>JBBYHO010000015.1:28197385-28326661 GCA_038382025.1 Adansonia gregorii | reverse complement strand
AATTTTGTTTGAATATGTTCATGAGCCTATAGTTGAGGTTTACAATGATTTATGATATTTCCTTGGTGCAAAAAGATGTAAATTGGGTTTTTTACGATTAAAAAGTGGCTCAAACTAGGAAAAATGCCTTAGTGTATCAATATAAAACATGTTGTATCAATGCACAAGGTATTTTTTACCCATAAGTATCAATACAATGAGCTGTGAATCAATACTAAACAGAAAATGGTTTTAGTCTCGAGGCTTAGAGGCTTGTATCAATACTCCATGGATTTATATTAATACTCATGCTTGTGCATCGATACATTTTGCCAAAAATCACAACTTTAGCTACTGCCAAAATCTGTATAGAGACAAACATGCTAGGTATCAATACAACGTCTTTGGTATTGATACCAAACCTTTATGTATCAATACTACATGTAAAAATTCAAGTTTTTTGGTGACGTAAAGCCTCGTATTAACACTTGTACACCAATATAACTTGCAAATACCAGTGGCTTCCCGATTTTCCTTAATTTGGTCATAAACAATGGGAATTTGATCTGTGTAGTCAATAAAATGACTCTGATGACATTATGAAAAATGCCTTTGATACCCTATTTTTATATTGTTCTTTAATACGGCCCATAGGCATTTCAGACCTTCCCAACAAATTTTTTTGCCTAGCATTATGTTATCTAATAATGCCTACTGACATGACACCTAGTAGTCATATTCCAGTTTTTATTTTAATTTTTGATTTTATCATCCTTCAATTGAATCTTGGGGTGCCAAAAGTAGGTTGGATAAAATAAGGTTTCTACACACTCAAAAATAGAGATATTTAAAGATTTTTGAAAATCAAATTTATATATATATTTAAGAAACATTATTTTAGAATAGAAAATCAATTTTTTTAAAAGGAAAAGGAATTCAATTTTGAAAACTTTTTTGGGTTTTCATCCAAGCCTGAAAGGACCTACATCATGAGTTTTGACTTCATGGTGGGAAACCATTGAAAATATATCGAGTCATTTGAATGATAGAAAAGATGGCATGAGATCATGTTTAAGTAAAATTTTTCAAGTTCAATAAAAATGGGGGATAGCATCATGATGTCTAATTTCTCGAATTTATTTTGGCTTGGTTTGACGGTTTTCTAGTAGTAAACAAGTATTGTTGGAAAGGTAATTCTATGAAAACTAATGTAAAAAATATTCCAAAAATCCTACAAAATCACTTTCTAGGTGGAATTAATTTTTGAAATAGGTTTGAGTTAGCACTGACAACAAATGCTAGAAAAAAGAGTAATGAACTTTGAATATCATCTCAGACTCATTTAGATTCATTAAATGGCATATAATACCTTTTCAGAATGAGAATTTTGTAAACTTCATAGGAAAAATGTTTAAAAAATCTAAAAAAATTATTTAATGGGTTAGAATTACCCAAACAAAATATGAATCATTGATTTTAGGGGTTTTAGAAGGCAAAAGATCAAAAAGTCATAACTTCTACATGTGGAATGATCTGAGGGTAAGCAAGGTGTTGTTATAAAGTTAATTCGAAGTCTTTTCTAGGAAAAATTCTAGAAGATTCTAGAAAAATCATTTTAAGTTTGAAAATAATTTTTCTAATAGGGATCACTATGTTGCGATTACCAAAACAGATGTTTCCTTATGTTAAGGCTTTTATGGCCACATGTCAAGATGTCAAACCTGAGAATGTCCAATCGCTGAGGTCCATAGTAGTAAAGTAATGAACCAATCCAACTCTTGTAGAATAGGCTACCAAACCATCCACTATCCACAGCAATAATCATGATAGGCTCAAAATAAGGTTAAACAAATAAATAATAACTAAAATTAGGGGAAAGCAAGAATCATGATAAAATTTATGTAGTTGTTTGCCTAATTCTCAAAAACAAGTCGTCAATGGAACCACTAAGTTTTTGCAAGATGCCCTTTTCCGCATGATCCATTATGGCTTAAAAATGAAAGAGAGAAGGGGCTAGCCTTTGGATCATCCCTTAATTGAGATTTGTAATAGAGTGAAAGTTGAGGGGAGGGCTATTAGACGAATCACTTAAGCAATTAGTCTTGGATGATCATCACAAAATAACCATGACTTATATTTGCAGCCAATCATTTTGTGTGAGGTATGGTCAGATACCTATTAAAACCTATGATTCCAAGTTGCAAAACTTAAAACACTGATTTTTGTGTAATTAATTCTTAATTTTCTTTAATTTTACATGTGAACATGATTTATATGTAATCTTCTTTCTATGAATGAAAATTTTTAAATATTAAATCTAGGTTTTATGATAAAAAAATAAAAGATTTGGTAAAATGAGATCCAAATTGATTTAGAAGGGAATATTCTACATTGAGCACTAGAGAGATACTAACGTAGAGCCCTACCTTGAGTTTAATGAAATTTAATTTTTTTAAGCATTAATGCAAATAAGTATCAAAAGAAAAATGGGTAGTAAGGCATAATAAAATATAATAAATGTTGTATTAAAGACGATTACACAAAGACAAAAAAAGGATAGGCGGTCAGAATATATCTCGTAACTAACATTAGTTATTGAGGAATAACTGAATTGACAATTTTAAGACATGTTTGGATTCAATGGTCTTCTTAGGCATGAAAAAATTGATAAAAGGTTTAGGGAAGCCTAGAGGAGAGATAACTTAGTTTTAGATGTACTTTTTGAAAAGTGGTATTGGACCATCCCCTCAATGATAATAAGGTTAGAGAATCCCTTCAATGAAAATAAGGTTAAAGTATCTTCTTAAAAAATGAGGTGGGATATCCCTCGAAAAAAGAGATTTTAAATGATTTTTGAAAATTGGAATTTCTTTTATATATTTAAGAAACAAGATTTTAGAATGAAAAATCAAGTTTTTAATGGGAAAGGGAAATTAATTTCAAAAACATTTTTAGGTTTTGATATAAGCCTAAACGGACCTATGTCATGACTCATTGACACTATGGTAGGAAAAGGTAACATGATAAGGATTAATGTAAAAATTTCCAAAAATCCTACAAAATCTTTTTCTAGGTGGAATTAATTTTTGAAACCATGTCTGAGTCAGCATTGACGACAAGTTCTAGAAAAAAAAGCAGTGAACTTTGAAAAATCATGCTAAACTCATTTGGAATCATTGAATCACAAAAGGGGAATTTTGCAAATGTTTCAAGAAAAATGTTTAAAAAGGTTAGAAAAATAATTTAATGGGTCAGAATTGTCCAAACAGAATGTGAATCATTAATTTCTAAAGGTTCTTGATGGCAAAGGTTTGAAATATCATAACTATATGTAAAATGATCCGAGGATAAAATAGTGTCATTGTATTGATAATTCAAACTTCTTTTAGGAAGAATGCTAGAAAATTAAAAAAAAAATCATTTTTAGTTAGAAAATAATTTTTCAAATAGGGATCACTCTACTGCCAATACCAAAAAAGAGGTTTTTTTAGGTTAAGGCTTTTGTGATCATGTGTGAAGGTGTATAAGTTGAGAATGTCCAATCACAGAGCTCTTTAGTAGTGAAGTAGAGGTCCGATCCAACTCTAATAGAGTAGGCCATCGAAACCATCCGCTATCCATGTAATAGTTATGATAAGCTTGAAACAAGGCTTAGACTGAATAGATAAAAGCATTTTTTATTTTGGATTAAAACATAATTTATTTGCCCAAATAAGGCTATGATTCCAAACATTTATGTTTGATATATCCTTAAGATTAGAGAACCAATATATTGAAAACCTTAAATCCATGCTGATCCCCATTGTTTGAGGTTAATATAGATTTAACTTGGGGTTTTCTTTGAAAATAGATTTTTATAAGCATCATAAAGGTATTTTAACAAGCATATGATGAACTAAGCTAAGTGAAGATATCAAACATGAACGACCACTCAAAACAAAAAACTATCTATACACTTTAATAAATAAAATCATAGTGAAAATGCATCCCAAGGTATGGTCAAGATCAAAATATGCTAGGCTGAGCATTCACCATGAAATAAGGATATTGAGATAAAGAAAAACATTGCAAGAATGCAAGAGTAGGGGTTGTTTTAATTTCAACAAGTACTATAGCATTCTAATTCATTAAAACACCATTAAAGCACTAAGAAAATCATCAAAATCCTATGTCTACCATAAACAAAGCCACAATAATACATTAAAGCCTTAATAGGGTTATGGAAACATAAAAGTTCAATAAGATGATGATGAAGCTAGGGGTACGAGATTTTTTTTCAAAATTTCTTTCAAACTCAACCTCACCAGCATAAATTGGTTGCTCAAAGTTGATATCAAAGACTTAGTATAAATATTCATGTCATCTTTATTCGAGTACCTAAAAATATGAAAAAAAACAATATATGTGGAAAAATATGTAAAGAAAGGTCTTGGGGTTGGAAAGAATTATGGAAATGGCTGTAAAAATGAAATGCATGATGCTTTGTCATTTTCTTTGATAGTACTTAATAAAAAGGTTCCCATAGAAAGGATCTTACAATGCTCTTCGATGGAAGCATGTAGGTTTAGTTTATAACATTACTTTTAAATAGACTTTGAATCCAAACACTCAGAACAAATCATTGAAGGCACAAACCAGCCTTCCAATTTATCTTTAATGTCTTTGGCTCAGCAATTGCATTGATAAAGAGATCACCAAATGCCTTATCCAGTATAAGTATAGTATTGGCGAAGTCGATATTCACATGTCTTCCTAGATGGAAATTTTTTCAAAATGGTGAAAACATTATTGGTTTATATCCCATGTTTTATCCTAATAAATAGGCCATCCTTTTCTTATAGTTGTTGTAAACTTATTTTTTTTCCTACAGTGCACTAGGCTTGAATCCTAACCTTCTTTTATCGATCTAATTGATAACTTTTAAGGCTCTAGCAACCCCTTGAAGGTGTTTTTTGAGTCTTTTTTTGGCCTAAGCATTTTTATCGATGGTTGATTTTAGAGCCATGTGAGTGCTCTTCAATAGATGAGGCTCAAGTATTGACAACCCCTTCTTAACATAAGTGGCGTTAAAAAACATAAAGGATTAAAATGAGGATTTTAGGATATTTTCAACAGGTTCGATATACGGGAATCAGTTAAGGTAGCAACAATGATATCCTTTTCTCCTTTGGTGTTGACAACTTTATTTTCGATGATGAATTTTAACTTTTAATGCATATTGCATTCAGAGCCAACCTATTATTAGTACGCACTTTGGGCAATGTGCTACCATTATAGTATATGGTGATATGAAGAGCTTTACAGTTTCCTCTTTCTCTATAAGGGATTTGAGTCTTTGGTTGCAGACTTTAGTGCTCAAGGAGCAGGAGTATTATTCTTTTGTCGTGTATTACCTCTTGAGGCTGTTGGGCCGTAGCACCTACCACTTTAAGTTAGATGGCTTACCCACAAGAGATCAACATTCTCTGTTTGTTGGCTAGACTCTTCGATGATTAAGGTTTTGTTTTCATAGTTTTGGGGAATAGCCTTATTGACTTCATAAGTAACAATAGATGGTAGTTCAATAATCATATTTGGCACAGGCTAAACAAGGATAGCTTGGATACTCGATCGGTTATCAAATAAGGCTAATGGCCTTCTAACATATACAGAAGATTATTTCATTCCCTTTTTTGGGTGTTGACAGATAGTATCTTGTCTACAGACTTGATAAGTAAGGCTCACTTTTTATCTTAGAATTCAATGCTACCCTCTTTCATCATCTTTTGAACCACAGCATGAAACTCTTTGCATGTTTGATGATTATTGCCATAAATAGTATGGAAACCAAGAAGTCAATGATTTCTTCTTTTTTTCTTTCAATCCCATTGACCAATACAGCTTGTACCAGGATTTACCAAACCAAATCCATTAGTGTCTTAACCTTATCTAAGTTTTCTACAACCTTGTAGTCTTCTTCGATAGCTATTCTAGATGAACTAGCTTTACTACTGAATTTTGATTATTATTTGGCCTCCATTTTTTTTGCCTTTGAAGGTATCTCTTTTATCTAGGTCACTTTTTACAGCTTCACTGATTGCTCTACATAATATGGCTACATTTGTGAAGCTCTACGAGATTAGATATTTACTACCTCCTTATGTTACGGTGCTCATAATGTACCGTTGAATCTAACAATAATCTCTTTCTTTATCAGTAAGCGTTGAATTTATGCCACTCCAATCTCGTAATTACCGTCAACTATTGAAGAATAAATGGAATAATAATTTGGAGACATGTTTGGATTCGATGGTAATTTAAGGGATGGAAAAGGCTTTAAACAATTTAAGATTAGAGTAAAAGCGAAGAGGTGGAGTATCCCATCAAAGAGGTGAGGTTAGAGTATCCCTAAAAATGATAATTTTGATATTTTAAAATAAATCTCGAACAAATTCGAGAAAATTCAAGTTTTAAGTGGAAAACAAGGTTGGAGTATCCCCAAAGATAAAAATTTTGATATTTTGAGAAAATAATTATGAATCTCATACAAATCTGAGAAAAAAATTCAAGTTTTTAGTGGAAAACAAGGTTAGAGTATCCTCTCAAAGTGGATGTGTAGGAATATCACCAAAGATAAAAATTTGGATATTTTAATGAAAAAGGATATTCTGAAAAGAAGTACTTTAAAAATAGTAAATTGAGATTTGAATAAAATATATTTTTTCTTAAGCCTTCATCTAAGCCTAAAATGCTTGTGTTGTAAGGGAGCTAGTTAGATGCCTTTAAGAAGTTCGAGCATCTCAATAATGGCAATTTGAGGTACTATGTTAATTTTAATTTGAAAAAAATAATAGGGGATAACATCATGCTATCTCCCTTCTCTAATTTACTTCGGGTTCATTCGAAGGTTTCAAGGGATAAGCGAGGCACCATTGTAGAGGTATCTTGATGAAGATTAATATAAAAATATTCCAAGAATCCTAGAAAGTCATTTGCTTGGTGGAATGAACTTTTGAATTTAGGCTTGTTTCAACTCTGGTAGCATGGGTAAGGGAAAGGGTGCAATAAACTTTGAAAAATTGTCTCAGACTCATTTGTAATCATTAAATCACAAAAAATACCTTTTTGGAAAGGGAATTTCACAAACTTCTAGGGAAAATATTTAAATAACTTAGGAAACATCATTTACTTAATCGAAATAGCCGAAACAGAATTTGATTTGCTAGTCTTAAGAGTTCTAGATAGCCAAGGTTAAAAAAATCATGATTCCCTTATTATCTTGATGAAGATTAATATAAAAATATTCCAAGAATCCTAGAAAGTCATTTGCTAGGTGGAATGAACTTTTGAAATTAGGCTTGTTTCAACTCTGGTAGCATGGGCAGGGTAAATGGTGCAACAAAATTTGAAAATTTGTCTCAAACTTATTCATAATCATTAAATCACAAAAAATGCCTTTTTGGAAAGGGAATTTCATGAACTTTCATGGAAAATATTTAAATAACTTCGAAAGCATCTTCTACTTGGCCGAAATAGCCTAAACAGAATTTGATTTACTAGTCTTAAGAGTTCCAGAGCGCCAAGATTAAAAAAATCATGATTCCCTAATTCGAAATGATCTGAAGGCAAACAAGACACCTATGGAAAGGTAATTTGATGCCCTTTTAGGAAAAATATCAAAAATTCTAGAATAATTGTTTATGGTTCAAAAATAATTATTCAAATTTAAACTATGGTGTTGCCAGAGCAAAAATAAGGATTATTAGATTTTTTTAGGTTTCTTGGCATTAAACTTGAGCCATGGATGTCTGAATGTCTGTAACACAGAGAAAAGAGTGGTTTCGGCACATGACATCATTAGACAATCCTTGAGTAGTTTGGGATGTTGAAACAACCTATTGACATGCCATAAATAAAGCTGTTAAGCTCAAGATCAAGGCTTAATATTTCTTTTATCAACTAAAAGGGTTATTTGTTGCTTGAAAAATAGTAACTTATTTTAGCATGAACCCTGACCTGATATGTTTGATTTTCTCTAGGATTAGAAGGCTAATTTTGTGAAAACATTAAATCCATGTTGGTCTCCATCTATTGGAGGTAGCATAGACTTAATTTTGAGTTTTTTTTGAAATCAGATTTTTCTACAAACAAGAATGCATTTTAGACAAAAATGTAACATATATAATAGTGAATAAAAACAAAACACTGAAAAAAATAGATGACATTTTTAGAAAAGATAACAAAAATGCAATAAGGTGCATAAAGATACATGGAGATGACATCAAAGATCATGTTATGGAAGATGATATGATCATATTTATGCAAAGAAAATGATGCTAGAATTTTCAAGTTAGTATTTTTATGCCATAAAACTCATAAAAATATGAGGAAATGCATGAATATGTTCAACAACAAGTTAGGATGAAGATTCAAGCATGTCTTAGGTATGTAATGGTGGATGAAACATGTTAAAGATGTAAAGACAAGGGCTATTTTGATGATAATGGTAGAACATGGAAAATTTGCTTATACAAGCAATTATAAGGCATTAAGAGAATCATCAAGACCTCAAAACTACCATAACCAAGACCATAATAATGCATGAGAGTCCTAGAATGGTCATCGCACCGTGAATAGCTCACTAAAATGATTCAAATGATAAAAATAAAAAATATATGAAGCAAAGTAGAGAAAACATACTAAAAAGCCATGAACTTTCCTCTATACTTGAGCAATAACTCTAAGCTCAATTTCTTCCCGCTTTTTATTATTGTTTAGCATGAAAAGTATGGAAAGTGAAAGCTTTTTTGGTTATAATGTTGATAGAGAATAGTTTTAAGGATGAAAGTGTGAAAAATAAAGTTTTTAGAGGTTTTCTAGTAGGGGTTTGAAAGAGCTATGGGAATAAAGTTTTTGGTTAACGGATGAAAGGCTATGGAACAGTATTTTAGGAGTGTTCTTGACTAGTAGTTGCTAAAGATTTTTTTAGAGATTGTTAGAAGCTAGATGGAGATCTTTGTAGGTTTCTTTATTTTTTTTTATTGAGCCAAAACTGGCTCTTTTATATGGAGTCTGTTTAGCTAATGTTTTTGAGCCAAAAGTGAGGGCATTGTAGGATTTTCCTTCATGTACTCGAGGATAACTCTAGGTATTGTGCTCAACTACTCTTATTTCCATTGGTTCTAATATGTAGAGTAGTGGTGCGTGTCTTTACATATTCTTTTTCTTTTCTTTTCTTTTCTAGACGATGCAAAGCAAGTGCGCATGACTTAAAAGATATATGGTGGTGTGGTTAAGCCTTGGAGTTATCCTTTGCTTAGGTTTGGATTAGGCATCATAAATGTGAAAAGAGAGAGACTATCATATGAATCACTCATCCAACTAGCCTTAGAAAGTTACCATGAAGTAACTATAAAATTGGAGTCACAATCGACCATTTCAAGTTATGCATGATCAGATGCCTATTGAAAATAATATCTCGAGTTATGAAACTCGAGGCATTGATTTTAGGGCCTACAAGATCTAGAGATTCGTTGGTTGGGTTTAGGAGTTGGTTATGTGTGGGGAAGGATTAGTACCCATTAACTATGTCTCATTTTGGTTTTGGCTTAATCTATTCCATTTAGTCATTATTCAGATAAAATCCCTTTTCTTATGCATGAAGTTTTGATGGAAGATGAAAATCCGAGTTTTGAAAGAAGATTATATCACCTATATGCCACAGAGGTATGAGAAGCATAGGAATTTTTATAAAAATAGTTTTTGGATTAAATTTTTAAAATTTAGATTTCGTATTAGGCACTAGGAAGATACTGGCACAGAACATTGCTATGTAAAGTTCTTTGAAAACAGGTTTTAAATATGATGCACGATAGTCACTATAAAAAGGAAATGTGTTAGTAAAAAAGAATATAATAATTTTACAAACAAAGAATCAGAAACAAAAGAACATAAAAATGAGGGACAATTAGAATGTATCTTATAATTGTCTTCTAGTTATTAAAGAATAATTGCGATGAAAATTTGGCGATGGCTTTGGATTCAGTGGTAATTTAAGGAACGAAAAAGATTTTAATCAAAACAATCTGGGGCATTTGGAAGAAAAAAATTTTCAAAATTTTTGAGGCAAAAGCGAGGTTGAAATATCCCTTGGAAAGGTGGGGTTAGAGTATCCACAAAGATAAAGTTATGAAAATAATTAAGAATCTCAAATATATCTAAAAGAGAAAAATCAAGTTTTTTTGTGGAAAAATAAGGTTGGAGTATCCTTGGAATATCCCAAAAAAATAAAAATTTGTAATGAATTTAGAAAATAATTAGCTTAAAAAAAAGGTATTTTGATAACAAGAAATTGAAGATTTGAATAAAATATGTTTTGTTTTAATCCTTGATCCAAGCCTAAATGGTTTGAGTAGCAGAGGAACCAATTGAATGCATTTCGAGACATTGGAACATCTCTATAAAGGTTTTCATAAGATTAGGCTAATAATAAAGGATAACATCGTGCTATCTCCCTTCCTCGATGAGGACTAATATAAAAATATTTTAAAAATCTTAGAAAATCACTTTATAGGTAGTATTAATTTTTAGATTTAGGCTTGTTTTAACACTACTAGCATTTACGATGGAAAGGGCATGATGGAATTTGAAGAACTATTTTAGGCTTATCTAGAATCGTTAAATCGTAAACAACACCTTTATGAAAGGGAATTTCACAAACGTTCTAGAAAAAAATATGTACAAATTTTAGAAAAAATCATCTAACAAGCCAAAATAGCCAAACAGAACATAACATGCTGGTTTCAGGGGTCCTAAATAGTAAAGGTTTGAAAAACCAAAATTCCCTCATCTGAGATGATTTTAGGGTGAACAAGACACTATTGGAAAGGTATTTTGATGCCCTTTAAGGAAAATATTAGAAAATTATAGAAAAACCATTTATAACCTAAAAATAATTTTTCAAACTCAGATTATGGTGTTGCCAGAGCAAAAACAAGGGAGTTATTTAGTATTTTTGAGTTTTTTCTAAGGACAGACTCCAATCTAGGACAGTTAAACATCTGTGGCAGAAATGAACAAGTAACATGGGTATCATGAGTTCATTCCACAATCCCCGAATAGTTTAAGACTATTGAAACAACTCTTTGACCATGTCACTAAAGAAGGTATTAGGCTCAAGATCAAGGCTTAATTAACAAAAGAAGGTAACATTTTATTTCCATGAATCCAAACTTAGAAGTTTAATTTGTTCCTAAGATTGGAGGACTAATTTAATCAAAACATTAAATCTATGCTAATCCTTATTTTTAAGGATAACATAGACTTAACTTAGGGTTTTTGAAAAATCAAAATTTTTTTATAACAAACAAGCATGCATTTTTGACAAATGAATCATGAATAAAATACAACATTCACAAAGATAAACAAGTATTATATGTGCAAACATGCAAAGATTACATTTTGACATGAAAAAGGTAACAAATATGAAAAGAGATGACAAATAAGATGCATAGAAGTCACATGAACATATTCAAGCAAAGCATGATAAAATTTTCTTAAAATACTAGAAAATAAATGAACATATTCAATGTATGTTAGGAAGAACATTTAAGCATATGTTAAGATGTGAAAACAAATAAAAATATGATAGAAAATGCTTGAATAAGGGACTATTTTGATGAGATAATGAAAAAGTAGAAGTGTAGCCTACCAAGCAACATCAAGGCATCATAAAAACATCAAGATCCTAAGGCTACCATAACCTAGGCAGCAATAATGCATGAGAGTCCTAGGATGGTCATGGCTACATAAATGTTTTAGATGATAAAAACAAAAAAATATATGGAACAAGGTAGAGAAAATATACAAGAAAACTAGAACATTCCTTTTTATTTGAAGTAGTGACTTTATGCTCAGTTTTTTTCCTCTCTTTGCTATTAATTATTTAACAAGAAGAGGATGAATAGAAAAAGCTTACTGGTAATATTGTTAATAGTAAGGTGTTTCAAGAATGAAAGTGTGTGAAAGGTTAATTTTTTTTGGCTTTTTAGTGGTGGCTTGGAGAACTATGAGAACTAAGTATAAATGTTAATGTGATAGTGTTTTGGGAAAGTTTTAGGGCCAGATATTGCTAGAGGATTTTTTTAGAGGTAACTAAAAGAGTTTATAAGTACCTTTTCTTGAACCAATTTTTTCTTCTTAAATCTAAGGGTCAGCTAATGCCTTTGGGGCAAAGCAAGGGTATTTTTGATCTTTCATTCAAGTAATAGGGGAGATTTCTAGCTACCATGCTCAGTTGGCTTTCTTCCTATTGGTTCTGCCATGCAAAGTAGCAAGGCAAAAAGGTTGCAATAACCTATAACTAGAGACATGCTTATCATGCCCTCTAACAACCATATATTTTATGAAAATGACCTTTTCCATTAGTTATTTGGCCTTAAAAGTTTCTTTAAATCTAATCACAAGCCTATAACTAAGGCTTGGTATGAATAATGATAATTTTTGGTGCAATAATCTTATTTGAATTTGATCTTCGAAGGCTAAAAAGTGGCTCAAACTAGGTAAGAATGCCTTGGTGTATCGATACACAAGGTAACTTTTTCACATGATTATTGATGCAATATGGTGTGCATCGTTACTAAGAGCAAAAAATTATTTCTAGTCTTGAGACTTAGAGGCCTGTATTGATACTTTATGGATTTGTATCGATACTCAAGCTTGTATATCAATGCATTTTGCCAAATTTCATGACTTTAGCTACTACAAAGGTTTGTATTGATGCAAATATTCAGGTATCGATACTATACCTTAAGTATTGATACCAAACCCTCTTATATGAATATTACATGTGAAAATCCAAATTTTTGGTGACATAAAGGCCTCGTATCAATACTTATGCACTAATATAACTTGCACCCACTTTAGGCTTTTTGAAGACCTTACCTTTGTCACAAACAGTGGGAAATTGACTTGTGTACTCATCTAAATGACTCCGGTGACACCTAGAATAGTGAACTTTAATGCCTTATTTCTATGTTTTCCTTTAATACAACCCATAGACATTTTTGAACTTTCCCAAAAATATTTTTCACCTGGTGTCATGTCACCTAATGATGCTTGGTGACACAGCATCTAGCAGTTATCCCTAGTTTATCTTTTTATTTTCTAATTTTATCATTTTTTAATTAAGTCATAGGATGCAAAAAGTTGGTCCTAATTAAATAAGGTGTCTACAACTACCCTTTTTTGGCCATTACTAAGTACGAGGAATAGGACAATGATAAATAGACACCATTTTATTCGAGTAAGATGATAGTTCCATATGCCTATAGAAAAATCAAGATTTGGTTAGTGTTATGTTGAGATGGGCTAAGTATACCTATAATGATTTTATGAAAAAAGAAAATTCTAGTGAGTTTTATAGTGTTTGAGCTTTCTACTCGATTGTTTCTTACATTCTATCCCTTAGACAAGTACCACCAGTTTATATAGGCTTTAACTTGATAGACATCAAGCTTTTTACAGATTAAGGTAGGTTGTATCCTAGGTTTGACGCTCTAGACAAGCACCACTAACTTATGTAGGCTTTGAATCAATAGGCATTTAGCCCTTTATGGTTTAAGTAGGTTGTTTCCTAGGTTTAACCCCTCAAACAAGTGCCACCAGCTATGTGGGCCTTAAATCAATAAGCATCCAACTCTGTATGGACTAAGGTAAGTTGTTTCTTGGGTTTGACCGTAAACAGGTGCCACCAGCTTGTGTGGGCTTTGACTTGATAGGCATTTAGCTATTTATGGTTGAGCTAAGTTATTTCTAGATTTAAACCCTAAGGCAAGTGCCACCAGTTTGCGTAGGCTTTGAATCGATAGGTATCAAGCACTTTGTAGAGTGAGGTACACTATTTTCTGGGTTTGATCACCTAAACATGCATCACTAGCTTGTATGGCCTTTGACATCATAGGTATCTCAATTATTTATGGATCGAGGTAGGTTGTTTCTTGGGTTTGACCCTACAAATAGGTGCCACTAGCTTATGTGGGCTTTGACTCGATAGGCATCCAGCTTTTTATGGATAAAGGTAGGTTATTTCCTAGGTTTGACCTTAAATAGTTGCCACTAACTTGTGTGGGCTTTGACTCGATAGGCATCTAGCTCTTTATGGACTGGGGTAAGTTTTTTTTGAAGTTTGATCCCTTAAACAGGCACCACCAATTTATGTAGGCTTTGACTTGATAGGCATCTAGCACTTTATGGACTAAGGTAGGTTATTTTTTCAATTTGACCCTCAAATAGGCACCATCAGCTTGAATGGGCTTTTAATCCATAGGCACCTAGCTCTTTGTGGATTAAGGTAGATAAATGCCTTGTTCCTTGAGGATGAAGTAGGAAAAAATCATCCTCTTTTTTTAGGACTAAGAGAGGTAAACGTTTTGCTCTTTATGGACTAAAAAAAGTGAGTTTAAATGCCTCTCTTAGATGATTTTCAATGATCTCGCAAGGTCAAAGATAGCTACTTGGGGCCTTTCAAGGTTTTGTAAAAATAAAAAATTATACCTTAGGTTTCCTACTAATTTGACATTGGTATAAAAGAGCTGAAACCTAAAGGATGTTACATGCTGTATAATGCATGAGGATACAAATTCATGCTTAAGATGATTAAGAGTGATGATTTTAAAATCTAATTCGATGATCGAGTTTGGCCTTTTCTAATTGTTGCTCTTCAACGGGTTCGATAAGGTGATTTCTTGCCCTGGGATTTACCAACCTTGTTCTAGATTTTAGAGATTTTGAATGCAAAACTTATCCAATAAAGGTGCGAATGGCTCATGAGTGTGGAGGTGATCCTGAGTTTAGATGGCTCGTGATTAGAGACTTTTCTTGCATTGAGTTCATTGACAAGTATAAGGGTTTTTTTAGCCAATTATGATTTAAAGGGTGTTTTTGGTGGTCTGAGCAGACTGTTCTAAATTTTAGTTGAGGATAGTAATTTGAAAAAAACTTTAGCTCCTTGCTTTTAGGCTGGGTTTCACTAGAGAAAGGTATTGAGCACGTTGTGGGTTCCAAAGGCAAGAACAACTATGGCCCTAAAAGTTCATTCTTGGTCTTTAGGCTTGAAACAAAATTCTTGCAAAGTTTCACCTTTCAAAGTAATGCTAGGAAATTCTATTATCAGTTCTGTTCATTTATGAAACATTATCAGTTAAATGATAAATTAGATGCAACATGGGATGCAGTAGTTACAAATAGACTTTGTAAGAGATCAAGTAATTGTATTTTATTCAAAACAAAAAAGTATAAGTTATGACAAATTATAAGATCACAAATGATTTTAACATACAAAAAAATTTTTAAAGGGTTTTCCTGGCCGCTTAACCCCTAATACTGATGACATGAGTCTTCTACTAGGTGTCTTCAGAAACCTTTTTCAAGCAATTAATCTTTTCAGTGTTGGTTGACTCATAAGAAGATTTTTCATATGGGCCTATGGTTAGGTGGTTACCATTTTTGGGTGCAAGTAAAGATGAGATTTGGTGGAGCAGGTTAGTATAGAATAGGTAAATTATGTTATGATTGGAGCCTTGATTAGGGTTATGAATGTAGGGTAAATTGGTTCTTAACTTGGTTAGAATAAAGGAGTTTGGTCACTTAAGTTGGCATTTTCGATTTTTAACCTACGCTAGCTTTTTTTTTAAGAACAAAAAGAGAAAGAGAAATAGGATGCCTTTTCGAGTTTTCATCCCAAAATCCTTTTAGGCATAATATTTCTTGACGAAATCAAAGTTCACAGAGTTGGGTAGGTTATTGCTATCTATATCGACTAAGATTAGGGCTCTTCCAAAAAATACACATTTCATCACATACGGCCCTTCATAATTTAGGGTCCATTTTCCTCGAGCATCTTTATGGATAAAGAGAATTTTTTTGAGTACCAAGTCACCTACTTAGAACTAATGAACTAGACCTTTTTGTCATGGGCTCTCATCATATGCTTTTAATACATCTACCTATAATAGATGGCTTTCATTTTTTTCCTTTTTGGTGAGATTGAGTTGTTTATATCAATTCTTGACCCATCCAACCCTTTCAAGTTGTGATTCCATCAAGACTTTGAGCGAAGGGATTTTAAACTTAATAGGTAGAACAACTCCCATGCCTTAGGGTAACACTAATGAAAGTTTGTACTACTATGTGATAAGCTTGTAATGCAAAAGGTAACCTTTCATGCTAATCTTTATATGTTTCATCCATATTTTCAACTATCTTCTTGATATTTTTATTGGTTACTTCAACTAACTCTTCCATTTTTAGATGATATGGATTGAAATTATGATGCTGAATCTTGAACTGAGAATAAACTGCTTGCATCATTTTGTTTTTTAAATTACATGCATTATCAGTAATGACCTACTCAAGAAGACCATATCTACAAATGATGTCTCGTTTCATAAATTTGCATAAAATAGATCTGGTGATATTGGCATAAAAGCTACCTCTACCTACATGGTGAAATAATCTAAAGCAACCAAAATGAAATGGTGCCCATTAAAAGCCTTAGGGTAATCAATTCGATCATGTCCATGCCCTATATGGAAAAAAGGTCATGGAACTATGATAACATACAAAGGTGTCGGTGGCACATGGATTTGTCTGTGTAGATCTAGCATTTTGTGGCACTTTCAGGCATAGTCGAAGCAATCTTTTTCAAGCGTTAACCATAGCAGCCCGATCACATGACTTGTTCCTCCATTCGATGTCCATTAGCATGTGTATCATAAATTCCTTCATGGACATCTTCATGCATTTTTTGGGCTTCGATGGCATCTACACATTGGAGTAGTACTTGATCCTAACTTTTCTTGTATAAAATTTTGCCATCTAAAACAAAGCTAGTAGCTAATTGTTGGATGGTCTTATAAGGTTTGGTAGCACTCTTGGGATGTTGTTGATCCTTAATGTACTAAAAGATGTAATAGTACCATGACAGGCCTTCATTCTTTTCTTTAACATTTTGACAATGTGCTAGAGTTAAGTAAATGCTCATCTGAATGGGAGCAACACTCGATTCTCAATTGACTCTAAACGTGATAGCAAAGTGGCTAAAGCATCAATGATTTGATTCTTTTCCCAAGGTAAATGCTAAAAGCTGATATCATTAAATTCTTTTTTGAGTGCTAAGATCGGCTTCCATAATACATCCATTTAGCATCATGTGTTTGCCATTCCTTTTTCAGTTGGTAGATGATAAGGGCTAAATCTCTAAGTACTTTGATTGTTCGGATACATTTTTCAATGGCTACTTGGAGTCTTATGATGCAGCCTCATTTTTTTTTAGCGATATTACTGGTGTAATCAAAGTTAATTTTGTAGTGAAAGGGTAGTGGTTTCCATCAATCGAGATAAGAATTGCCTTAACATGTCTAAAGCTCTATCAAAGTACATTTTCCAAGATAAACTGCACTTGATAGTGTTCTTTGCCTCAGATATGCATATCAAGTCTTTGTCAAAAAATCCAAAGTCTAAAGGCTAGTAATCATCCATTGCTTAGCTTGCCAGGAAGTTTGCTATTACACTACCCTTGTGGCTTTTTGGTTCACATACATGATATTGTACTCGAAAAGCAAGACTTGGCACTTGGCTATCCTTTTTGACAAGAGGGAGCTTCACACAAATACTTGATGGGATTGAGTTTGGTGATCAACCATGCTACATGGTATAGCATGTATTGCCTTAACCTTTAGGCCGTCCAAGCAAGAGCCTGACATAGCTTCTCCATGACCAAATAATTATTATCGTACTTTGTGAACTCCTTGCTCAAGTAGTAGATAAGCTATTCTTTGTTACCTGATTTATCATGTTGACCTAATATACAACCCATCGACTTGTCGAAAACTGATAGGTATAGGATCAAAGCTCAACTAGGCACTGATGGCACAAGTACTAAAAGATTCAAAAGGTAGTGTTTGACCTTACTGAAGGCTTCGTAGCCTTCTTCATTCTATTCTCTAGGATTTTGTTTTTGATGTAGCAGAAAGATTGGATCACATTTATCGATTAACTGAAATACAAAACAAGCTATGTAATTTAATCTTTCCAAGAAACTCTTTACTTCCTTTTAAGTTTAAGGTGGCTGTTAGTTTTGAATGGCTTTAACCTTGTTGGGATCAACGTTTATTCCTTTTTTTCTTACAATAAAGCCTAATAGTTTACCATATGTGACATCGAATGTGCATTTTGTAGGATTCAACATGAGCTAGTATTTGCGAAGCCATTTGAAGAGTTTTTGCGAGTTAGCCACATGTTCATTCTCCTTTGGCAATTTGGCAATCATATCATCCATGTAGGCCTTAATTTCTTTGTGTATGAGATATGGAAAATGTTACCATTGCCCTTTCATAGGTTATGCTAGCATTCTTGAGCCCGAAGGGCATCACTTTATAGCAAAAAGTGCTCTGCATGGTCATGAAGATGTTTTTCTCTATGTCTTCACCTACCATTCTGATTGGTTATGAGACAAAAATCCATCCATGAAAAAAGTTAATGTGTTTTTGGTAGTGTTTCCTACTAAGGTGTTGATGTGATGCAAAGTGTAATTATCTTTTGGGCTAGCTCAATTTAAGTCTCTATAGTCTGCATACATCCACACTTTACCATCAATTTTAAGAACTAGGACTATATTGGCCACCCATTCAAGATATTTGGCTACTTCATGAAATCTTGGTCAAATTACTTTTTTCACTTTTTTCTTATCTTTAAAAGCATTTTAGGTTTCATCTTTCTAAGCTTTTAGTGTATAGGCTTACACTTGATTTTGAGAGGAAGTTTATGGACCATAATATTAATGTCTATTCTATGCATGTTTTGGTAGGACTAAGCAAACACATCATGATACCCTTGAAGGAGACTTATTAGTTTAGCTCGTCTTGATGGTTTCATGGAGGTTTTGATTTTCACTTTTTTTGTTTCAAATTTATGGTTTCAATGGGTTTTCCATAAGGCAATATCTATTTTTCTTCTTGTTCAATTGGTCTTAGTAGGTCTATAAGTATGGGGTTCTCTTTATAATTCTCTTTAAACTTAACCTCATAGGCATAGATTGGTTCCTTGAAATTGCTTTTTAATGTTTTAGTATAAATATTCATGTCACTTTTATTAGGGAACTTGAAAATACAAAAAAAGAATGATATAGGTAGAAAACTATGTAGAAAAAGGTCTAAAAGTTGACATAAAGGATGTAATGCATAATGCTTAATCCTTTTCATCGATAGTACTTAATAAAAGTTGCCTATAAGAAGGATCCTACAATGGTTTTAGGTAAAAACATGGAGGTTTAGTTTATAGCATGCTTTGAAACAAACTCAAATAGTACAAAAAAATAAGTTACAGTTCAAACATTCATAACAAATCCTGAAGGGCACAAGCTAGTCTCTCGCTCATCATTAACATCCTTGGCTCATTAATTACATTGATAGAGAAATCCCTAAATGCTTGTTTAGTATGAACATAACATTAGTGAAGCTTGTATTCAAATGTCCTCTTGGTGAAAACTTTCTCAAAGTGACGGATATCGGTTCATATCCTACATCTTGTGCTAACAAACGGGCCATTTTTCACTTATGGGTCATTTGAGCTTGTTCTCTTTTCTACTGTGCATTGGGCTTGAATCCCAACCATTTTTTGTCAATTTGATTGATGACTTTCAAGGCTTTGGCAATCCCCTAGAGGTGTTTTCTAAGTCTCTTTCCAGCTTAGGCACTTTTGATGATAGTTAACTTTAGACCCATATGAGTGTTCTTCGATGGGTAAAGCTCAACCATTGGCAACCCTTCCTTGACATAAGTGGCATTAACAAACTTAAAGGATTGGAAAGAAGATTCTAGGATATCTTTATTGGGTTCAACATATAGGATATCAGCTAAGGTAGCAACAATGATATCTTTTTCTTCTTTAATACTGACAACTTTGTTCTTAATGATAAATGTCAACTTTTGGTGAAATGATGATGGTACTACCCCTTCAGAATGAATTCAAGGCTTTCCTAACAAGCAGTTATATAATAAAGCAATGTTTATCACATTGAAGTCAACCTAAGTACATAGGATAATTTAGAGTGGAATGATGATGTTTCCCATAATATTTCTACAAGTTCCACTGAATGCTCATAAAACTGTATGACTGTTCAAATATGAGATATGTCAGTAAGAAGCTTATTCAAGCATGACATGGGCATTACATTAAAAGCTGACCTGTTATTAATAAGCACCTTGGGTGACATGTTACTTCTGCAATATGTAGTGATGTGAAAGACTTCATAGTTTCCCTTTCTTCATGAGGGATTTCACCATCATTGAAAGATATGTAATTATAGGTTGTAATATTCCTCACTAGACAATCCAACTAACCTATAGAGATGTTGGGAGGGATATAGGTCTTATTGAAAGCCTTGAGGAAGGCATTCATGTAAGCTTTATAGTTTAATAGCAGTGATAGCATGCTTGTCTTGGTAGGTTTCTTGTTCAACTATTCAAAAGTGGTATATTCACTACACTTGATGAACTTAAGGAACTTAGTAGCCTCCTTTTCACTCACTAGTTTGTTGACAATTGTTGAATTTGATTTTTTGCTTGTAGACTTCAATATTTGAGGAAAGAAATTAGTATTATCTTGCTGAGTTTCACTTTTCACTATGGCTGGGGTATAACATTGCTTGCTCTAGGTTTGGTGGTTTACCCTTAAAAGGTCAACATTTGCAACTTACTGACTAAATTCATCAATGATCAAGGTTTTGCTTTCATAATTCCAAGGAAATGTTTTACGATCTTTATAAATAAAGGGGATGGAAGTTGAAAGATCATCTTTGGTGTGAGCTACATAGGGATCGCTTTGACTTTCGATCGATTGTCAAACAAGACCAATGGCCTTCTAACCCTATATAGAGGATTGCTCCCTTCTTTCTCTATAGTGTTGACAGACAATTTTACATTTGCAAACTTAGTATGCAAGGTTCACTTAGTATCATAAAATTTGGTGCTACCCTCATTCATCTGCCTTTGAACCATAGCATGAAACTTTTTACACGTTTAAAAAGTATAGCCATGGAAAGCATAGAAATCGAAAAAGTCATAGGCTCTATCATTTTTTTGACCCCATTAACCAATTCGGCTTACTCTAGAATTTGCTAGACCAAATTCATTGATGTTTTAACCTTCTCTGTGGTTTCTACAATCACGTAATTCTCTTCAATAGCCATTCTATTTTCATTTAACTCAGCATAAGTTTGAGAAGAACTGGCTTCAATGCTAGATTTCAATTGTTGACTAGCTTTTATTTTTCTTTTTTTATTATCTTTGTAGATATCTCATCTGTATGATTCATTTTTCATGGTCTCATTGATTATTCCACATAATATGACTGCATCCATGAAGCTCTTTGGAAAGCCTTTTGCTACATTCTCATAATAAAGGGCTTGTAATGTGCCAATGTATATGATAGTCATCTCTTTTTCTGTCAACAAAGGATGAACCTGGGCAGTTTCTTCCATCTATCTCAAAGCATATTGGTTGGAGCTTTCATCAGCTCTCTTTTTTCATGTTTATGAGAGATAGATAACTTGAGATTCAGTCTTTAGTAGGCTTTTCCTCACCTATGGCATTATTAGATCGACTAATGTATTCATCCCACTCGTTATAAAACTCAATCTCATATCGGTTGACCATCTATTGGATTATTTCTAAGAATGATAGGCAACATTGCAAATCAACCCTTGACCACAGTGGTAGCAAGATGGCCTAATGATTATTTTGCTATGATTTTTATTATTTAAGACTTTTTTGGCCCTTACAAAAGCTTGCTAGACCTTGCCCATTAGTTTTTTGACATTTTTAATGCTTCTATTGATTTAATAACTTTTTATGTCGACTATCATATTCACTTTCGATTCAGTATGGTTAGAAAGTGGATTGACTTTAAAATTTAGTTTAATCCTTTATTTGACCTTGATCATACCTTTTTCGAGCAAACCCCATACTTTTCTCTTAAATAAGGTGTAACTTTCAATAGAATGACCTTGTGCTCTAGCGTGGTACTCACAATAGGCATTTTCATCATACCATATGGAGTACGATGGTGATTTCATGCTTGTGAATACATGGGCCACTAGTTGACCAACTAATAGATGAGAATAGATCTCTATAGGAGTAAGGGAGTAGTTTAAAATGCTTTCTTTCTCAAGATGCTTGTTGCATTTTTAGAGTTCTTACATTGTTCACATTATAAGGTTATGCGTACTGGGTCAAATTTGAATGAGATTTGGTGCAAAGCCTATTATTGGAATAAACCTAGCTACATGAATTGATTATGGTGCTAGTGAATAGGGGTAAAACCCAGATTCAGCATGTTAGAAAGATACAGCTGTGTAAGATGTGGATTTTGATTAAACTTGGCATGACTTTCACTAACAATATTCACCTCCTTTTTCTTACCTTAATTTGCTGGCTACTTTACCGACTCGAACAATTCTCTAATTGATACGTTGCCACTTTTGATAGCATTATCGATCATTTCACCTGATATAACCATATCGATGAAATTTTATGTGGCATTTCCTACCAGCCTTTTATAGTAAGGAGCTTGTAGGGTGCTGACAAACATGATTGTCATTTTTTTTTAGTCAAAGAAGGATGGACTTGAGCTACTTTCTTTCTCCACCTCTAAGCATATTATTGGAAGTTCTTAGAGGTTTTTTTTTTCCATGTTCATAAGAGAGAGGAGACTTGGAACCTAATTGGATACATGTTTGTATTAGTTAAAAAATGCAAGGGCTAGATCCACCCATGTCTGAATTCTCACGAGATCAAGCCTTATGTACCATCGAATATCTACCACAGTTAAACTATCCTAACGGCAACGAATTAGTAATTTCTTATTCTATTCATACCTAATCATTTTACAGTAATAGACATGGAGGTAGACAGTGGAGTCATTACTTCTATTGTATTTTTCAAAATTAGGTATTTTAAACTTCAATGGGATAACAAGACTAAAAAGCAGCCCCAATGATTTTGTGTCTATGATCCTAAAGTTACCATTCCTTTAATAGCTCGAAAGTACTTCTTCAGTAACTGATAATTGTTTAAGTCATCATCTTTTTTCTAGGACCTCTTTGCTTTTTCTTATTCCATTTACTTATCAAGGTCTGCGACTATAGGCCTTGCCAGTTAAGAGCTTGCACCTTGAAATACTTAGACCAAATGGGATGCTGCTGTAGGGTTAATGTAAATTAATGGTTGAGTTAAGAAATATTTGTTGCTGAAGGATACTGTCCATGCAATATCTCTTACTATGCGTTAGTGGCATCAGTACTGTCATTCAAATTACTTTTAAAATTAACTAGTCCTTTCCCCGTATTGACAATGCTTTTTTGCTTTTTTTCTTCAAAACCTTGGGCAATAGCTTAGTCAATTCTATAATCTAAGCTTGAAGTTTCTTATTCTTATAGAGTGATTGCTTTTAGGACTCCCTACACATAAGTTCAAGTCATTCAATGTAGGCTTGGTGATCTTTTCCATGGCCTTCTGATGATTATGAGTGTTATATCGATGACAAACTGTTAATTCTATGTTTTAGAGAACCTACACTTTAGATTATCACTACATTAGGCTTTTATCAAACATCATAGGCATGTTTAACGAGATGCATATGGTTATGTAATTAAATAACAATTAACATGAATGCATAAAGAAATTGAAGAATTGGATTAGTCATGCAAATGCACATGGGACAATTAAACTTAAAAGTAGCTTCATCAATAGCATCTTTTATTAAAGTAACAAAATATTCGAATTGCACTCGATTACACTTGAAAATGCCTAACACAGTTACATGCTTGATCACATGTTCCATACAATACAGCAGTTCTTATCCATGGGTTCCAATGGGCAAGATTTCATGTGCCAAAGATTAAGCTACATCCATCATTCTTTCGATCTCTAACTAGGCTACCTAAATCTGTTCGGTGAGACGACGATGGTGGTCTTGATAATTTTGGCATTCGTGATTAACCACTTAGAGCCATTTTTGCTCTTACTTTTGGAGGCTCTTAGTAATTCATCAACTTCAACTTGGCAAGCTTGAAGAGAATGATCTAAATCTTAAATGTTGAGTGCCAGTCCATTCTCAACATGATATGCTTTCAAATCCCTAACTCGAGCTTTTAGCCATCCATTCCTCTTTTGGTAAGTTGATGCAAAGGTAAGAGTTTAATAAGCTTTTTTTTTATTGACCCTAGCCACTTATTTGCATCATGTAGTTCTTTTTCAAATGTTGCAATTTCTACCTTCCACTCAACTGATGACTTAACAAGGCGTTAAGATTTACTTGCTTTGCAAAGAGCCATATAGTCTTTTCTCAAACTCTCTAGATCTTCCTTGAAGAGATTTTTCTTATTGATAGCCCTTTTCTCCTCCCTATGTCGAAGGTAGAGGTCCATTTCTAATTAACTCTTTTATTCTTTTAAATGAGCGATTTCCTTAGTAAAGATTGCCTTTTCTTATTCAAACTCTTACTTAAGCAATTCAATCTCAGAGGGAAATTCATCAATTGGTATATGGGATGCTCCAACAACAGATGAAAGTAAAGAGCCATTGTTGCTATGGATCTTCCACTTGTCATATCTCATGGTCATACTACTTCCTCTCTAATACCTCTCCATGCAACGGGTCTCTCT
Source organism: Adansonia gregorii (assembly GCA_038382025.1). NCBI lineage: Eukaryota > Viridiplantae > Streptophyta > Magnoliopsida > Malvales > Malvaceae > Adansonia > Adansonia gregorii. The sequence goes on along the minus strand of JBBYHO010000015.1, from coordinate 28,301,982 downwards.
CCAAGCATGGAAAAGTAGCTAAACTTTTAACTTGTAATTAGGCTCACCATAGTTGAAATTCCACTACTTTAGGTCTTGGGTAAAGGGGATAAATTGTTGACATTATAATTATCCCGGACTAGGATGGGTGCTTAAGTAGTGCTTCCCCATTTTGGTTTGAGATGTAGTAGATATCAAAGTGGCATCGATCTTCTAACTCTCCTAAATTGGGGGAGCATAACGTCTACCAATGTTAATCAAGTGACTGACTATTGATAAGTTGACAATAGTGGCTAACTGAATGGGCTCCTTAACCATCCTAGTTTGGCTCTCATTTTTTCAAGGGATTGCCTTGTCATTCCTGTATAGGAAGGAAGATGGGACTTCTATGATCATTTTTGGCAAAGAAGATAAAGTACTTATCCAAAAGCTAGATTATCTACTGTAAATGATAAAAGGTTAGCCTATCTTGTATGAAGGTTGTGTCATTCTTTCCTTAATCATATTCATTGACTTAGTGGGGAATGCTTGCTTCTTGTCATAGAACTCAATTCTACCTTTGTTCATTAACTTTTAAACCATTGCATGAAATTTTTTTCCATGTTTAAAGAGTATAATATTGAATGGTATGGAAAAAATCATTAAATTCCTCTCCTAAAATTCCAACCCCATTAAGCATACCTGCTTGAATCAAAATGAGACTCATCTATGTCCTAACCTTTCCTATGCTTTTCCTGACCTCACATCATCCTCGACACTGATCATGTTTATTGCTAGTTTAGCAAGATTGGGTTAGGGATCTGTAGCAACATTGGGTCCCTAATTCATCTTGAATTATACGACCTTTGAGTTAATAAGTTTTTATACCTTTTATTTGAATAATACGTAATTTGTAGTGTCATGCCTTAGTGTCCTAATGGTAGATCGGTAGTGAGGCTGGCATTGTGTTAGGCTAATGCTCTTGGCGATTTTTTTCTTGGGTAGCTTTAGTTCTATCGAAAGGTGATTTTCTCGGTAAGCCAACTCCTTTATTGTATCCATAATACTAGCTTATCTTTTTTCTCTAATGGAGACTATCATTAGCTCCATGAGTTTCATTATTCGAGCTTGCATTCCATCTTGTCAACGGAGCATTTGATCCTATGATCCTTGTATATTAACCCAAGTTGTTAAATTTGTGCCAAATGATTGTTTTCCATGATCTATTTGCTATGATGAGTGTTATAATAGTGCGAAATAATTGGTTCCATTTTCCTTGCTTGATTTTAGAGTCCTTGCACTTTTGCGACCATTCCCATACTATATTTTTATGTTATTAAAAATGTGTTTATTGGTGATTGCTCATGATGAGATAATGATAATTGATATGGATACATGAATAAAGTGACTAAAGAATTAAGTTAGTTATGCTAATGCAAGATAAACAATTGGCTTGCGGGATAGCTTCACCAATAACATCTTCCATAAAGTAACAAACAAAGTTTTATTACACATGGTTATATCCAAAAGTGTTTAACATGATTACATTATTTAATTAGATGTTCCAAGAAATTTAACAACTCATGTTCATGATCTCGAGTAGGTATCATATCTTGCCTCAAAAAATAGGCTAACTCAATCATGTTATCTGCCTCTGCTTGGGTTGTCCAGATTTGCTTGCTGAGATGGCGATGATGCTTTTGATGATTTAGGCATGCTTGGTTAACTATTGCCCACCATTCTTGTTCTTGCTACTTAGTGGCCCTCACCAGTTCATTGGTATGATGCTGGTGACATTTGGGAAAATGTCTTAGATTCTAGATCCTAAGTGTTAGAATTTCATTCTTAACCTTATCTGCCTTTAAGTCCCATACTTGAGCTTCAAGACATTTATTCCTTATTCGATAATTTGATCTCAAGGCATGAGCCCTAATAAGCTTTTCTCTATTGAGCTTAACCTTTTCATTCCACTAATTTAGCTTTTTGGTAAGGGCAACAAGCTGTGACTCTCATTTAATTAGTGACTTACCAAGCATCAATACTTGTTTATTTTTTAGAGTTCCATGTAATCCTTTTTCAGACCTTGAGATCTACTTTGACACATGAAAGAAAAAATCAAGGCTTATAAATATCGTTATAGGAATAAAATTTAATTAAAATTAAACATGTGTAGTAGAATTAAACAAAAAAAAAACCAAATTTCTTTAGGATTTTAACAAAAGAAGTACATGTGATTGAACTATAACTTATAGAACATAGATCTATTAGAAACCATACTTGCTTAGAGACTCATAACTCTGAGTGTGTCGACCCCTACACATAAGCACCATGGGTTGATTACTATAATCTTTTCTCATGGCCTCGAGTAGTGCAAGTGTCTTATGTCTAAATGTGATCATAAAGATGCCTATTAGAGCCTTCATAGGTCTGATGGTCTTTCGGTGCTAACCAAAAAGCCTCTCAAGCCTTAACCAAAAGATATAGAGCCTATAGGCTCAGATTTGAAGTGATCTTGAACAATTCCAATGCCCATTGCACTAAAGAGAAAAATAACTCTGTAAGGAAGTAGGTGTTTTTTGTAGATGCAAGTAAACGAATCCAAAATGCTAATTTTTTATTTCAGTTGACTTCTTTAGGATAGAAAACTAACTTTTCATCCTTTTGTTATGATCAAAAACACTTTCTCATCACTTATAATACAAATTTGCATTATCAAGTTTTAGGAAAAAAAAGATTTCTAGATTTATGAAAAACTAATCTCTCAATGCTAGAAAATTATTTTTCTAATTTCATTATGTCAGAACAATTCAAGAATACTCAGAAAATCCATGAAAATGCAAAGAAAGCTTAGGGAAACATAGTTGTTGCATTAAACCCTTTAGAAAAGTCAAAGGTTGCTGGCTTGGGTTTTCTTAATGCCTTTTACCAGCCAAAAAGCCTTAATAATAATACAACCTCTGTTAGGTTAGGCTTGACTATTAGGTTAACTGAGCCCAATACTAACATATCCTAAAGGTGGCCACACTTTAGAGTGTTTGTTGGAGCCTAATTAAGACTATTTTAATTAGCTTGTCCACAATTGGGCCTAAATAGTAACTTATTAATATTTTATACAATAGCACACTAAGGATGGCTATTCCATGTGCCAATCCCATTAGCAAGCCCAATTCGGAGTAGTTCATAACTAAACTCTCTTGACTTGATAATTAGAGCTTTTAACCTAACCTTTAAATTTACATGTTAGATAATTTAATTCATAATTAAATTTTCTAACCCAAGCAAAATAATTTTACTTCATGTAAATAATTATTTGATTTTCCAAATACAATAATTTGGATTTATTTAATAAAATCCCTAAACAATGTCTACAATAAACATTATCTTGATAAGACATTCTCATCTTTATTGCTATATTAAGACATCTTTAATTAGATTTCATAAATCTAATTTATGTCTTAAATTATTCTTAATCGAACTAATTCAATTAAGACTTCTTTATTATCCTTTTATTTAATCAAGTCATACTTAATTAAATCTCATTTTAATGTAATACCATCATTTTATTGTGTGTGACCCATCAGGCTTTCATTATAATGACAATAGCTATAATTACCCAATTAAGTGTATTTATATTTATAGACCAAGATTGGCCTGTAGCAAGGCATGATGGCCACTTAATATGTGGAAAGAGTCAATACGACCTCTTTAAGAAACCTTTTTGTAACCATCCTTTTAGTGTATTTGATCCTTTTACTAGATATCCTAGAAAAACTATAAGCATGGTTTAGTGTCTACTTCTGTATCAGTCCCTATTAGCTCTTGCAGCTTTTGGCTAACCTTATGAATTTAGAGAAATAATTTCTCTTAAATTCATTATGCATTGGCTAACAACTTTATCAAGCTAACCAAAGCTAAGAATAAATGAGATATGTCTCTAATGTCACTACGAGTGGTGAATCTTCTCTGGATAGCTCATCCTCTATTGTCTGGCTCCTACTATACTGAAAACCACCCTACCATAAGCATCTATCTATTATAGACACATTCATTATGGAATCAAAGCATGACACTCTCTATACAAGATGACCCAGTATCATAAGTCTAAATACTAATATACATGATTGGCACATGAGAACATATTCTATAGACACTTGAGTGGCTTACACCAAATAGAGTTCTTATACAGGCCATGGTTAGTGAACATGTTCCATAAAACAAACACCCATATGCTATCCCCAAGTATCTCTACATTTCAACTTTTATGGGATCAAAAATTTGCATGCACTAAATGCATAGAGGTTTAGCATATGGTAGTTTTTATGCATTGCCAATGTCCCATATTGACAATATAATGACTAGGAATGTTTTTAGAAACACAACTTTGATGCATAAGGATTTCATCATTGTAACTCATTACTAACTTTGCAAGGCCATTGTGTTTCATAGACTCCATGCAACCAATGTTTGCGTGATTGTCAATCAAGCCATAACTTGACGGAAAACATTGAATCACTAACAAAAGTGATTAGTTTGCATTATTAATTTATATATACCTCATCAAATCTGATTGGCTCTAGGGCACATGCTAACATGGTCTCTTTCTTTGATAACCTTATTCATCTCTGTATCCTAAAATAGATGTCCATCTCTAGTTGACTTTTTTCCTCTCTTAATTAAATGATTTCCATAGCAAAGGTTGCCTTTTCTTATTCAAATTCTTGTTTAAAAAGTTTTACCTTAAAGGGAAACTTATTTACCGAGATTTGAACTGACTGATCATAGGGTAATGGTAAGGCATCATTAGTACGATGAGTCTTCCACTCCTTACATCTTCAACTCATGTTGCTTTCACTCTGATGCCTTTGCATATAGTGGACATGTCTAAAAGTTTAGAAAGCTAAATAAATTTTCCTTTTATACTTGGCTTACTATAGTCAATGCCCTAGTGTTTAAGATTCTATACAAATGGTATGAACTGTCAACATTGAAACTATCAGAGAAATAAGAGTCATATGCAGCCAGTACATCTTTGTACTCTCGTAAATGGTAAAGAACTATAGTCTTTACACTTGTACATAACCAATTATGGGAGGATCCATGAGGTTTTCTACATAACCTCTTCTCTTTTTAAATTTAAGAGCTTCTTGACCATTGTTCTTTGAACTTGCCTAAGATTATTCTTTCTTAAAAACCTTAGTGAGAGGACCAAAGTTAGGCAAAAATTATATAGCATCCTATTCTCTATAGCGTAAAGCTGACTTAAGAGCCAAATTTGAGGGAGTAGAGCATATCCAACAAATTGATATGTTCCCTCCTTTTTACAAAATGTGAGGGTCTAGATAGTCTTAATAAAGATAACAAGTGTATGGTTGTTGGTGCAACATAGTCTAAAGAAGAAACTTACTGCTGCTTCCTCCACATAGCCAAAGACTTTTCGGAACATGATTAGCCTATCTATTGCTAAAGCATAGATGTTCTAGATCTTCTTAAAATCAATGAGATTCATCTTGCTTCTTTTAAACTATCTAAGAAATGCATTTTCTATTTCCTTTAGTCTTCATATAATCACTAGCCCATGACTCTTAATCCATAAGAATATGTGCTAAACTCTCCTTGATTGGTGAAGGTTTCAATGCTTTGTAGTAGACTTTTTCAAATTTAGCCACTTCAATGTTGACTAACATAGTATATTCATTGATAATGAGGACAAAAGCATCTTGATTAAAAATGAAGCACTGGTATGCCAGATTCCATAACTATGATATTGCTCATAATAGACCAAAATCTACTAGACCTAAAGTAAAAGGGCTATGCCCACATACCTTTTCATCAATGCATCTCTTTCATTATTACTCTAATTAGCAAATATGTGCCTTAGATCGTGCCAATCATTCTAGCAATATCACATCTTGACCTTTTCATGTTATATATAAAAATGGCCTTGAGGATATCTCCATTTTCATGTTGCTAACCATTAACCGTGTTGTGACTTTCATAAAAAGCTAAAGAACAAAAATGAAGTGTTGCTCCAAGGTAGACACCCTTTGCTGAGCACTAAACTTATAGCCAACTATCCTATAATAATGATTATGATGAAATTATGCATGTGACATAAAAAATAGAACAATAGGTTAATGACAACACAGAATAATATAGACAAGAATAATAAAGATAGAATGAAAACAAAAAATTAAATTATAGAAACTACCGCAACAATAAGCATTATGATGGTTAGGGACAAACATGATGCAAACAACATAAAGGCATGTCATGATTGAAACTATCCTTATTGAGGTGATACTAAAGGAATCTTGTATCCCATAAAGCTCGACCTCATGCGTGCATTAGATTTCAAAAATCAACAAAACATTATGAAAAAAGTAGAGGAAGTAGTAAATGGAGAAACAATCAGCTTCTTTATGAATCTTTAGAAAGAGACCTACATGTAGTAAACATTAAAAATTTAATTCAAGATTCAATCATCTCTATGAGCAAAAGTTGCCTTGATTTTAGATGTCAAAATCTATAATTAAAACAACCCAAGGAATCTTAAGGAAATTGGCTAAGGCTTTTTTTAGGGTTTTTTAAAGACTACAAGTAGCACATGTGTCTTTCCTCTAATGGTCATCCACACAAGTGGCTGTTGAAACATTCTTGAGGCTCGGTAGTTCTCTAGTGTTAGCTAGAAGGGTTACAAACCCTTAACCAAAGATAATCTTTCTTGCTTTTCCCAATCAAGAACCAAGAACAATTGTCAAAACTAGTTGGTGCAAAAACCATAAAAAATGTGGAAGAGGTGGTGGCTGTGAGATAAAAACCTTAAAAATATTTTAAAACCCTTAAAAATGTTTTCTCTTTCAATTAGGTTAAAAAGAATCCTAGATTTTTTCTTTCCTAACAAGTCTTTATGTTCTAGCTTAGTCCTAGTCCTAGTCCTAGTTGGACTTAGGATGAAAGAGTTTTAACCTAATCAAAACTCCTAAATCAAGTGAAACTCTTTCTACATGTTTTTGTTGTTGTAATTAACCAACGCTAGTTTTAGATAAACTATATGGTCAGCGCTGCCTTCCATTCTTGGCTAAAATATCCATTTTTATTAGACCATTGGATTTGGCCTAATATGCTCAGGCAATAATTCAAGCACTTGGCTAGACTTGTGTTTCCATGAATTTAATCCAATCAATTTTTTTATTTATCTAAATAAGAAAAAATTATTTATTTCATAAATATAATTAAAAAATAATTAGAAAAATTAAATAAATAAATTAGAAAAGCATAATAGCTTATATACACATATCCTTACGTATTTATCATTATAGAATCCATCCTTAATCTAGTTAAGCTATTGTTAACTTGATGTTAATATTATTTAACATTAATTATCAAATAATTAATATTATAATAATATTCCTAGGGACGTAAGTGATAGAAAAATTTGATTCACAACCAAATCCCTAATCTATTAGAAATCTTAGTTCAACTAGACAAGGTTTATCCACCTTAATATAACATGTACTGGTTTAGACATGAACTCAATAAGAAATCTTATTTTCATATCTTAATTAGACAACATAAAATCTATATTTCATAAATTTAATTTTGTCTTAAATAATTGAACTATTCAATTAAGTCCTCTATCTAAATCATCTTTTATTTAACCAAATGTTAATTAAATCCCAGATTTAACCCAATAGGTTCACCTTCTTGTATGTGACTCATTAGATTCCCAACATTTTGGCAGTGAATGTAAATAATCTTATTCATCATGTTCATAGATCAAGAATGGTAGCTAGCAACACAACGTGACCACCCCAATGTTAAAAAATCAATATGACCTTATAGAACCTTTTAGTAACTAGCTTATTAGTACAACATGATCCCTTCACCAAATATTCTAGATGGAGGATGAGCATGGTATAATGTCTACCAAATCTTCTATCAATGTTAGTTCTTTCAACTTATGGTTAATGATCATGGATCTATAAAGAACTATTGCTTACAATCCATTATGCTCTAGCCAAAGACTTTAACCCAACTAACCATAGCTAAAAACACTTAAGGTGTGTCTCCAATGTCACTCAAAGTGGTGAATCCTTTCTAGATCACTTATTTATCTACCATTTCTAAAACTATCCTACCAAAAGCGTCCATCTATTATGGACTCGTTTGTGATGGAACTAAAGTACAACACTCTTCATATGAGATAAACTAGCATCAAGTTAAAGGACTATTATACATGACTGGCACACAAAAACATATTCCATATACACTTGAGTGACTTATAACAAAAAGAGTTCTCATTTAGGCCACGTTCAGTGAACCTGTTTCCATAAAAAAAAACACCTATATGCTATCTATCAAATCAAAAAATTGCACAAATCCTATGTAGAGAGGATTAGCATATACTAGTCTTTGTGCATTATCAATGCCCTATCTTGACAATACAATGGCTAGAAGCATTTTTAGAAACACGACTTTGTTGCATAAAGATCTCATCATCGTAAGTAGTTTACTAACTTTGCTAGGCCATTGTGTTTTAAAGGCTTTATCTAATTAGTGATTGCATAAGTTTCAATCATGCCACTAACATAAAGGGAAACTTATGTTACTGAAGCTTTGTAACATGTATGAATTTATTTGACTATGTATCCCATGTCCCAATCTAACTGATTTAATGGCATACATCAATAGATGCGAGACCTCGTGGAGTCAGATCGATGATCTAAATGACAAAGTTTATACACCATCCAATACTTGACATTTGTTAAGCTATCGATCAAACAACATAGCAATTTACCCAGGTGAAGTTTTACCTTTGCAAAATGATATGATACCTCTTAGGGGCAAAACTAATAGAAGAGGTAGCGATGTTCGTTCATTACCAACTAAAAGATGGGTATGTGTTAAATCATCACTCAAACAAAGTAACGTCTTATTCAGGTTTGATATGATTTTTTTAAGGATGACATGGTTGCTTTGCGAGTGACAAAATTCATTTGCCATCACCCATTTATTTAGAAAGGTGGACTATTAATTGGATGGCATAATGGCATTTAACATTGAAATAATAAATGTGAGTGACAGTGTTTGTTCATAATCGCCTACATAAGTATGGTATATAAGAGTAAGGGTAAGAAATGTTTTCCCAAGTGTCCTTATTCTCTAGGTCATTCAAATAGCATTCTAGTATGGTTTAACATGGTTAGGCTCGTAGGGCTTACATATAGGGTTTAAATTGACATCTAAATTAGTATCCAACTCACTTCTTCATCTGGTAAAGACAAGCAAGGCACCTCAATCCTAGGCCTATTGCAGGCTTAGCAGAATACATTTGATCTTATGGATGTATTTCCTTATGCAAATGTGAAGAGTTACTCATAATAAACATAGATAATTTACACCCTGAAAGTTTTTTCTAAGCTAGTGCAAAGGGTTATGCATATAGGCAAATAGCAGACTTCCTCCTAATATTTGGGACACTAATCCCACCATGGAGTTTGGTAAGAATCTAATGTAAATGCAAGTGCACAATTTATATCAAGGAAACAGTCAAGCCTTTTGTTTACCCCTTATTACCATAGTTATCTAATCAATATTTATTCAAGAACAAGATAGTCCCTAACAATCACAAAACAAATCCTTGAAAAGTAAAAGATTAGTGGACAAAAATAAAAAGAGATTATAGTTAAATAATGACCAAAACTATAGAAATCAAAAACTAACAGAGATAAGTCTAGTCCTAAGCCTAACTTTCTAAATTAGTCCCCAAAAGAGTCACCAAGCTGTCGACAATATGCCTCCCTTTTATGAAAAAAACACATGTAGCTATTTAACATGATAGATCAAAGAAATTATGGATTCTTTGCTTCTGATCATAAGGGGGACCTTCAAATGAATCGCTCACTTGATTGGTCTTAGATGGACAACACGAAGTAGGCAATATTTGGAGTCACGACTGATCATTTTAGCTAGGTATGATTAGATGCTTATTGAAAATAATATTTCGAGTTATGAAATTTGAAAGATCAATTCCATTTATGTATGGTCCAAAGATTCAATGATTGGATTCAAAGTTGGCTACCCATAGGAAATTATTAATATCTCTACGACGCCCGAAATCAATACTTTTTAACTATGTCTAAACTTTGTTTTGGTTTCCTTAGTTTTGAATTGTCATTCTTACGATATAAGCCCTTTTTATGCATGAATTTTGTATAAAATAGTAAATCTAAGTTTTAAGAAAATTTTAGTCCTATATATGTCCCAAAGAGGTCGAAAACATAAAAACCTTTTAGAAAAAGTATTTTTAGATTTAATTTTCAAAAAGTAGATATTTCGTGTCAAGCACAAAGAGATGTCGACAGAAACATTGCCTTTGTGATTTTTGAAATGATTTGAAAACATGAATGCAGTGAACACCACAAAGCGAAATATGTTAGTAAGACAAAAATTAAAAAAATAATATTGTATAAGATAAATAATGCAAAAAAAAAGACAATCAGAATGTATCTCGTAATTATCATCAGTTATCTAGAAATAACTAGGTTAACAATTTTTTGAGATGTAGTTGGATCCATAGGTTAGTTGAAACAAGAAAATCAAGTTTGAATTTTGAAAAGTTAAAGAAAACTTGGGAGACAGAATATTTGATTTTCGACAATTTTAAGAAAGGTAATATTGGAAAATTTAAATTAGTGAAAATTGAATATTTCTTGACAAAAATAACATTTTTGGCATTTCTTGACAAAACCAATATTTTTTTGTCTAAAAGAAGAAAGTTGATAAAAATAAAAATCGATAAATTTGGAAAATTATTCATGCCTTGATCCAAGCCTAAAGGTGTGCTTACACATGTTTTTAGACTTGGTGGGGGTGGGTTAGACTCTTTTTTAGGCATTTGAATACCTCAAAGAGGGATTCTAAAAAATGAATTAGTTTTGATAAATCCTGAAAACAAGGGAGAACATCATGCTAATCCCTTTTTCAATTTTATTCTAAGCTAATCTGAAGGTAGTAAGGATCGGATGAGTTACCATTGAAATGATAACTCAATAAGGATTGGCATAAAAATATTATGAAAATCTTAGAAAATTGCTTTTTAGGTGGAAATAATTTTTGAAGTCAAGACTAGTTCTACATTGGCAACACTTGCTAAAGAAATGGAATAACAAATTTGAAAATCACTCCTAGCCCATTCAAAGTCATTAAATCACAAACAATGCCGTTAAAGAAAGCGAATTTCTTGAAATCTTTGCTAAAAATATTTAAAAAATCTAAAAAATCATCTCATTGACCAAAAGGGTTGCTACTTCTAAGGTTTCAAAAAATCATAATTGCCCTATCTAGATTGATCCAAAGGCAAACAAGATACCTTTAGAAAGGTAACTTGATGCCTTTTAAGGAAAAATATAAAAAAATTTAAGAAAAATAATTTAAGGTTCGAAAATGATTTTTCAAGTCATGGTTATAGTGTCTTCAGCATGAAACATGGGAATTTTTTTGGTTTTTTGGGTTTCTTCAGATTACACTCAAGCTATGGACATTCAAATGTCCATGAAAAAAGGTGGGTCAGTGATAGTGGCTTCATAAGCACACTCTTACAATCCTGAAGTAGTTTCGGATGATGGAACAACCAATTAACCATGTCATTAGCAAGTGGCATTATACCATAAAATTAAGGCACAAACAATTTAGGAAAAAATACATTTAATTTTTTTGAAAATCAAAATTTTTATCCTCTTTTAATCTTGAATCCAAACATAAAAGGCTTAATTTTTCCCTAAAATTAGAGGACCAATTGATAAAAAACCTCAAATTCACGTTAATCCTCATTATTTGAAGTTAGCATAGACATAACTTAGGGTTTATAAAAAATAGGTTTTGACAAGCATTGAATAAGCTTTTTGACAAACATGTGATGAACTAAATGTGATATTCATGGCCAAAATTGTAGCATGCTTAAACAAACAAAGATGACATTTAGGCATGAAAATGATAACAAAAATGCAAAAAAAAAAAGAATAAAAAATGCATAGAGATGTTAATTTCATAAATGGCACCAAAATCATGTCAAAGGAAATGATATGAACATATTTGAATAAGAAACAGCTTGCTAACATTTTCAAGATAGCATTAAAAAATGTTTTTAATGTAAACTAAGCATATAAGCATAGTGGAACATGGTGAAAGGGTTAATAAAGATAAAAAATCCTAAGTCTACCACGACCAAGGTGAAAAAATGCATGAGACTCCTAAGAATAAGGTCATCGTCACATGGATTTGGCTCACTATAAGGATAAAAATGCAAAAAAAAAAAAAACAAGTAAATGACTAGAGAAAAGTAGGAAATATACCCAAAAACTTGGAAACCTTGCTAATGATGTGTAGAACAGTCATTACACTTATGACTCACTTTTTTCCTTTCTTTTGCTATTGATTAGCCTAAGCGGGTGGCAAAGAATATTTTATTTTAAGCCATGCAAGCCAATTCATTATGGCTTGTAAGGCATTATCATTTAGTGATTTCATGAAATCAAACATTATATTTAATTAATGTTATAAAGGTATTTCTTTATCTATAAGATTTCATTGTATAATTGCCATAAATATCTTATGTAGAAAGCCTATGAAACACATTGGCCTTACAAGGGAATTATAAAGATTGCTTATGAGATCCCTATGCATCAACGCCGTATTTATGGAACATTTTTGGTCATCGTATTGTCAAGACAGGGTATTAATAATGCACAAAAACTAGCATATGTAAGTCCTATGTATAGGATGCATGTAACTGATCTCATTAATTAAAGTATAAAGATACTTGGGGACATCATATGGGTGCTTGTTATGGTAACAAGTTCACTAAACTTAACCCGCTATAAGAGTTTCATTTGGTATTCCACTCAAGTGTCTATGCAAATACTCTATGTGTTAGTAGTCTAAGTGATCTATAGATTTTTAACACTAGGTCATCTCATATGAGGAACGTTATGCTTTGATTCCATCATGAATGGGTCCACAATAGATGGATGCTTATAGTAGGGTTATTTTGGGTATGGCATAAATCATATGGTAGTTGAGTGAGTCATCCAGAGATGATTCATCACCCCAAGTGATATGAGGGGACATATCTCACATTTACCTTGCTTATTTTAACTTAAAGTCCTTGGTCAAGGCAATGTTAATTATGGAGTAACACATATGGGCTGCATACTTATATGGAATTAGATAAGAGTAGACACTGAATCATGCTCTTGCTAATTCCAAGATATATGATGAAAAGATATTTATAACACTAAGATACTAAACACAAAAGGGCCTATTAAAACCATATTGACACTCTTGCATCTTGGCTAGACATAATGCATTGCTAGATGCTAATCTTGGTCAATCAATATAAAATATTCTTAATTGGACAATTTTATATTTATTACCAATATGATGGGGGCCAAATAGGTCACACACATAAGGGTGATTAGTAGATATTAGATTAAGATTGGGTTCATATGTCTAATACAAGTAATGGTTAACTAGGCCTAGTTTGAATAAGTTCAAATAGGCCAGGGGCAAAATTATAATTTCTTAAAAACTAAAATTTTAAACCCTAGGCTATATAAACTCTTGTTAGCACTCCCTCATAACTTAGTATAGTGTTTAAAAATCAAGCAAAGGAGACCAAAATAAGGTTGGGTGACATTTTTCAAGAATTTTTATAGAAGATTAGGGCAACTCCATTCTAACAGGAGAAAAATTAGTTTTTTTCATCGTTTTGATTATTGAGTCAAGGTCTTCTAAGTGTAAAGGAAGATTTTTTGAAACCTAACTACTAGCATGGCTCCTGGCAACAAAGTCTTTTCCTTGTTAAAGGTTTTCTAGGTCACTTGTGTAGAAAACTATTGAGGCTAGATGCTTGGGTAGCATTGGTCAATGACAACTAGTCTTGTTGTTTTTAACAATTAGGTCATGGAATTACTGAGAGACTTCTAAAGATTAAGTTATGTTGGAATCTTGAATAGTTCTTTAGGTTTCTTGATCTAAAAGATTAAGTAAGTTCTTGCAAGATGATATTGTTCATAGAGTTTCAAATTAGAGTTTTTAAGATGTTTCCTTTGCCATGTTTATATTTTATCTATGAAATTTTTGTAATCTGATTACTTGCTACCTTAAGATTTCCTACAAGTGGTATCATGAGCCTTCTTGCATTAATTTGATTAATCTTGTGTTTTAGTTGTTACTAATTAAAGATTTTGTTGTTTTCATGCTATCTTAATCCATTCTTGAATTTAAAAATCAAAGAAAATTATTTTCTTTTTTTTTTTAATTTCAAACAAGCTAATTCATGTTTATTATTCAATTTTAATTTAATAAAAAAATTCTATTAATTAAATTGAGTGGAGTTATCAATTAACAATTTGGTATTGATTAGTGCTAGATTAGCTCTGTTTTGGTGTTTTGATGTGGCTAATATTTTGTCTAGCCATTGCTACGATTTTTTCATTGGTTTTCCACTTTGAAAGTTTCATGAAGAGTTCATAATACTTGCTGGAAAAATCAAGTTAAAATCAAAGTTGGAAATGTTTCAATTTAGGGGCTAAAACAAGTACACTCTGTGCGCTTGAAGCTTGCGACATGTAGTCTTCTTTCTTGGTGTCATAATGTAGCCTGGATGCGAATCCTAACCAAGTCCAACTGAAATGGCCCTTGACTATAGAAATGGTGATATATCATTATTTCAAAACTGTATATTCTTTTTTATTTTTGGGCCATATCAATATTAATATTCTATTATTTTTAGGGACTCGATAGTTAAGATGAATTATTTACCCATCTAACCCTAAATAGTCATCACAAAATGACTATTTTTTTGGAGTTGCACCAAACTATTTTGGCTAGTTGAGATTGGTCACCTATAAAAATTAATGCTTTAAGGGTCATGAAACCCTAATGATAAATTTCGAGGTCTATGAAGTACCAGAGATTGTTTTTAAGGGTTCGAGAGTCGGTTATAGCCACAATAAGGAACGACCCTTTCATGGTGCCCAAACTTGGTACCTTGTTGATCATGGTTAATTTCAAATTTAATATTTATTTGGCTTCAATATGTGGTATTTAATTACAATTCTCGTATTGATAAAATAAGATTTTATTATGCCATGTGAGGAAATTAGGGTTTTGTATTTTGAAAATCGAAACATCTTACGCATCCCCATTGGAAAACCAATGGGAAACAAAAATTTTTATTATTCCCTTTTATACCCCAACGAAAAACCAAAGGGACATAGAAGATTTTAAGAAACCAAAATGTCTTTCACATCCTACTAGAGTACCTGGCAGAATGTGAAAGGTTATTATTTGTACAAAATTCTTGATTTTCATTTTGAAAAGGGTATCTCGTCATTAGAATATATGTAAAACCCCTATCACAGATGGGTGGGAGGAGTTTCATGCGTCACTGTAACTCTGAGACATTCTATTTATCTTACAAAGACACATGAATTTTATTTGAAATAAAAATAAAGGACCTATGACTTGGTCTAGACACTAAAGTACTAATTAAAATCTAAGGAAAAAAATGAACCTATTCTTAAAGTATACCTTCAGCATAGAAACACACAGTGGTTGCTTAAGATTAGGTTTTAAGACCAATTAAAATATCCCTCAGGCTTTCCATCAACACTAAGGCACCTAGTAACTACTTAGGATTTGGTTCTAAGTAAAATTAAAATATTCCTAAGGCTTATCCGTGACATTAAGGCACCCAGTGACTACTTCAGATTGGGTTATAAGTAAAATTAAAATATTCCAAAGGCTTACCATTGACACTAAGGCACTCGAAAACTATTTAGGATTAGGTTCTAAGGAAAATTAAAATATTCCTAAGGCTTACCATCAACACTAAGGCCCCTAATAACTATATGGGATTGGGTTCTAGGGAAAATTAAAATATTCCTAAGGCTTACCATCGACACTAAAGCACCCATTAACTACTTAGGATTGGGTTTTAAGAAAAATTAAAATATTCTTAAGGCTTACCATTAACACTAAGGCACTCGATAAAAAAATTACAAAAATGTCCCTTAAATATACCTTTAACATGAAAATACCTGGTACCCTTAACGGACTTAAAACTAACCTAAAAAGGCTAAATGAACCCTAAACATTCACCTTTGGCATAAAAGCATCATAGTGAGGAAAAATTATTAAAATGGCCTTGGGTATACCTTTACCATGAAAATATCCCGGTACCTATAATGGACTCAAAATGACCTTAAAAGGCTAATGGAACCTTAAATATTCACCTTTGGCATAAAAGCATCCTGGTAAAAAAAATTACAAAAATGCCCTTAAGATATACCTTCGACATAAAGGTACCTCGATACCCTTAATGGACTTGCAAGGAAAAGTAATAATGATTCTTACTCTCAATGGGTAATTTAGATTACAAAAATGACCTAAAGTATGAAAATTTCTAATGGGCCCCTAAATTTCTCAAAATTAAATATTAGTCCCTAGTTAATTAATAATGCTAAAAACATTTTTTTAAAATACTTAAAATGGGTGATTTAAATTTTAAAATAACTTAACATGTGAAAATGCTGTTAAGCCCCTAATTTTCAAAATTTGCATTTCGTACCCTAACGGAAAACCAAAAGAAAACAAAAAGTTTTAATATTTTTAGCATCCCACCGTAGAACTAATTGAATGCTAAAAATATTTAAATATTCTAAGGGAGTCATTTCATGCTAGAGATAACTAGTTTAGCCTAAAAATGCTAGATTTCCCTAGTGGCCTCTAAGCTTTATTAATTTTACAAGTTAGCTTGAACATAATTAAAATATAAAATTAAGCATTAAATAAATCAAAATAAATATGAAAAATCACATAAAAATTTATAAGCAAGATTCGGTCAGTTCTTTTTTCCTTTAGGGTAAAATTTTCAATTTATTACCTTTATTATTTTATTTTATTTTTTTCATTTCGTACCTTAATGGAGAACCAAAAAGATACAAAAAGTTTTAAAACTTTTATACCCCCTACAGATAACCATGGGAATATTAAAAGCCAAAAATATGGTTAAAAAATTAATTTTATTATTAAAACTTAAAACTTGCTATTTGGTCCCTTTATTTTTTACATTTTTTTCAATTAAGTCTACATATGCTTATGCATCTCTAAAATCATTAAACTGTGTAGAAAAATATATACAAACATTTACAATATGCCATGTGACACCCAAAATTACAATTTTACTGTACTTTGCAAACTAACCCCTAAACTTTTAGACATTTACAATTTAGTCCTTAATTAACCAAAGCCATCATGAAAAACATCATTAAGGCATGAAATCAGCTTGGAATCAGGAGCAAAACATGGCAAAAATACTCATTAAGATTCGGCCAAACATGGGATTTGTTAGAACTAAAATTTTCCATTCTTTTCAAGTTGGTTCCTAAGTTTAACATTTGTAACAAAATGATATATTAATATCAATTCTAAGCTAAAACTAACCAAAACCATCATCATCCACTCAAGATTAGGTTCGGCCAAGGTGGGATTCATCAAGCAAACAAAATTTTCATGATGGAAAAACAAGTAAAACACATGTATACACCATTTTCATGCATAAAAACATAAACTTTCAAACATATAACAACCAAGTTATCACAAATCAAGCAAGACAACATATATACATGTGATATTACAACAAAATGACCATGAAATCAGCAAGAAATAGGAAGCAGTAAGGTGATTACCTTGGCTGAAAATCAAAGGGGCAAAAGTTTATTTTATTTTTTATTTTTTTCTCTTTTTTTTTCTTTTTTCTTTCTTTTTCTCCCCAATTTTTTCCTCTCTCCCCCTCCAAAAAACACTTTAATGAAGAAAAATATCCTCTATTTATAGAGGAAGGGGCGGCAACATTGCTGCCCTAAATGGAGTGCTCGAACAGACCCTTTTTTCTTTTTTCTTTTTTTGTTTATTTGATGTGAAGATGGCTTATTAGGTTGGATAACCATAATTGTTGTCATAAGCCCATGCTCTTGTTATCTTTTCTTACAAGCCACTCTATTATCAAGCTCATGATGAAGTTGATCAGCTCATGTAATGGGTAATTAGGATGTAACCAACTTGGTTAGGAAGTAATTGGATGAGAAAACAAGCTAGTTAGCATGTAACTAGTTGGAAAAACTAAATAAAATAAAATAAAATAAAATTTTCAAAAATCAAAATAAAATTGAATTAATGTTAATTGATCGTAGACGAAATTTTAGAAATGAAATGGTGCAAAAGATCTTGATTGGAAGTTAAATACTGGTAAAATTTTATGAAAAATGCCTTAGTGTAGGAAAATTGACATATACGAAAAAAATTCAAAACCCATGAAATAAATTAAAAATTTCAAAAATGTTTTAATGGCAGTTAAATGACAATATTAGATGAATTCTAAAAATTTTAAATCGAAAAAAGTTCCCCCAAAAATATTTATGGAATAAAAAACATGATTTTTAGGAAATGGGGGAAGTTCAAGAAAAAAATTAAAACTCATGAAAATGAATTAATTTTTGAAAACTGATTTAAGTTGAATCAAATAATAATATTGAACAAATTTTGATATTTGAAACTTGAGAAGATTCTATCGAAAATTTTATGAGTAAAGAAAAAGTCATACTTCAATACTAGGAAAAATTACAAATTTCATTGAGACTGAAGTAAAACTAATTCAAAGCCACATTATTCAAAACATTAATTTATAAAGTGGAGAAAATGAACTTGTAAAATTTTAAAAATAGGTTAACAAGAACCAAAAATTAAAATTCATGAACATAATACTTGTAAGACTATAAAATTCAAAATTAATTTATAAAATTTATAGTTTGATACTTTTTGGTAGAAGATGCCAATACATATTTTTTCTTAAATATTTATAATTTTTGGGGTAAGAGTCGACATAAAACCACACTAGTGTCGGTAAAAATATTCAACCGCCAATTTATTGAGTTTTTTCAAAAAACTCTCAGGAAATTCTTAAAAATAGGAAAAATAACCATGAGATCATCCATAGAGGTAATTTCTAAAATTTGTCAAGAACTTGTTCAAAAACAAAAATTTTTCTTTTGCGGATTCATCCTTTTTACTGGAGAAAATAGATTTTTCATCATGTGTATATATAGTTATTTACATATGACTGATTAAAATTACAAAAATATAGACCCCTTTGGTGGAAGTTGACCTTGATTAGAGTGGCCACTACATTTTTGTTCTCAGATACTTAGGACTTTTGAGGATAGATAGCCAAACGAATTTAGATGTCTACAACTACCCCTCTTTGTCCATTGTTGAGAATTAGGAATAAGACAAGGCCAAATGGAAACAATTTTGTCTGGGCCATAAAGTACAAGAAAAACAAGATATGAATATATATATTAGAGTTTATTAATTAGAAAGGGAACTTTCAACCTACGGTGAAGTTAATATTGAAAATGAGTTGGTCGGGCTGAAATGGCACAAACTTGACTGAAACCAAGCAATCAAGTCAACGAATGAAATGAGTTACCTGAGACTAAGCCGACAAGTAGACAAATGATACAAAGGTAATACCTAAGGTTAAACATAACAAGTTCGACTAGGGCTGAACCATTACGTCAAATGAGATACAAAAGGGAGTTTGATTAGGGCAAAACCATCATGTTAAATGATAGTGAAATTAAGTTTGACTAGGGCTAAACCATCACGTCAAATAAAATGAAAAGTGGGTTTGAGTAAGGCTAAACCATCACGTCAAACGAAGGTAAAAAGATATTTGTCTAGGGCAAAACTATCACGTCAAACAAAAAAAAGTTTAACTAGAGCTAAACCATCATGTTAAACGAAAGTAAAAAAAAGTTTGACCAAGGCTAAACCATCATGTTAAACAAAAATGAAAAGAAGTTTGACCAAGGCTAAAGAATTAAATCAAACGAAAGTGAAAGGAAAGTTTCACTAAGGCTAAACCATCACATCAAACAAAAAGAAAAAGAAGTTTACAAAGGTTAAACCATCACGTCAAACAAAAATGAAAGAAAAGGTTGACCAAGGCTAAACCATGACTTCAAATGAAATGAATAGAGAGTTTGACTAGGGCTAAACCATCCGTCAAATAGAGGTGAAAAAAAGTTTGACCAGGGCTAGACCATCAAATCAAAATGAATGAAAAGAAAGTTTGACCAGAGCTAAACCATCACACCAAATGAAAGTGAAAGGAAAGTTTAACTAAGGCTAAACCATCACGCCAAATGAAATGAAAAAAAAGTTTGACTAAATATAAACTATTATGTCAAAAGAGATGAAAAGAAGTTTAACTAGAGCTAAGCCATCACGTCAAATGAAGGTAAAAAAAAAGTTTGACCAGGGCTAAACCATTACATAAAATGAAATGAAATAAGAGTTTGACCAGGGTTGAACCATCATGTCAAACGAAAGTGAAAGAAAGTTTGACCAAGTAAAATGTAACAAGTCTTGATTGAGTATTGTCAAATAGAGACAAACTTTAATAAGGTTGAAGGAATCTGATATTTGAGATCTTTAAGAAAATCTTAACTTACCTTTTCATTTTAAAGTAGTATCCATTCTGATATTTTTTTTCTTGCTTCATTGCTTTAGATCTGTGAATTACACAATTATGAATATGGATGCATGATGAATTTTTATGATTGGATTTATTCTTTATTTTTATATTTTTCATTCATTTTCTTTTTAAATCGTTATTCAACCCACTTTAAATGCCTAAAAACATCTTCAAAAAGTGTAAAGAATCTTTTTGGCGGTAAAGGGCCACTTTTGAATCTAACGTTATCTTTATAGAAATAATTATTCTTGCCCTCTGAGGAATTCAAATTATGATACACTAGCATCGTCTACTTACTGAAAGAGAATGGTATGATTAGGAATGTGTGGGGGATGCCACTTGTGGTTATGTGGTGCAATAATACCATTTAGTGGTTGAGAAAAAGATATATGATTGGAAATATGGGTGATCTCCCTACTCTGAGATAAAACAGGACTTTATGATGCATCAATACCATCTAGTTGTTGAGGAAAAAGGATATGATTAGAAATGTGGGTGATGTCCCTACCCCGAGAGAAAGCAAGACTTTGTGATGCATCAATACCATCTAGTGGTTAAAAAAAAGGGAAATAATTGGACATGTGTGAGGGATGCCCTCTTTTGATCCATCTGTGGTTTTCAAAATGTAATAAGGACCCGACTTTTCCATTAACTACCTTGCCAGCCAGAACAAAATGATAAATATCTTAAGTTTCCTCCATCGTCAGAATTCTATCTAAGACCATTAGTTATCCACCCTTAACACTTCCTAGAACATTCAAAGGAATTAAGACGTGAACCAAGATTTTCATAATGTTTTGAGGTTATTCCAAAGTAATTCAAAGAAATTAGTCTATTATCTATTTTAATCAATTTTTATTTTTTTATGTCATTAATTAGCATTTAGCAAAAATGTTAGCACGATAAAAAAGATAGTCTAACAGAGGTTGTATTTCGAGGAAAAGAAGTAGAATACTATTTTTTTTACAAAAATAATGGTAAAATCCTATGAAGAGATTCACAAAGATAATGGTAAATGTCAAAGAAAAGGTTTGGACAACTAAATTTAGATCTTCGAAGATTTCTTCTGAATAGAATATCTGCTTCTGCATAGATTCATCCTTTAGAGATGTGTTTAATCATATCATGCCTATGATTTGATCATTTCTTTCTTTGCTTGAGTTGTCCTTTTGGGTTTTCAACTCGAAGCCTTCCTCTTATATCGCCTTTAAATAAATGCCCTGTTCGGGTTTTTGTTCGATTTTTGTTTACTTTTTTTTTTTGTTTTTTTAAGCTTAGCATTTCGTTACAATGTTTGCATTGATAGGGTTTGGCAAGACATCTCTATCCATTTAGGCAAAGATTAATGTGCCTTCTGAGAATGCCTTATAAACAATATAGGGCCTTTCCCAATTGGGTGCCTATTTACCTCATGGATCTTTTTGTATATAGAGGATTTTCTACAGCACTAGTTCTCCTTTATGAAATTATCTTAGATGAATCTTCTTATTATGGGCTTTCATCATCCTTTTTGGTACATCTGCCCATGCTGGATCGATTTAAACCTCTTTTCTTCAATAAAGTTCAATTGTTCCTAGCGATCTCATGCCCATTCAGCTTCTTCCAATTTAGTCTCCATTAATATTCGAAGTGTTAGGATCTCAATTTCAATTGGTAGTATTGCCTTTGTGCCATACACTAGTGAGTAAGGTGTTACCCCAGTCAAGGTTCGTGCTGAGGTTCGATAAGAAAAAAGAGCGAATGGAAGCTTTTCGTGCCAATCTCTATAAGTCTTCACCATTTTTCCTATAATTTTTTTAATATTTTTATTGGCAGCTTTTACGGCCCCATTCATCTTTAGACGATATGTGACTGAATTATGATAAAAGATTTTAAGCTGAGTACAGACCTCCATCATCAATTTATTATTCAAGTTAGAGGCATTATCTATTATAATTCTTTTAAGGACCTTGAATCTACAAATGATATTGGCCTTTAGAAATTTAATAACCATGAATCTTATGACATCTGTAAAAAAAATGGTTTCCGCCCATTTGGTGAAATAATCAATGCCCACCAACATGAAATAATGCCAATTTAATGCTGTAGGAGTAATGGGTCTGATGACATCTATACCCCATATAGAAAAAGGCCATGGTGCGATCATGACACCCAACGATGAGGGTAAGACATGAATCTTGCAGGATAGATTTGACACTTATGGCACTTTTGAGTGTACTTGATATAGTCATTCTCCATAGTCATCTAAAAGTAGCCCAATCTTATAATTTGTTTGGCCATCTTGTATCCATTGGCATGAATCCCATAAACCCATTTCATGTACTTTTTCTATTATTTGATTTACTTTCAAAGCATTAACACACCTTAACAATGTTTGGTTAAAACTTTCCCTATACAAAATCTCTCCGTCCAAGACAAAATGTAGTGCCAACCTTCTTAAGGTTCACTTATAAGTTTTTAAAGCATTTGGTGGAAATACTTAATCCTTTAAATAATTTTTGATATCATGATACCATGGAAGGCCATCTGCCTTAATCTCAATATTATGGCAATATATAGGGAATTCATAAATATGCATCTTAATGGGTGTCATCTCTTACCCGTTGTTTACTTTGAACATTGAAGCCACGGAGGCTTGAACATCCACCATTTGATTGTCATCACAGAATAGATGAAGGAAATCTATTTCTTCAAATTCTTCTTATAATTCTAGAATCAATTTTTTATATTGCTGCAACCTTGGGTTTCGCATTTCCTATTCCTCATGTAGTTGGTAAATTACCAAGGCTGAAATTTTGTAAACTTTCAATACTTGGGCCTTCTTTTCTAATGCTACTTGAAGGCCCATAATACATGTTTTATATTTTGACACATTATTGGTGCAATCAAAAATTATCCACGCTGTAAAAGGTAATAATCCCCTTTTAGAGATATTAAAATTGCATCAATTCCATGGCCCGATTCATTTGATGCTCCATCAAAATATATTTTTCATGTAGATCCTTTCGATAAATCTTTTTCTTCTTCAATCGTAATATTTATCAAGTTCTCATTAGGGAATTTGAAATCTAATAGTTGATAATCGTCAAGCGCCTGACTTGCTAAGAATTTAATAATGGCATTTCTTGTGATTGCCTTTTGGCTTACATAAATGATATCATATTGGGAAAGTAGAATTTGCCACCTAACTATCCTTCCTGATAAAGTTGACACTTTAAACAGATATTTGATTAGGTCTAATTTGGTGACCAGCCATGTAACATAATACAACATGTACTGTCGAAGCCTTTTCACTATCCAGACTAGAGCACAACATAATTCTCCATATGGGAATAATTTACCTCATAAAATTTCTTACTGTGGTAATAGATTGGTCACTTCTTTCTTCCACATCATCCTGCCCCAACATACAGCCCATGGATTTTTCAAACACTAACAAATACAGGATCAAAGGTCATTTTAGAGCAGGCGGTACCAATATCGATAGATTAGAGAGATATTGTTTAATTTTTTCGAAAGCATTTTGGTGTTCATTATCCCACTCACCAGGATTTTATTTTTGCAAAATTTGAAAAATTGGATCACACTTATCTATGAGTTGAGATATGAATCTAGCAATGTAATTTAATCTCCCCAAGAAACTTCTCACTTTTTTTGGCATGCATAGGGATAGCAACTCTTGTGTAGTTTTGATCTTATCTGGATCAACCTCAATTCCTTTTTCACTTACAACAAAACCCAATAATTTTCCAAACCTGGCTCCGAATATACATTTTGCAAGGTTTAGCTCTAACTGATATTTTTTCAGCCTTTTAAATAATTTTTGCAGGTTCGCTACATGACTTTCTTCTTGAGAGGACTTAGCAATCATGTCATTAACATACACTTCAATTTTCTTATGCATCATCTTCTGGAATAGGGTGACCATTGCCTTTTTGTAAATTGCTCTCATATTCTTCAACCCAAATGGCATTACTTTGTAACAAAATGTTTCTCACATCATGATAAATGTGGTCTTCTCCATATTCTTTGGAGCCATTTTAATTTGGTTATACCCTAAACATCCATCCATGAAGGAAAACAAATAGTTTTTTTGTAGTATTATCAACTAAGGTATCTATATAAGGGAGAGAAAAGTTATCTTTTGGGCTTGCTCGATTGAGGTTTTGGTAATACGCACATATTCCAACTCTTTCATCTTTTTGGGAACTAGGACAATGTTTGCAACCTATTCTAGATATTTTGCGACCTTCAAAAATCCAAATTCAAACTATTTCTTAACCTTTTCTTTTAACTTCAAAAGCATATCCAGTTTCATTTATCTTAGCTTTTACTGAACTAATTTATAGCCTAGCTTTAAGGGTAATTTTATGCACCATAAACTTTGCATTCAATCATGGCATGTCTTGATAAGACCATACAAAGATGTCTCAAAATTCATGCAGCAAACTTATCAGATCTTTTTAGGTGAAAGCCTTTATGGAAGTTCCTAGTTTGATCTCTTTTTTATGGTGTTCATCATTCCCTAAATTGATAATCTCAGTGGGCGTTTCATGTGGTATTATGTGTTCATCTTCTCATTTAGTTATTTTTAACAAATCAAGAGGCAAGATATGATCATCAACATCTTTTTCAAGATCAACCTCATTCGAGCAAATAGTATATTCAAAATTAACCTTTGAATCTTGATCAAATTTATCTATTTCTCTACAAAAGCAAAAACAAGGATTAAATGGGCAAAAGAATTTAGGATATGAATGGGTATGGATGCAAAAAAGAAAGAGAGGTGTTAAGATAAAAAATCATAAAAAAATGGATGTAAGAAAGAAAAGAGCCGAGAAAGATTATATAAGGAAAGATTACGTAAATTTCATTTTTATTGATGATAAATTAACAGTATGAGTTCTTACAAAAAGATTTATAGATGATAAAGTTCATTTCTTAGTTATTACTTTGGGATTGGCCTAGACACTATGCTTCTCTCAGCACATGTCTAATTCCTTAAAACATATCCAAAGGGGCATGGGCAAATCCCATAATCCTCTATGAATTCTTCATCATATCTTCTAATGGTACCCACATAATGCTCTTCAAAGGCTTCATTGATCACCAAAACAACATTCCTATTTTTTTATCTCTATTTCTCGTATTAGCTCCCCTATAGCAAAAATTTTCCTCTAACAAGGGGTAGGGAGTTGATTTTTAGCCTGACTGTTGGCCAACAGCCAAGGATGGCTACTTTTCTCTTATTCTTTTTTCGAACTTCTTCTTCTTAATGTTTTTCAGCTTAAAGCCTAATCCATATATGTCTTTCTTACCATTAACATTAATAGCTTGGCTGATTCCTTGCAAACATCTCCCGAGTCCTTTTTTGACTAAGGCTTTTTTCCCTAATTTCAACTTAAAGCCTATATGCGTACTTTTTGATAGCCTCAGTTTAGGGATGACTGGCCCTTATGTTGTACTAGTTGTGTTGACAATTTCAGAAACTCTGAAAGAGCATTCATCAATTTTAGCATTTATGTTAATGTAAAAAGCCTCTATAGATGCCATAGCGACTATATCTTTTCCCTGAAATAGACTCACCAATGTTTCATCCATTATAAACTTGACTTTTGGATGCAAGGATGATGGAAGGCCTCGGTGAGGTAAATCTATGGTCACCCTAACAAATAGTTATATGTTTGAGCCATATCCATAACGTGGAACTTGATTTCAAATGGGTAAGGACCAATTTCTAGAGTAACTAAAATATTTCCTTTAATGTTCCTTCTTATTCCATCAAAAGCCCTGACAATCACATGGCTTTACTTGATTTGGCTAAGACCTATAGGTAAACAAGATAGCATACTCAATGGCATGACATTTAAGTAGAGCCATTATAGATAAAGACCCTAGGTACTATAGTCCCTTTGTACAGAGTTGTGATGTGGAAGGCATTTGGTGAAGTATTACCTCATTAAGAAATTTTATCCCCCCTAAATGAGATGAAATTATCTGCGACAATTTGTTTACTAAGTAGTCAAGGTTGTTGATAGAAATGTACTCAAGGACATAGGCCTAATTTAGTACATTCAACAAAGCATTCCAATAAACTTTAAAACTGAGAAACAGAGTTAGCAAGGAAATCTTTATTGGTTATTAGTTTAATAGCTCCATGACAATGTGTTCGCTGTGCTTGATATACTTTAGGGATTTAGCTACCTTTTTTTCCTTTACTAGTTTTTACTTTTCCTTTAAGACATTCTTGATAACCAATACCTTCCTAGATGTTTATGCCTTTGATTTTGCCTTCGTACTGGCTTTACTAGTTTCCCCACTATATACACGCTTATTTCTTATAATATGGCTGACTTCTATAATATTCACAAATACCAATTCGGTAGTAATAGTTTCTATAATAGTGACCCTACCATTGTATTTCCATAGCACTTGTTTACTATCTTGGTAAGGGAATGGCAATGGTGCCCTAATAATCAATATGGGGGCAATATCTGCCTTTAGAGGCGTGGTTTGGTTGTAACAAATGATGAGACAATGATCGATACCATATAAAGGTTGTAATGATCCTTTCCCCATCATATTGATTGATTTTTTCACTTTCACTTTACTCTCTTCTAAAAACTCAATCTCACCATTATTCAATCTTTTGAATCAATGCTCAGAAATCTGGGCAACTTTACAAGGTATGCCCTAAAGTCAAGTGATACTTGCAGAAATTGACACCATCATCAAATTATCTTTTAATGTTTTTTTGATTTTGGCTTTGCTTAGAACCATCCATACTTTCTTCAAAGGTGTTTTGACCTCTTCTACACTCAACTTCTTCCATTGCCTATATTTAATGTTGATGACATTAACTCTAGGCTTAGGATGATCTGGCAAAGGGTTCCTGCCACATTGGGAGCTAGTATTTTTTCAAACTTGAAGGTGCCTCTATTAAGAAGGCTTTAAGCTTTATGCTTAAATGGTTGGAAGTTTTCAATCAAGTAACCTTGTAGTGCATGGTATTCATAGTGTAGGTTTGGGTCATACCAACTAGGGTAATTGCCTTCAAACGATTTGGCAAAAATTGGTGCTAGTAGCCTTGCTTTTGAAAGTTTATTGAACATTCCTTATATGAATAAGGAAGAAGGTCAAAATAGGATCTAGTTTGATTGGTTTTTTAGGTTGTGTATTGGCGTTGGGTCTTGGTTGGTTTTAGGGAAATAGGTTTGGATAGCTTGGATAGTTGTTGAAATGAGTGGTCGAGGTGTGTTGTATGGATAAGTGTTTTAGGGCATTTGTCTTGGATTTTGATAATAAGGGTAAGGTATTGGGTAGTATGGCTGGCTCTCATAACCAACTAATGGTGTTTTATCCATTTTCTTTACTGGTCTTAGATTCTTTGCATTAGAGGACTCTTTTGATGTAAGCTTTCCGGCTTTAATGGCTAATTCCATTATTTCTTCAGAGATTACAAGATCAGAGAAATTTTTTATTATGTTCCCTACTAGCTTGTCATAATAGGGTAAATGCAACGTATTAATAAATAACATTGTTTTTTCCTTCTCCATCAAGGGTGGTTGGACTTAAGAGGCAAAGTTCCTCCATCATTAGGCATATTCTTTGAAAGATTTGGTTGACTTTTTCTCTAAATTTCAGAGGGTCAAATAATCTAAAGCCCACTCAACCATATGCTTATATTGCTAGAGAAAAGCACTTGCCAAGTTGGCCCAGCATTTAATTTAGGTATGATTCAAATCATTATACCATCTCAACGCTGATCCTGACAAGCTTTCCTGAAAATAATGGATCAAGAGTTATATCATCTTGTGAGTAGCCTGCCATTTTTTTGATGAACATTTTAATGTGCGTCTGCAGGGATTTAGTGCCTTTATATTTCTCAAACTCTAGCATCTTAAATTTCGAGGAGAGAATAAGATCTGGGACTAAGCTGAGGTCTTCAATGTCCAACTGCTACATAATTCAGTCCCTTCGATGGCTTTTAACCTTTTCCAAGTAGAAGTTTTGCTTTTTCCTTTTCTTTTTTGGCCTCAACTACTTTTTTAGCCTTTTGCTTAGTCTTTTCTTTTTCACAATCCCTAGTCCTATATATTCCTCTTAGACAAGAATAGTTCGTATAGTTGTTTTTGGAGGTATGGCCTTAGGGTTTATAATGATGATTGTTGGAAGAGTAGCAATCGAGGCCTTATGTTATACATTCTAGGCATTAGCCAATGGTTGGTTATTGCCTAATTCTTTAATTGGTGCCCTCTCAAATCCTTTAGTAGAAGCATCAGTATTTGCTTCCTGCATAGGGTAAGTTAGCCCCCTAATAAGTAATAGCTCCATCATCTGTCAATTTAAGCTTGAAGTTCATCCTACCTTTTCAACATGGCCTCTTGAGCCTACCTGTGGCTTTCCTTAAGCTGTTCTAATCTTGCGATATGGTCTTAAGCTATTCTCTTTGCTCTTGCTCTGGTGTAGTAACTATGTGTAGGCATTTACGATGTTGGTTGGTCTCGATTCGGAATGGTTACACCTTATGTGAATTCCAAAATTTTCTAGAAGTAAATAATTATTAATAGATTAATAAATCATATGTGTATTTGTATGTATGCATGAGTAATGAATGTATTCAAGGGCATTTACTTTACTATAAGACTTCAAAATCCATAATTTCCATTGATTTTAGAAGGGAATTATATATCACTTATCATATTAGAATTATGTCCATAGAACTTCGCAATTTGGTCATATTGCTTGTCGGCTTGTTCCAAAAACTAAAGTATACCAGGCCGAATTCGCCAACTGGGTTCATATATTTTCAAAATCCTTAGATCCTCTCTACCATATCCCTTACTTGGATGACTATTGAGTGAATTTGTTTCATCATATGATCAATATAAAATTATTACCCTAACGAATTGGCCGTCCAGTTGTCACGTTCATCTCAGACTCGACAAAGCTTGTTATCCCAACAAACATCCATTTCCTTGTATGCTTGGGCCCATGCCTTAATGTCGCACTCTTTTTAAGACAACTCTTGTCTTACTTACCCTAAAGCCAAAATGACTGTTTTTCTTTCTTGGAGTAATTCTATCATCCTTTCTCGTTCTTGGTGAAGGGCATTTTTGAGCTGCTCATTCTTTTCCGTAGATTTCCTCCATTGTCTTCGTGTAGCCACATGCACCCTTTGCTTTTGTTCAAATGCAGCTGCCTTGGCTTTGCTTCCCATAACTTTAGTTTTCCACTATCCAAGCTCTCTGTGGAGCTTATGCATTCTTTGGCAACTTGATTAAGAGATTTGCTGGAGCTACCGGATAGACTAATGATTTCATCTTCTTGTTTTGTTCTACCCAATCATGCTTCATTAAAGTGTACTGCTCCTCTATTTTTTGAAGATCTTTTTCTTTGGCTTCCATCTTCATCTTTAGATGCATGATCTTTTCCTAGAAGGCTTGATTCTCAACAACTGCTCTTTTTTGGTCTATTTCTACCTCTTCTCTAATTAACTTCATTTCAGAAGGCATAGAAGGCTTTGGTTGAATAGTTGCTTGAAGACTGACCCCCTCTGTGCTTGGAATAATCAAATCACAACCTCGAATTAATCTCCATGCATCATAACTGAGAGTGGTTTAATCTGTGTAAGAGAGTAGCCTAGACTCGTATCTCTTTTTCCAATCTATAGTAGTTGTCAGAAGCATGTTCATGCCCCTTCCCCATGATAATCCAAATCTACACTATCCAAATCGAAAGTCATGGGGATGAATTGCTTAGTCCCATATTGTCATCAAACCAAAAAAGGTGCATATCGACTATACCCCAAAATTCGAGCGAAGGCATAAATGATAATTGACAGCACCTATACAGGGCATATTTGGTTGCGAACCAAGGAGCTCTTCATGTTATCTCTTTCAGAGCCAAGTTCTTCAATGATGTCACCCACTGATTTTTCGTTGATGACTGTGGCCAATCTTTCTGCATAAATTACTAGAGAGGGATAGAGTGTGAGAAATAGGTTCTAATCCTATCAGTGCTTTCTCCCCAAAAATGGCTATAGGCCTAAATATATAGCACTAATGTACTCCCAAAGAATTTGCTTTCATTCAAATTCTAACATGCGTTAGGTGCTCAAATGATTTCTGCTATGATGGTGGGGGCAGGATGCATATTTCGCTTCAACCAATCAAATAACTTAATAACTTTTATTTCCATATGTCCGAGCACCCTTAGGAAGAAAACCAACCTATATATGGCTGGAGCAAATGCATCGAGGGCTTCCTCATTTTCTGGCTGATCCCTAATATATTCTTTCAAATATTGCCATGAAACAACTATCATACTGCCTTTATGTTTGAAGCGAAGAGAGCAGGGAGATAAATCAAGGATCTATGCCAACCTCTTTCTATGACTCACCAGATTACACTCTTTGCAGTAGATAGGTCTTGTCTCCACTTATCCCGCCCTAATAATGATGCAATCTCTTCTATGGTAGGGGTCATGTCATGGTGGTTAAATGAAAAGCATCGGTAAGTAGGGTCCCAGAATTGTATTAGAGCTCAGACTAACTATTCATCTATAGGGATCTTTAACAACATAACCATATATCCATATTTTGTCGTAAATTAGGTTTGCTTGGCTTTATCCCATCCTTCCCATGTATATACCAACTTAAAAATATTATTTTGTTTGAGATCCAGGTGTGTGATCTTCGGTAGTCTTTATACAAAGTCTCCGAGTATACAGTCCTCCTATTTTCTCTGATTCAATTCGTACTCTGTGTGGACTTCTTCAAAAGTTCTAGAAATATCCACCACTTTTGTTTGGTTCACCATAAAATTGAATGGAAATTAGCTGGATCTAAAATCAGGCCTAAAGTCAATGCCCATGATGCAAATGAATGATGCATAAGAAGGACAAGAAAAGAAATAAGTAAACAAGTTAGCATCCATGAAATAAATATTTTAGATAATAAAACATAGCAATAAATAATATCACAAAGATGTAATTGAAATAAAGCAGGCGAATAAAGAAAAAAAGGGTACTCATATCCCTTCATATGTCCCATCTTCAGTGGCACCTATAGTAAGGGTGTGGTACTAATTGGGGAGCTACCAAGATTCAGTATATAAGGTTTAGGTCGGACCTCTAAATTGGTTGTCAAATTACCCCTAGTCTAGAATGGGCTAATGAGGTGCCTTCTCCTTATCCATCAGGATTTTTATCGAAAATGGTTCAATTCGAGTGCTAGCATTTTCCATGCCTATAACAAGGTTAACACCTTGGGCAAGTGTAAGAATTTACACCCGATAGGCTTTTCACTAGCCCAAATAGAGGCTAACAGCTCAGAAGGTAGAGCTACTTCACCTCCTTCTAAATTATTATGTACTTATGTCCCTTTTGTATTAGACAGAAGGGAAACTATTACAGATATGCATAGTGTGTGCGAAGGGATAAGCATACCCTTTTTTAAAATAAAGAGAAAATACACAAACATTGACTTAAAAATAAAATAAGTCATAAAGAAAAATTTTCCAAAGTTGGAATTAAAATTAAAAAGCAATTGAAACCGAATTAATTAAAATTTAATTAACACATGACCAATTTTAGGCCAACTCTCTAAAAAAATTATCCCTAGTGGAGTCGCCAAGCTATCATAACATGGTTTGGATGCGAATCTTGACGAAGCTCGACTTTAATGGCCTTTGACTATATAAGTGGTGGTGTATCATTATTTCAAAACTATTTATTCTTTTTTTTGGGCCATATCGATATTAATATTCTCTTATTTTTGGGGACTCGGTGGTTAAAATGAATTATTTGCCCATTTTAACCCTAAATAGTCATCACAAAATGACCATTTGTTTGGAGTCGCCACCAATTTGTTTCGGCCAAGTGAGATTCGTCACATATCAGAATTAATGCTTTAAGGATTACGAAACCTTAAAGATAAATTTTTTGATCTACAAAGTACCAAAGATCATTTTTAAGGGTTCGGGAGTTGGTTATAGCCATAAGTAAGGATCGACCTTCTCGTGGTGCCCAAAATTGATACCTTATTGATCATGGTTAATTTAAACTTTAATTTTTATCTAGCTTCAATATGTGGTATTTAATTACAATTCATATTGTTAAAATAAGATTTTATTATTCCATGAGAGAAAATTAGGGTTTTGCATTTTAAAAATCGAAACGTCGTACGCACTCCCACCGAAAAACTAATTGGACAAGAAAATTTTTGTTATTTCATTTTATACCCAAACAGAAAACCAAAGGGACATAAAATGTTCTAGGAAACCAAAATGCCTTTCACATCCTACTGAGCACTTGATAGAATGTGAAAGGTTTTTATTTTGAAAAGGGTATCTTGTCAATAGAATGATTCGTAAAACCTTTATCACATATGCCTTTATCTTACAAAGAACATGAATTTTATTTGAAACAAAAATAAAGGACCGATGACTCTGTCTAGACACTAAAGTACTAATTCAAAACTAAGGACTCAAAAAAATACGAACCTATCCTTAAAGTATACCTTCGGCATAGAAACACTTGGTGGTTACTTAAGACTAGGTTTTATGAACAATTAAAATATCCCTAAGGCTTACAATCAACACTAAGGCACCTGATAACTACTTAAGATTTGGTTCCAAGGAAAATTAAAATATTCCTAAGGCTTATCCATAACACTAAGGTACTCGGTAACTGCTTAGGATTAGGTTCTAAGAAAAATTATAATATTCCTAAGGCTTACCATTGACACTAAGGCACTCGGTAACTATTTAGGATTGGGTTTAAAGGAAAGTTAAAATATTCTTAAGGCTCACCATCAACACTAACGCACTCGGTAACTACCTATGATTGGGTTTTAAAGAAAATTAAAATATTCCTAAGGCTTACCATCGACACTACTGCACCCTGTAACTACTTAGGATTAGGTTATAAGGTAAAATTAAATATTCCTAAAGCTTACCATCAACACTAAGGCACCCGTTAACTACGTAGGATTGGATTCTAAGGAAAATTAAAATATTCCTAAGGCTTAGCATTGACACTAAGGCATCTGATAAGGAAAATTATAAAAATGATGTTTGAGTAGACCTTCGACATGAAAATACCCTAGTATCCCTAACGGACTCAAAAATGACCTAAAAAGGCTAAATGAACCTTAAACATTCACCTTTGGCATAAAAGCATCCTGGTGAAAAAAATTATGAAAATGCCCCTAAAGTATACCTTCGCCATGAAAGTATCACGGTACCCTTTGTGGACTCAAAAATGACCTTAAAAGGCTAAAAGAACGTTAGACATTCACCATCGGCGTAAAAGCATCCTGGTGAGAAAAATTATGAAAATGCCCTTGGGGTATACCTTCTACATGGGAGTATCTTGATACCCCTAATGGACTCGCAAAGACAAGTAATGATGATTTTTACTCTAAATGGGTAATTTAGATTACAAATATGACCTAAATTATGAAAATTGCTATGGATCCCTAAATTTCTCAAAATTAAATATTAGCCTTAATTGATTAATAATGCTAAAAACATTTTTTTATAAAATACCCGAAATGGGTGATTTAAATTTTAAAATAACCTAACATGTAAAAATGCCGTTAAGTTCTTAAATTTTCAAAATTGTATTTCATACCCTAACAGAGAACCAAAAGAATATGAAAGGTTTTAATATTTTTAGCACCCCATCAGAGAACCAATTGAATGCTAAAAATATTTAAAATATTCTAAGGGAGTGATTTCATGCTAGAGATAACTAGTTTAGCCTAAAAATGCTAGATTTCTCTAGTGGTCCCTTTAGGAGCTTCCCTAAAATTACAAGTTGGCCCCAACATGATTAAAATATAAAGTTAAGCATTAAATAAATCTAAATAACCATGAAAAATCACATAGAAAATTACAAGCAAGATTTAATCACTTCTTTTTACCTTTAGGGTCAAAATTTTCAATTTATTACCTTTATTATTTTATTTATTTTATTATTTTTTTCATTTCGTACCTTAATGGAGAACCAAAAAGATACAAAAAGTTTTAAAGACTTTATACCCCCTATGGATAACCATGGGAATATTAAAAGCCAAAAATATGGTTAAAATTTTGATTTTATTATTAAAACTTAAAATTTGCTATTTGGTCCATTTATTTTTTACATTTTTTTCAATTAAGTCTATATATGATTATGCATCTCTAAAATCATTAAATCATGTAGAAAAATATATACAAACATTTACAAAATGCCATGTGAAATATTAGGACCAACACAATACACCCAATATTACAATTTTACTATACTTAGCAAACTAACCCCTAAACTTTTAGACATTTACAATTTAGTCCTTAATCAACCTAAACCATCATGAAAATACATCACTAAAGCATGAAATTAGCTTGGAATCAGCAGCAAAACATGGGAAAAATACTCATTAAGATTCAGCCAAAAATGGGATTTGTTAGAATAAAAATTTTCCTTTTTTTGATTTGGTTCCTAAGTTTAACATTTGTTACAAAATGATATATTAATATCAATTCTAAGCTAAAACTACCCAAAACCATCATCATCTACTCAAGATTAGGTTTGAGCAAGCTGGGATTCATCAAACAAACAAAATTTTCATGATGGAAAAACAAGTAAAACACATGTATACTCCATTTCCATGCACAAAAACACAAACTTTCAAACATATAACAACCAAGTTATCACAAATCAAGCAAGATAAAATATATACATGTGATATTACAACAAAATGACCATGAAATCAGCAAGAAATAGGAAGGAAGAAAGCAATTACCTTGGCTGAAAATCAAAAGGGCAAGGGTTTATTTTATTTTTATTTTTTTCTCTTGTTTTTCTTTCTCTCTCTCCAATTTTTTTCCTTTTTCCTCCCAAAAAATCTCCTTAATGAAGAAAAATGCCCTTTATTTATAAAGGAAGGTTGCCACCCTAAATAAAATGGTCAAATGGGCCCCTTTTCTTTTTCTTTTTTGTTTATTCGATGTGAAGATGGCTTGTTAGGTTGGATAACCATAATTGTTGTCATAAGCCCATCCTCTTGTTATCTTTTCTTAGAAGCCATTATATTATCAAGCTCATGATGAAGTTGATCAGCTCATGTAATGGGTAATTAGGATGTAACCAACTTGGTCAGAAAGTAATTGGATGAGAAAACAAGGTGGTTAGCATGTAACTAGTTGAAAAAAGTAAATAAAATTAAATTAAATAAAATTTTCAAAAATCAAAATAAAATTAGACTTAATGTTAATTGATCATAGACAATATTTAGAAATGAAATGGTGCAAAAGATCTTGATTGGAAGTTAAAAACTTGTAAAATTTTATGAGAAATGCCTTAGTGTAGGAAATTAACATATATGAAAAAAATTCAAAACCCATGACATAAATTAAAATTTTCGAAACTGTTTTAATGGGAGTTAAATGGCAATATTATATGAAGTTTAAAAATGTTAAACTGAAGAAAATTCCCCCAAAAATATTTATCGAATAGAAAACTCAATTTTTTGAAAGCAAAGAAAGTTTAAGAAAAAAAAATCAAAACTTATGAAAATGAATGAATTTTTGAAAACTAAATTAAGGTGAATCAAATAATAATATTGGATAAATTTTGATGTTTGAAACTCAAGAGGATTCCACCAAAAATTTTATGAGTGAAGAAAAACTCGTATTTCAATAAAAAGAAAAATTATGAAATTTCATTAACACTGAAGTAAAAGTTGTTCATGACCACATATTATTAAAAACATTAATTTCTAAAGTGAAGAAAATGAACATGTAAAATTTTAAAAATAGATCAACAAGAACCAAAAGTAAAATTCACGAGCATGATACTCGTCATACTACAAAATTCAAAATTAATTTATAAAATTTATAGTTTGACACTTCATGTTAAAAAATGCCAATAAATATTTTTCCTTGAATATTTATGATTTTTTGAGATAAGAATCGGCATAAAACCACACTGGTATCGGTAAAAATATTCGACCACCAATTTCCTGAGTCTTTCAAAAAAATCTCAAAAAATTCCTAAAAATAGAAGAATTAACCGTGAGATCATTTGTGGGGGAAATTTCCAAAATTTGTCAAGAACTTGTTTAGAAACAAAAATGTTTCCTTCTTAGATTAATCTATTTTACTTAAGAATATGGATTTTCCATCATGTATTTATAAAGTTATTTACATATGACTGATTAAAATTTCAAAAATGTGAAACCCTTCTGGTGGAAGTTGATCTCCATCAGACTGGCCACTACATTTTTATTCTTAAATACTTGGGACTTTCGGGGATAAACAGCCTGGACAAATTTAGGTGTTTGCACTTTGGTCTTGGTGCGACATTAATTACAGCAAGAAGTTGCTGTAAATTTGCTATATTTTCATAGGTTTAGTGGGAGGAAGACAATAGTGTTTGAACTGGAGTAGGATAGCTAAGATAGCCATGCATGGGATAGAGTCTTATTTGGACTAGGATTCCTCTAAGATTATGCCAAACACAGACCTACTAGGAGTAAGACTCTTCTAATTTTAATTTTCTTAAGATTTAAAATCTTATATAATCTAAATAAATTAAATAAAAATAAAATTATAATTATAAAATAAATAAAAAATGCTAAAAGTTAGCATGGTTGGCACAATACATCTCCCTAAGTGGTTGAATCTAATTAAAACTCTTACATATTGTCAAACACCTAATTATCTATTTAAGTTATTTTTCTTAAATTGATTAAGATATAAATTGGATAATATAGTTTGATTAATTGAAAATATATTTAATTTAAATGATTAATCCTATTTTGAATAAGATTTATTCTAATATGATTAGAATAAATGTTAATCATGTAAGAAAATTAATTACATTAAATATGAATAATTAATTAAGTATCAAGGCTGGTAACTTGAATTTAAAACACATGTTTATATATATATATATATTTTCATAATTGTTGTGAATATATGGAATGATTATGGACCAGGCCCAATATGATTGTGGATGTATGGTTAATTGTTTATGGATGTTTAAATTTTTTAACTAGGATTTGCGACCCTATCTTATCTCTATTTTTCTCCAGGATTGTAAAATTCTTTTCTCACCTAAATTCCTCAAATGTAACTCGAGGTTTCTTTATTACAAATGTAATTAGATTATATGAATGTGCAAAATTGGATTAGATAGGAAATATTTTGTAACTCAAGGATGGAGATCCAAGCAAAGGCACCATAAAGCCCAGAAGACTGCAAAAGGTTTTTAAAGACTTTGTATGTAGTCACCTAGCAATTGACTAAGCAATTTCCTTTGATGGCTTAAGGAAATTACACTAGATTTTAGTCCATAATCATCCATGTAGTATGCATGATAATGGATTTATTTTATGTAATATTATAAATGCTATGCATGCAAATATGGTGAGACCTTAATTGAAAGATAAAATGAACAAACCAAGTCCATTGTATAATATTAAGTCACATGCTTCACATGACAAAGATACCTTTAATCGTTCATAGCAAGATATTGGAGTTTTGACCATATGTGACTTATTAGGCACACCTAAGGTCCCTTTTGTCCAAATTGCTTGTGTTATGAATGATGGATCTTACTCAACTAATGCTGTATTGTTTGGATGCATATAAACTTGATTGCATAGTATTAGAGGCAAAGGTTAGGTGAAAAGCATATGATGCATTTAAGCAAAGAGTTACCACTTAGCTGATCTGAGAGTTGGATAGAGATAAAATTGGCAAGCTATGTTGCCTACCTAATTAGACATCCTATGATTTGTTGGGCAAACCCAAGGTTGTAACTTGTTGAAAGGGGTCCCAGCCCACTAGAAATACCTTGAAGAGATTTTTGAATAATATTGAAGGCAAAATTTATAGGAATACCAATAAAGATTAATACCTTGTCATTATCAATTTAGCATATGAATAACTAATTAAAACTCATTTTATACTAGTTTGTTGATTATGGTATTTATATTAACTAATTTCAGGGCATACTTGACACCATAAGCCTAAAATGTTTAAATGGTATATAAAATTGAGAAGTATTCTAAATAAAAGGAAGGTACCTAAACTTTACATGAAAATTACTCCACTACCAATTCAACCACTTGGAAAATTACTCCACTACCAATTCAACCACCTGGATAATTGATTCAGGTTATGGATCACACTTATGCAATGACATAAGTTTGTTGAAAAATAAGAGAAAGTTGGGCTTAATTAGCTAGTTCTAAAAATGGGCAATGGGGCAAAGGTTGCCACTATTGCCATTGGAACTTATACCTCATCATTTCCTACAAGAATGACCATGGAACAGATGGAATGTCTTTGTGTTCCTAGATTGTCAAGAAATATCATTTCAGTCCCTACCTAACTAATAATGATGATGATTTTGAATTTTGAATTAAAGGCAAAAGTTGCACTATCATTCTAAATGACATGATCTATGGATCGACCTCATTAAAGAATGGGTTGCTTGTTATGGATTCTGAAATGCCTTTGGTCAATGTAAATGTGAAGAAAGCTAAAAACAATTATCCATAAAAAAACTATATCTAGCATTATAGGCTTAGGCATGTCAATGAGACTTAAGTAGCCAAGTTACATAAACAAGCCTATCTTGACCTATTTGATTATGAATCATATAGGGCATATGAACGTTGTCTCCTTGCCAAAGTGACCAAAACTTCCTTCACAGGTAAAATTGAAAGGGTTGGTTATCTATTAGGCTTTGTACATTCAAATTTATATGGACCAATGAATATAATGGCTATACATGTGTTTCTTACTCATTATCTATATCGATAACTACTCTAGGTATGCGTATGTATACTTAATGAAACACATGTCCAAAGCTTTTGAAAAGCTTAAAAGTTTAGGGCTAAAGTAGAGAATTAAACTAGCAAGAAAATTCTTGCTCTTAGATTTGCTCGAGGAATAGAATACTTAAGTTAGGAATTTTTGGGCCATCTAATAGAAATGGTATTCTATCATAATGGACTCTACATAGAACTCCAGAACATAATGAAGTAAAAGGAGAAATTAAACCTTATTAGACATGGTTCACCCCATGATGTTTAAGGTAGACCTTTTAATGTTCTTTTAGGGATATGCCTTAGAAATTGCTACTTATGTTCTAAGTAGGGTTCCAACCAAATCAATGGATAAGACATTATATGAGATATAAGAGACCTATTTTGTCTTATCTCAAGATTTATTGTTCGGCTTATGCAAAGTGAATAGCGATTGCTAACTTAGTGCTAGATCATTTAAATATAAATTTGTGTGATATCCTAACGCATCTCATGGATATTATTTTTACAAATCAACTGAACAAAGGGTTTTTAGAAAAATGCTATCTTTTTAAAGAAAGATTTTCTATTAGAAAAACTTAGTTGGAGTAAAATTAAACTTGAAAAAGTTTAAGAACCACAAATTGACACTTTAATGGAATCAAAGCCAACAGTTGAAGCATAAGATGCTCTGCCTGAAGCTCAAGTGACATAACAACCACATTGATATGGTAGGTTTAGGCAGGCTCTAGAAAGATAATGGATTTCTCATGGATCAAGATGACTTGCCTTATTATACTAAACCTACCAATTTTAAGGACTTAATATCTAAAATTAATTACAATAAATTGCTTAAGGCCATGAGATCTGAAATAAATGCATATAAGTCAACCAAGTACAGACTTTGGTTGATCCACTCAAAAAGATTATACATATAAGGTGCAAATGGGTTTTTAAGAGAAAGACTAACATAGATGGCAACGTATAAATGTATAAGGCTAGATTAGTAGCAAAAGGTTATAATCAAGTAGAAGGCATTGATTATAAGGAAACCTTTTCACCAATTGCCATTGTAAAATCTATTTGGATCATGCTATCTATAGTTGTTTATCATGATTATGAGATATGGTAGATGGATGTAAAACTTGCATTCCTTAATGAGAATTTGCAACAGGAAATGTACATGACACAACTTGATGGTTTTATCTCTAAGTCAAATCCAAATCAGGTATGTAGATTGAAAAAGTTCATATATGGGCTAAAGTAGGCCTCGTGAAATTGGAATATCATATTTGATAAAGCAATTAAAAAATTTGGCTTCATAAAGAATCCTAATGATCCATGTGTCCATAAGATGGTAAAAAGGCAAGATATTGTTTTCTTGGTGCTATATGTTGATAACATATTGCTTATAGGACATGACATAAAAAAATTATAGGCTACTAAGGTTTGCCTATCTAGACAATTCTCCATGAAGGATTTAGGAGAAGCAGCATACATTTCAGGAATTAAGATCTATTAAGATTGATCGAAAATGCTACTTGGCTTATCCTAATCCACTTACACAAACAAGATGCTACAAAGGTTTAGCATGGAAAACTTTAAGAAAGAAAACCTATCTATTGTAGGCTTGCATTACTTGAAATTGATATGTCCTAAAACATAAAGTAAAAGGGCATGGATGAATGAGATCCCATATGCCCTGGATGTTAGACTCATTATGTATGCTATGCTATGTACAAGAATAGATGTATCATGTCGCAACAGGGCCGAGATAGGAATCCTGACTAG
The DNA here is from genome assembly GCA_038382025.1 of Adansonia gregorii. NCBI lineage: Eukaryota > Viridiplantae > Streptophyta > Magnoliopsida > Malvales > Malvaceae > Adansonia > Adansonia gregorii. The sequence continues at coordinate 28,260,829 of JBBYHO010000015.1, read as the reverse complement.
GCTGACTTAAAAGGCAACTGTACCCATCATTCATATATATTTATCATTATTTTTTATTTTAGGGCCTATTTCATTATTATCTTTTTCTTTTTAACGCTGAGTCATTGAGATGAATCGTTTACTCAACTTAACCTTAAATAGTCCTTAGAAATGACCATTGTCTTAGAGTAACCACTAATTTATTTTGACTACGTAAGATTAGTCACCTAGTGATGATTGTATTTCGAAGGTTATGAACCCTTAAAAATAAACTTAAGGTCTGCGATAATGCCAAAGCTCATACAAAAAGGTCCAAATTTTGGTTACAATCATGAGTAAGGAATAATCCCTCTTATGACGCTAAATAATCAATACCTTATGAATCACCTTTTAGTTTAAATCTGATTTTTATTTGACTTCAATATCTAGTATATATTTAAAATTCCATATTTCAAATTAAAATTTTATGAAACTAATTTATTATTCTATCTGAGAAAATTGGGTTTTCAATATTTTTTAGATAAAAAATCTTTCATACATCACTAGAAGACTAAAAGAACCCAAAAAGTTTTCTATAGGCCACTAAGGTTTAGTTGTCCAAACAATTCTCTATAAAGGATTTGGGAGAAGAAGCATACATTTTGGGAATTAAGATCTATAAAGATGAATCAACAATGGTGCTTGGCTTCTCCCAATCCACTTACATAGGTAAGATGCTAAATAGGTCTAGCATGGAGAACTCTAAGAAAGGAAACCTATCTATTGTAGGCTTGCATCACTTGAAATAGATATGTCCTAAAACATACGATGAAAGGGAACGAATGAATGAGATTCCATATACCTTGGATGTTAGACTCATTATGTATGCTATGCTATGTCAAAGAACAGAGTATCATGCTGCAACATGGTCAGGATATGAATCTTGACCAACCTGACTTAAAAGGTAGTTGTAACCCTCATTCACATATATTTATCATTATTGTTTTTTTTTAATGGCTATTTCATTATTATCTTTTATCTTTTTAGTGCCGAGTCATTAAGATGAATCATTTACTCAACTTAACCCTAAATAGTCTTTATGAAATAACTATTTGTCTTAGAGGGCCAAAGGAATACAAAAGGTTTTATTTTTACAAAATCAAAAAAATGTTGATTTCTTGTTTTTAAAAGGATATCTCATTATTAAAATAATCTTCAAAACCCTTTCCATATGCTAGGAGAAAGCCCACAAACTATTTTAACATCGAAGACAGTCTTGACTTTTTTAAATTTCAGATTTTATCAAAAATAACAAAAAATTTATCCTAAGACCCACACTTGGTCGAAAAGACCAAAATGTCCCATAAAGTACACCTCCAACATGGATATCCTAATGACCCTAAAGGACTAAGTTCTAAGGTATAAGTACTAAAATCTGCCTAAGGTATTCTTTCGATATGAAAATATCCTAGTAACCTAAAGGATTTGATGACTTCAAAAATGATGAACCTATTCTATTATGCACTTTTGACATAGAAGTATCCTAATGATCACATAGGACTTGGTTCTAATATAAATTACTAAAATACCCTTGAAGTCTATATTTGATGTTAAAATATCCTAGTAACCATAAAGGATTGGACCATTTCATAAAAAGATGAACCTATCCTTATTATGAACCTTTGATATAAAAGTATCCCAGTGATCATAAAAACTTGATTCTAGGATAAATTCTAAAATGGCCCTAAGGTGTACCTTCGATATAAAAGCATCTTGATAACCCTAAAGGAACTTAACAATGATATGAAATGACAAATTTACCTTAAGTGGGTAGCTTTGATAGCAAATATGACCTAAAATGTACAAATTGCTATTAGGTCTTTATTTTTCTTAAAGTTGCGTATTAAGCCCAAAATGGTTGAAAAGCTAGAAGTGTTTCTAAATAACCAAATTACCGTAAATGGGAAATATCACATGAGAAATAACCATCTGACCCTAAAATGCCAAGCTTTACTAAGTGGTCCTTATGCTTTTCAACTTTACAAAAATTCCCCGAATAAAACAAAATGCAAAATCAAACATCAAATACTTCAAATTAACATGGAAAATAATTTAAAATTCACATGAAGTATTAGGCTAACACTTTTTGCAATCAGGCCCTTATACTTTATAAAAGTGTAAAAAAAATCCCTAAAAAGTTTAAAATGCACGATATGCATTTAATCACGTTTGAAATGCATGAAGAACATTCCTAAATGTCCGTAGGTAATTCAACCAAACATGGATGGCGTTGGAAAATTTTTTAATTATTGCATTTTAGTCCCTACACTTTCCAAATTTGTAAAATAATAAAAAAATCAACACTTCACAAATCAACCCATGTTAGGTTCAATCAAGTATAGAAATCCCTTCCAAGGCCTTAAAAATTTTGAAAAAAAAATTATTTTTAGGCCCCTGCAAGTTTTAAACATGACTAAATAGTCCAAAATACCATTAAATCAAGCATAAAAATATATTCTAGGCATACCATCATATTCGGCCAACATATATAGCCAGCGAGAAAAATTTTTTCTCCACATAATTTCGTAAATATCAACATAAATAAATTTATGTCCTATATTTTACCAAGCCTAAATATGCGTGAAATCATGAAAAATAATGAATATATCAATATATTTCATCATGAATCAACATGAAAATACCAAGAAAAATAGTGCAATATTATATATATATATATAATATCACGATATCATTTTCAGGATAAACATGTATTTTGATGATTAAAATCAAATTATTACTAATAAAAATCAAATTTAACAACTATATTAAAAAACTATAATCATAACCTACATACTTGGCCTTTGAACATGGACCAAATTCCATGAGCACAAGTAATCAATAGGCTTACTGGAAGGAACAATCATGCATAAAATGATCAAAAATTAAAGCTTTTACAAGAGAAATTACCTTAAAAAGCTTGAAAACTAAAGAAACTTTAGTGGTTTTTGGTGTTTCTTTATTGAACCATTGAGCTTTTTTTAAAGAATCTTCCCCCTATTTATAGTGGAAGATTCAACTAAAGGCTGAAGAAAGTCCTTTGGTTGAATGGGTATGATATTTTTTTTCTATTTATTATTTCTTTGATAATTTTTAACTTTTCTAGAATTTTTACTTTTTGATAAGATCATTTTGAGCCATCTAGCCTAACATTAAGTTTTATAATTATTTAGATAAAATTAACCTTATTGATAAGACTTAATCCCGGTTAAATTAATTCTCTTTTAATTGAATTTTCAAATTCTAAAAGTAAAACAAAAATTTATGAGTAAATAAAATTATAGTTGTAAATTTTATGAAGAAAATGAAAAAAACTGAACTTGAAGAACTAAATTATAAGATATTAAAAGTCATAAATTGAAAAAATAAAATTTTAATGATTAATTCAATTATGAATTTAATCATGTGAAAGGCCAAATTAAATACTCATATGAAAACTTTTAGCCCAAAGAATTAATAAAAATTTTGGAGAAAAAAAAATTATTGGGCTTTGTAGTAAAATTAAGATAAGCTTGGTGGGTTCATTGGAATATCCAAATGGACTTATTATGCTTGTTGGAATTTCCAAATGGACTTTGGAAAAATTATTCAACTTGTTAGGAAAATGAAATATGCTTGTAAGTTTATTAGGTTTTTAGAAAATAAAATGGGTTTTAAGGCCTATTAAGTAAATTAGAAAATTTTAAGCTCATAAATTTTCATATAAAAATTAAAATTTCATATAAAAATTTAGAAAGAAATTTTAGGAAAATTTTATGTGCAAGGAAAAGGCAATTAAAAATTCTAAACTCATAAAACTTTATGAGAAAAACTTTTATGGAAGAAAATTGATATCTAATAAAAATGAATTGAAATTTTAAAAAGCTATATTCAAGCTGTTTTATTAAATTATGTTCAAATATTTATAGCTCTAAACTTTGAAAAATTTTATGGAAAAGAAAAGTTCATATTTTGGAACTAAGATAGTTTTAAAATGCATTCAAAATTATAAAAATGAATTAAATTCAACATAGTACTCAAAATATTAATTTATAAAAATAACAAAGATAAAAATCTAAAATTCAAAACAAATTTTACTGGAAAAAATTTTAAGGGCATAACACTTGCGATATTATGAAAAATTTAAATTTAATAAATAAATTCAAAAACTTGACACCTCATGGTACAAAATGCCAATAAAAATTTTTCTTGCATATTTTTTATTTTTTGAGGTAAGTATTGGCATAAATACTATGGGTATTGATAAAAATATTAGGTGATCAACTCCCAAAATTTCACAAAACAAATCTTGAAAAATCCCTAAACTGGAAAATTTGATCTAACATCATTTACAAAAATAAATTTCAAAATTTGAGAAAAAAATATTTAACATTTAATTTTCTCATGAATATTTGTCATTTTATTAAGAATTATTCTCTACAACCCTCGAAACTACACTTTTTCTATCACATGCACATGTAGCCACTTAGGCATGACTAAAAAATTTTTGAAATTGCCTAGTCTTCTTGGAAGAGATCGACCTCTAGTAGGGAGGCCATTTGACTCCTAATCTTGGATATTTAAGACTATGAAAAAGGGGCTCGGATAAAATTAGGTGTTTAGATAGCATGCACTCTAAGTAGCACAAGCAAATACCAAATTAATCTTGGTGAAAGTCATTGGATCACTATGAAGAATATCCTTAAATACTTATGAAAGACTAAGGATATCTTTTTAGTATTTTGAGGGGTTGAACTCCATGTAAAGGGTTATACTGATGCAAGCTTCCAATCCATTTAGGATGATTGTAAATCATAAAGTGTTTTATATTTACCCTTAATGGTACTGCAATTAGTTAGAAAATTTTTAAACAGGCTACAACTACAAACTCAACAATTGAAGGTGAATACATCTCCACTTTTGAGGCTGCAAAGAAGGTAGCATGGGAAAGTTGTCATTGACCCTAGATGGTTCTAAGCATTATTGATCTAGTACCACTTTGCTATGATAACAATGGAGCCATAGTGCAAGCTAAGGAACCGAAGTCTCACGCAAATCCAAACATGTATTATGGTGATATCATGTCATTAGAGACATTATAGAAAGACATGACGTTAGTATGAAATGAGCACACACTGAAAAGAACTTAGCCAATCTTTTTCACTAAAGTTCTATCCCAACAAAAGCATGACCATAATATGAAAGGGATGGGGGTTAAATATATGGGTAGTTAGCTTTACTGCTAGTTGGAGATTGCTAGTCTAACCCTCTAAGCCAATCTTTATGGCTTGGTAGGCATTAGCATTCAGTGATTTCATGCAATTAAACATTATATTTAATTAATGTTATAAAGGTATTTCTCTCTCCATAATATTTAATTTTATAATTGTTATCAATATCTTATGCAGATAAAGCCTATGAAACACATTATCCTTGCAAGGGAACTGTAAAGAGTATTATGAGATCCTTATACATCAAAGCTATGTTTTTAAAACATTCCTGGTTATCATATTATCAAGACATGGCATAGATAATGCACAAAGACTGGCATATGTGAGCTTCCGTACATAGCATGCATGCAACTAACTCATAAGTTAAAGTATAGAGATACTTGGGCATATCATATGGGTACTTATTATGGTAACAACTTCACTAAACCCATTATGAGAGTTCCATTTGGTATTTCACTTAAGTATTTATGGAAATACTCTCATGTGTCAATAGTGTAAGTGATCCTTAGACTTGTGAAATTAGGTCATCTCATATGAGAAGTGTCATTCTTTGATTCCATGACGAACAAGTCCAGAATAGATGGATTCTTATGGTAAAGTGGTTTAGGTATGACATAAATTATATGCTAAGTGAATGGTGGTCCAGAGAAGATTTATCAACCCAAGAGATATGAGGGGACATATCAAACCTGTATCTGGCCCATGTTAACTTAAAGTCCTTGGCTAAGGTAATTTGACTATAGAGTTAACACATAGGAGTTGCATACTAATATGGAATGGGTTGAGAGTAGACATTAAACCATGCTCTTCCTAATTTTAGGATATATGATGAAAGGATATTTATTACATTGAGATACTGAAAATTGAACCTGTGAAAACCATATTGACACTTTGTGCATGTTGGGTGAAGGCCTGTGAAAACCATATTGATAATCTTGGTCTATAAATATAAAATATTCTTAATTGGACTATTTTATATTTATTCTCAATATGATAGGGGCCTAATGGGTGACATACATAAGGGTGATTAGTAGAAATTCAATTAAGATTGGGTTTATGTTTTCAATATAAGTAATGGTTACTTAGGCCCACTTTGAATAAGTTCAGATAGGTCAGGGGAAAAATTATAATTTCTTAAAAATTAAAATTTTAAACCTTAGACTATATAAACTCTTATTAGCCATCCCTCATTGCTTAGTATAGTCTTTAGGAATCATCCAAGGAATACTAAAATAAGGTTAGGCTGCATCTTTCAAGAGTTCTTTTGGAAGATTGCACTAACTCCTTTGCAATAAGAGGAAAAGTAGTTTTCTTTTTTGTTTTGATTATTGAATCAAGGTTTTTTTAGATGACAGAGAAGGTTTATTGAAACATAAGCTGTTAGCATGCCTCTCAACAAGAAAATCTCTTCCTTGTTGAAGGTTTTTGGGGTCATTTATATGGATAACCATTAAAGACTTGACTCTTGGACAGCTTTGGTTTACGATAACCAAGCTCAATGTTTTTGATAATTTGGTTATAGAATTGCTGAACCACTTCTTAAGATTAAGATGTTTGAATCTTAAGTAATTCTTTAGGTTTCTTAATATAAAAGATTAATTAAAATCTTACAAGATGATCCTATTTAGGGAGTTTCAGAATAGTGTTTTTAACATGTTTCTGTTGCCATGTTTATATTTTATTTATAAAATTTTTGCAATTTGAGTACTTGCTACCCTAAGACTTATTAAAGAATGAGGTTGATGGTTATGATATCAAGGGGTGAGTGGAAATATGAAGGTAATGGAGGGTTTTTGGAAGGCTCAAGAAAGAGTTATGAGAAATGGTATTTTTTAAGTGTGGAGGCTGATGTAAAATGAGTAAAGGAATCTTCAACTGAGCATATAATGTATCTTATATATGATTTAATTTTAAACATAAAAAACATAGCAAAGGTGAGGCATTTAGGACATTTGTGTGCATAACGTGGTGAGTCATTGTACCAAAGAGCAAGCTTTCAGCATTATTGGTTGATATACAACGATGGTTATAAGGGAAAACCATGCATGAACTAACATAATGAGCAAGGTCTAGCTTGCCCTTTATTAATCCCCATTATAGTATGAAATACTTTTATGCCAAGCTTAATAAACCATTAAAAAATGTTATAATGTAATTCTTAAAGCCCAAAAATGAAATCCACATAAATTTTAAGAAGTTATGTCTGAGATTGGATGATTTTTAAAGCCAAAGTTATAACCAAATTTGTGTTTTTGTATCATCGTGCAAAGAGGTGAAAATGCCACAAAATGGGCAAACTTTGCCTATTTGTATTGATATATAGAGTAAGTTTAGTAATTGATGTATTGATACACTAAAGAATGTATCAATAAATTGAAGCTTGCACCGATGCGTTCTGGCCAAAACTCATGATTTTAGCTATTACATAACTCTGTGTCAATACAAATGCTAATGTATCATTATAGTGAATAAATGTACTGATTCATACTCTTCTATATCAATAGAATAGTGGTTTTTTGGATTTTGATAAGTAAAGGCCTTGTAATGATATACTCATGGAAATGTGAATTTTATGCACCTTCAGCTCTCTAAACACTTTATTTTAGCTAGGAGTGATGGATGACTAACCCATGCTTGTCTAGATGACCTCGATGATACCTCAAATAGTGAACTTTAAAGCCTTGGCTGATGGCCTAGACAAAATGAGGCCTCCATAATAACTTTTGAAAAGTGTTTAGTTTTGCAATAATTTTGTATTTTTATTTATTTTTAAATTTTCCTTTTCACAAAGTTTTTTGCTCTAAGTCATGCTATAAATTTGAGTAGACCTAAACTAACATTTGGTTACACTTATAGGTACTTGATATAAGTTACAAGCTACACATTTTTCTTTTTTATTGATATATTATGTGTTTTTGTAATAATTAGGATTATGGTTGAATATTTGACTATCTAAAATAAAGGAAAAATAAATTTGGATACAAGTGACTACTTGGTATTGATTTTTAGGTGTCACGAGAGGACTAATTCCTTATTTATGCTTAACTAACTCTTGAACTTGATTTTCTATAGATCTATAGATTTCTTATTATGAAATCAATCCTTTTGGGTTTCACAACTCTTAAATGAATGGTTCTTGTAGACACCCTAAGCCTATTAGTGTAAGCCCTCAAGCTAATTGGATTTACCTATAATGCTTTGGCTTTTAGATATTTCATGTAAAAAACATTATTATTAAAATAATGTAATAAGGTATTTCTTTATCCATAACTTTGATTATAATTGTTATTTATGACTTATGAAGATAAAGCCCATGAAACCATTGGTCTTATCAAGGAATTATGATGAGTTATAATTATAAGATCCTTATACATCAAAGCCATGTTTCTAAAATCATTCTATGTCATTGTATTGTCAAAATGATGAATGGACAATGAATAAAGACTGGCATAAGTTAAGCCTTAATGCATATAATGCATGCTGCTGATCTTATGAGTTGAAGTTCAATGATAGTTAAGGATAACATATAGGCACTTGTTATGTAACAAGCCCATTGAACGTGACTCGCTATGAGAGTTTCATTTCGTATTTCACTCAAATGTCTATGGAAATACTCTTAGGTATTAGTAGTGGAAGTAATCATTAGACTTATAATACTAGGTCATCTTATTTGTGAATTAACATACTTTGATGGATGCCTAAGGTAGGATGGTTTTAAGTATGTTATGAAGCATACTGAAGGTAGATCAATAGTCAAGAAAGGATTCATCACCCCGAGTGATACGAGAGGACATATCTTGATTGTTCCTAGCTTATGTTAACTTAGAAGTCCTTAGTTAAATCAATACCAATTATAAAGTTAACACTAATTGTTGCAGGATTAATACGAAATAGGCTAAGAGTAAAAACTAAAGCATGCTCATTTTTTTGGAGATATACGATGAAGGGAGTGAATTACACTAACATATTGTACACTAAAATGCTTGTCAAACCATGTTGACTCTCTTGACGTTTGGGTGGGCATGCATTCTTGGAAGCCACTGATTGTCTATAAATATAAAATATTTTTAACTAAATTAATTTATATTTATTGGTAACATGTTAATGGCCTAATTTGTCAAACACATAAATGTGATTTGATGAAATTAAAATAGGATTGGACAAAATTGTAGGGATATTAATCTCTTAGGATAGTCCAGGGGCTTAAGTGTAAATAAACCAAAAACTATTGGTTTCATTAAACATTAAGTATTTACAATGTGTTTTTGCCATCCCTTTTGTAGATATTATGACACATTTTGTTTTGAACATTAGGCTTAGCTACAAGCTTGATTTTGAGAGAATAAAAATCAATTTTCTTTCTCTTAACTTTTTTAATGTGGCTAAGGTAATCAATTAAGGGAAGGTTTATGAAACCTAAGCCGCTAGCACAGCTTTTCATAAAACACAATCCTGACCTTATGAAGGTTTCTTGAGTCACCCATGTGGATCACCGTTGGCAGCCAGACAATTAGACAACTTTAGTTTGCAACAACTAAGCTCACTGTGCAAGAAGAAGTGGAGATCAAATCTAATCAGGGATCTTAGCAATCCTGGTTTGAGGCATAATTTAGTTTCCATGTTCTTGAATCTTTAGACCGATTAAAGATGTGCAAGTTGATCTATTAATGGAATTTGGTATTGTTTTTAATTTAATTTTCTTGCATAATTTAAACTGTTATTAAATTTATTATTTTATTTGTGTTTGAGCATGATCCAAATTCCAACAGGTGATATTAGAGCTTGCTTGGGTCATTTTAGTTGATCTCATATTTTGATTGTTGCCATTTTGGAAATAGTTTGATTTTAAGATTTTTCTTGATCCGATTTTATAATTGAAATTTTTTCAAATTGTTTTAATTTAATTTCAATTATTACAACAAGCAATTCATGTTAGTTTGTTTTACTTATTAGTTTAAAAATTGTTTCTAACTAATTAATTGTTGGTACAATTGGTTAATAACAATTGAGAATTGTTCATGATGATTTTTGTGATTAATGAAGGCCAAAAAAATTAAAAATTTTTTGGCTTATTACAGCTGCTATTTTTAATGATTCCCTACCTTTAAAATTATCAATAAATGTTCAAGATATTGTTGGAAAAATCAGTTTATTAATAGCAATTGAAATATGCCACAACATGGCCCGAATAACTTAAAATGGCAGATTTACCTTTTATTCCTATATATATCTATATATCTTTATCTTTATTTTATTTTAGAGGACATATCATCAGTATTTTATTATTCTTTATTTTTCATAAATAAAGACTGAATTATCAAGATTAATTGCTCATTTGTGTTCTCAAATAATTATTATGAAATGAATTTTTTTTTAAGTTATCACCAATCTTATTTTGGCCAAATGATATTAGACATCTGGTAGAGCTTATATTTTAAGGATTACGAAATCCAAAAAAATAAACTTCAAACTCTATGCTCACAGTAGGGATCACATGAAGGGTTTGAGAGTCAATTATGATCACAAGTAAGGTTTAACCATTTTGTGATGTCCGGCAATCGGTACCTATTAATCATGTGCTAACATAAATTTTGATTTTTATTATTTTAATATTCAATATTTAATTATAGTTCCCATGTGTCAAAAATAAAAATTTATGAAACAAATTTATTTTTTTGAATGGGAAAGTCTAGTTTTAATATTTTTGAAAATCAAAATATCTTTGGCACATTTCCAAAGAACCAGAAGAACATGAAAGTTTCTATCATTTTCTTTTGTATCCCACTAAAAAGCCAATAGAATATGAAAGGTTTTTAAAATATCAAAATATCTTTTGTACGACGTTGGAGAATCAGGGGAATACAAAGGTTTTATTTTTCCAAACTTTTAGAAAACTCTCAATTTTTGTTTTAAAAGGATATCTCATTATTAAAATAATGCATAGAATCCCTCTCATATGCTGGGAGACATTCCACATATTATTTTAAAATCAAAAAGATTGCCTTGATTTTATAAAAATTCCAATTTTATTTATAATATTAAAAAATTATCCTAAGACATGATTTAGATGGAAAGTACTAAACTCAACTCTAAGGATACTAATAAGGGGGAAAAGGCCAACATGTTCCCCAGAGTACACCTTCAATGTATAAATATCCTAGTGACCCTAAAGGACTAAGTTCAAAAATAAATTAATGAAACATTCCTAAGGAGTAACTTTGACATATAAGTATGATGGTACCCTACAAGATTCTATAACTTTATAGATAAATGAACCTATTTCTACTATGCACCTTTGGCAACTAAGTATCTTGGTGATCACATAAGACTTGGTTATAACATAAATTACTAAAATATCTCTAAAGTCTACCTTTTACATAGAAGTATCCTGGTAATCCTAAAGGACTCAATAACTCTATAACTCTATAAAAGGATAAACCTATCCTAATTGTACACCTTTAGCTTATAAGTATCTTTGTTATTGTCAAGGACTCGATTCTTGGATAAATTACCAAAATATCCCTAAGTTGTACTTCTAACTTATAAGTATCTCAGTAACCTAAAGGGCTAGATGACATCGTAAACAAACGAACCTACTCTTATTATACACCTTCGACACATAAGTATCTCGATGATCACATAAGACTCAATTCTAAAAAATTACTAAAATACCCCTAGGGTTTACCTCTGACCTATAAGTATCTTGGTAACCTAGAGGGCTAGTAAATGATATGAAATGATGATTATACCTTCCATAGGTAACTTAGATATCAAAAATGACTTGAAATGCAAAAATTGCTAATAAGTCTTAAACTTTTCAAAATTACATTTTGTACCTTAATGAAAAATCGAAAGAGTACGAATAGTTTTAATAATTTTATGCCCCTACGATAGACCATAGGAATGCTAGAAATATTTCATCATGACAAAAAAGACCATTTTACCCAAAAAAATGCAAAGATTTATTGTATAGTCCCTAAAGTTTACTAATTTTGCAATTTGATCCCTATATGGGAAAACACCACAAATAATTGCCAAACATATGAAAATCAACATGTAAAAAACAACGAACATGCTTATGAAGATTTGGCCAATCATTTTTGGCCTTGAAATAAAATTTTTCAATTTTTTGCAAACTAGTCTTTAAACTTTTTTAATTTTTCAATTTGATCCCTACATGCAAATACACCACAAAAAATCATCAAACATATGAAAATTTACATGTAAAACACAATAAACATGCTCATGAAGATTCAGCCAAGCACCTTTAGCTGTAAAACAAAATTTTCCACTTTTTGCAAATTAGTCATCAAGCTTTTTAAAATTACAAAATGGCCTTAAAATGGTATAAAATGCATAAAACACATTCAAATATGTTAAACTAAGCATAAAAACACTTCAAAAGATGCCTACAAGCAATTAGCCAGGCTTGGATGGACATAGAAAAATTTTGTAATTTTTACAATTTAGTCCTTAAGATTTCCATATAAACAAAATAACCAAAATAAAATCAAAACATCACAAAATCATCTCCTATATGATTTGGCCAGAGTGTTTTTTCAGAAAAAATAATTTTTGAATTACATATTTTCACAAATATTAATATACATACATGTTAGAATTTTTATTAAGCATGAATCAACATAAAAAGATAAAAAATAATGAATATATCAATATAAAACAAGATGAAAATATTAAAAAATATATATATATATATAAACATGTTTACATGAAAATAACAATATATATATATATATCAACAAACACAAATAATATCAAAGAAAATCAAACTATTTCCAATAAAGGTTAACTAAAGCAACCAAAAAAAAAAAAACTTTAGTCATAACCATCATACTTGGCATTTCAACATGAATCAAAAAATTCATGAGCACAAGTATTCATTTGGCTCATTAAAAGGGAGAATCAAACAAGAAATGAATAAAAGGTAAGAATATTACAAGAATTTTATCTTAGAGAAGCTTGAAAATTTAAGTTTTTTTTTTATCTTTTATCTTTAGTCTTTTCTCCAACCTAAAGCCTTGAAATGAAGAAGACCATCCCTTTTTTTATAGGAAATGAAGCTTAGTCAAAACATGGAGAAAAGTCCCTTGGTCAAAGCTTTCCTAGAGATACCTAGGAATTTTTCTTTTTTTATTCAATATGTACTTCATTAATTATTTGTTTTCTTTTGATTTTATATAAATTAATTACTTTTCTTTTTTAGTAGATTATGTCATCCATGACATCATCAAATCTAGAGATTTTTGGAAGATATTTATATAATATATAAAATTAGACCACAAAAATTAATTAAAAGGAAAAATTATAAAAATTAAAAATTATGTATTTCAAATAAAATTGTGTGATCAATTTAATTTATTCTAACAAAAATATCAATTCTAATGTTATGAAAAACCCATTAAAATTCCAAACTCGTAAAAATTTATGAGAAAAACCCTATTAGAGAAAATTGTTATATATGAAAAAAAATACAAAATGCATAAAACAATTTGAATTTTCACAAACTAATTTTATATGAATTTAAAAATAATATTTGAAGAATTTTTAAAATTATAAACTTAAAAAAGTCCTACTAAAAAAATTTATAAGTAGAGAACTCTGTGTCTTAGAAATAAGAAAAACTCTAAAAAAACTAAACTCATAAAATTAATTGAATTTTGAAAAACTAATTTAATATGAATTTAATGAAGAATATTTTAAGAATTTTAAAAATCATAAACTCAGGAAAATATTTTAAAAACAATTTATAAAATAGAGAACTTTTTAACTTGAAAACAAGGAAAATTCTAGAAAAATGCAAAATGCAAAATAAACTGAATTTTAAAAGACTAATTTTATATGAATTTTATGAAGACATTTAAAGAATTTTAAAAATTACAAACTCAGAAAATTGTTCCCAAAATAATTTACGGAATAGAAAGCTCTGTACTTTGGTAACAGAAAAAAAATTCTAAAAGTAAAATAAAACTCCAAAAATAAAATAAATTTTGAAAAACTGATTTAATATAAATTAAATAATAATATTTCTAGAATTTTAAAAATTATAAACTTGGAAAACTTTTTTTAAAAAATTTATAGAGTAAAAAATTTTATATTTTAGAAATAGGAAAATTTCAAAAAAATATGTTCAAATTTTATAAAAATGAATTTGATCCAACACAGTAATCAAAATATTAGTTTACAAAAAATAATAAAGATGAATATTTGAAATCCAAAACAATTTTTATTGCAAAAAATTTCTTGAGCATGATACGTGTGGTGTTGTGAAAAAATTCAAAATTAATTACTAAAATAGACAACTTGATAGCCTGTGATAAAAATGCCAATATGAATTTTTCCTTAAATATTTTTGATTTTTCAAAGTGCACATTAGTATAATAACATGCTATTATCAGTAAGAATATATGACAATTAATTTTTTAAATTTAACGAAAAATTATCAAAAATTTCCTAAATATAGGGAATTTGACCATGATAACATCCACGAAAATAAATTTCAACATTTCACAAGTATAAATTAAAAGTTATTTATTTAACCTTGATATTCATCTTTTTATCTGAGATTTACTCTTCATGGCCCTTGAAATGGCACTAATTTTGTCACGAGCACATGCGGCCATTTAGGCTGGACTAAATAGGTCTTAAAAATGTTCATTTCACCCTTAGGAAATCTAGCACCACCTGCTAACCGTTTAGCTCTTAATCTCAGATATTTTTGGATTGTCAGGAAAAGGGCCAAAACAAAATTAGATGTCTACAAAATAGTTCCAATTTGGCTATCTTAGTGCATTTGTTGCACGACAAGTATGCATTCCTGCTAAGTCTTCTTGCACCAATTATTATGGCATCAAGATGATGCCACGAACTTATTCCACTCATAAGAGTCTCGTCCAAAATCACCTTTTGGTGAAAAGTAAATGGAATTTGATCGTTTATTGAAGCCACAAAGGCCACAGTAAGACATGCTACTCTAACTTGATGCAAACTCCAACTTGTTAACTATTTGCTTAAACTTTTTGCACTATTCATATTGATGCTACTATTAGTAGCTTAAATCAGTTTATATGGAGGGAGTTAAGCAAACTACAAAGGTAGCAAATTTGCTAACAGGTGCTTGCATGTTAAATGCACAAAGTATCATGCATTAGCAACTATTTTGGACCAATTTTGCTTGATGTGTATGCTACTAACAGCAGCTACTTCTTGTATAAATGGGGCACACATCATGGTATCAGCCATATTCTCCATAGCTATAGCCAACAGTCACATTCTACATTAAAGAGTTAATTACCATGTGTTATCTTGGTTCAATTTAAAGTATTATTTGTGACTTAAAGAAATGACAATTGATAGGCATCTTAGTCTTACAAGGATGCTATTATACATGATATGATGAGATCATGTCTCAGACCTAGTAAACTCCTTATACTTAAATTATATGCTGAATGTTTCTAGCTTCAAAGCTAATGTTTCAATCTAATTAAATTCCTTTAAATATCAACAAAAAAATTATTGTCCAACTAATAACTTTTAAAGCTGTTTAAGATAACTATAGGACATTATTTAATTTAATTGATTAATCATAATAGGATTAGTATTTATTCTAATATAATTAGAATAAACATTAATCAACTAAGAAAAATTGTTTTCTTGACTAAATTAAAGAAAAGATCAAATTT
The DNA here is from genome assembly GCA_038382025.1 of Adansonia gregorii. Lineage (NCBI taxonomy): Eukaryota > Viridiplantae > Streptophyta > Magnoliopsida > Malvales > Malvaceae > Adansonia > Adansonia gregorii. The sequence continues at coordinate 28,244,904 of JBBYHO010000015.1, read as the reverse complement.
AAATCTCAAAAAATGGTAACTAGAGATTAAGACATATTTGTCTTTATAATATTGATTAAGAATATATAAGATGATTTTGGACTTAGACCCAATGTGATTGTGGATAGTTAATTATGTTTCATGGTATTTATTTTTAAATAGGGTCTAAATAGCCTCTCTTATCTAATTTTGAGGTTGTAAAATTTTTTCCTCACCTAATTCCCCTCGAATTTAACTTAAGGTTTCTTTATTTCAAATGTAAAAAGATTACATTAAGTGTAAAATTAGGAGTTGTTTAGAAATAATTTTGTACCCTAAAGATAGAGATCTAAGTGAAAGCACCATGAAGCCTGCAAGATTGTAAGAAGACTTGTGAAAGTTTTTCATGTAATCACCTATGAATTGACTAACAAATTTCCTTTGATGACTTAAGGAAATTGGATTGGATAAAGTCCATAATCATCCAAGTGGATAGCATGATAATAGATTTATTTATTTGATAATTTATAAGCTATGCATGCTAATAAAGATGAGGCCTTAATTAAAATAAACAAATAAAATCTTTTATATATATTAAGTCACATAAGAAAGACATCTTTCGTGGTTTATAACAAGATACTCGAGTTTCAACCATTGGAATTTGTTGAGTTAACTTAAGGTCTTAACTATTTGAACTGCTTGAGTTGTGAATAATAGGTCTTGCTCAACTAATGCTATGTTGTCTGAATAAGTAACCCTTAGCTATGTGGTGCTAGAGCCAAAGGTTACAAGAAATGTATATGATGCATTTAGGTAAGAGTTACCACCAATCTGATCTGGGAGTTGCATGGAGAAATAATTAGTAGGTCGTGTTGCCTATCTAATTAGACATGTTGAGATTTGATGAGTTGACTCAAGGTCAAAACATGTTGAAAGAGGTCTTAGCCCACTAGAAAATCCTTTAAGAGATTTTCGAATAACTGTGAGGGCTATTATCTCAAAAAAATAGTGGGTGAACCAATAAAAATTTAATAGCTCATTTTAAATTTGTTTAACACATAAAAAAAACTAATTTATTTGAAATGGGATACATATTAATTGTATTACGAGGCATATGTGATGCCATTAGCTAAAATATTTGGACTAGTATGAAAGATTGAGAAACATTCTCAACACAATAGAAGGTTATTTGCTTCCATATGTTCATGATTAGGTTGAACCACTCTACTGTTGATTTAACTACTTGGGTAATTGATTATGAAGTGTCTCACACATATGTAGTGGCATAAGATTGTTAATAATAATAGACAGTTGGGCTTTAATAAGGTAGTCCTAAGAATGTGCAATGGTGCAAAAAGTATTGCCACCATTATCGAGACTTGCACCTTGTCATTGCTTCAAGCATGAGCTTGGAAGTAAAAAAGTGTCTTTAAGTTCCCCGATTATCTATAAATATCATTTCCGCTTTATAGCTCATTACAAATGATGGTTTTAAGTTTAGAATGGAAGGCAATAGTTGTCCAATAATCCTATATGACTTGGTTTATGGATCGGGCCTCATTATAGAATAGGCTATTTGTATTGGATCTTAAAAGGCCTATACTTAATATGAATGTAAAGAAAACAAAGAAAAATGGTCCAACTAAGACCTATATCTAGCAATATTGGCTTGGGCAGACTCAAATAGCCAAGTTAAGTAAACATGGCTATCTCGACCCACTGATTAGCAATCATAACATGTGAATATAGTCTCTTTGATAAGATGGCCAAGATTCCCTTCACTAGTAAATGTGAAAGGGCTTGTGTCTTATTAGGCCTAATACATATAGATGTATATGGACCAATGAACATAATGGCTAGAAATGGATATTGCTTTTTTATTATCTTTATCGATGATTACTCAAGGTATTAGTATATATACTTAATGAAGTATAAACTAAAAACTTTAAAAATTTCAAAGCATTTAAGGCAAAAGTAAAGAAACAAACTAGCAAAAGCATTCTAGCTATTAGAGCTGATCAAGGAGGTGAATATTTAAGTCATAAATTCTTAGATTATTTGACAAAAAATAGTATTCTATCATAATAGACTCCAGTTGAAACCCTACTACACAATGGAGTGTTTGAGAAAAGACAGTGAACTTGTTAGACATTGTTTGATCCATGATGTCCAATGTAGACACTTTATTTTGTCTAGACTAGTTTTCGGTACCCTAGGTGTTAGGTAAAAGATGACAAAATAAAAAAATAGAAAGAAAGTTGGGGGATGATAATTATAAAATGCTTATGGAACATTTTTAAAAAAAATGCAAAAATGAGGCATCAAAGGGCATTTTCAAGTTGTCATCAGAATTGTTCAGGTGAGTACGCAAGCCTAATTTCCCTTCTTTACGACCAAGATAAGACAACTCAAGGAACCTAAGGTATGTGCAAGTCATATGGGTGCGTAAAAACTATAATGAGGCTTTTACGTTACCAAAATTTTGATTTTCCATGTTTAGTATCAATACAAGAGGGTTTGGTATCGCTACCTAAGGTCTAGTATCGATACCTATCATGTTTGTATTGATACAGACCTTGGTAGTAGCTAAAGTTATGATTTTTGGCAAAATGTATCGATACATAAGCATGAGTATCAATACATATCCATCGAGTATCGATCGTGGCCTCTAAGTCTCAAGACTGAAAACATTTTTTTACTCTCAGTATTGATACACAACTTATCGTATCGACACTCAAAAGTAAAATGTACTTTGTGTACATGTTCTGCATCGATACACTAAGACATTTTTTGCCTAGTTAAAGCCACTTTTTAGCCTTCAAAAATCTGATTTAAATATGTTTCTAGCCCTAAGAAACCATCATAAAACATTATGAACCTTGGCTTTGGGCCAATGATTGGATTTAAAAAAGTTTTAGGCCTAAGCAACCAACGCCAAAAGTCACTTACATAAGAGATATAGTGTAAAAGGGTGGCAAGCATTTTAGTAATTGGGAGGCTATTGCAGCTTTTCTGATTTCTTTCTTAGCATGGCAAAACCAATAGCAATAGGGTTAAATAATCGGATTTAAACTGAGCATGTTACCTGGATATTTTCTTGTGCAGAGAAGAAAACCTAATATTGCCCTTGGTTTGTTTCTTAAAGTCATTGGCGGAGCATGAAGATAAATAAGAACATAGTTAGCTCAACAAGAATACTTTTGGGAGAGAAAAAAATGCCTCCCAAAAAAATTCCTAGAGCCATTCCAAAAATTCTTCAGCCATTCTTAGCCCCCCAAAAAATACACTTCCAAAAACACTATTTCATTGACCTCTATACTCTATTTCCATAGTTACCCCAAACCAACACTGAAAAACATTCAAGAACCTAACTTTTCACATATGTTGATCCTTAAAAAGCCTCACCGTTAACCACATAAAAGGCTACTTTCTTGCATTCTTTTCTTGCTAGATAATAGGAAAGAGATGGAAAAAATTGAGCCTTCAACCATTGTTTCAAGAAAAAAAGAAGTTCAAGTTTATTGGTATATCCCCTCTGCCTTGGGCTTCGTAGTTTCTGTTTTGTCACTAATATCATCTTAGTAAACCCTTTTATGCTCTTATGGCCACCTTAAGACTCCTATGCATTTTTTTGGCTTTAGTTGTGGTAGTTTAGGATTTTGATGTTTTTCTTGGTGCCTACATGTCGTTGGTCAACTAAGCATGCTCTTTTGCATTTTCATCACCATAACAGCCTCTGTCCATGCAACCTTGCCATGTTCCTTCCACATTGACATCTTTATCTTATGTTTAAAGAATGCATCTTAAGATGTCATAGGTATGTCCATACATTTCCTAGCTGCTTGATGGGTTCCATGAAATAAAAATGCCTTTTTTAGCTAAGTCTTTTTTAAACATGTTCATCCTAAGTATGTTTATGCATTTATTTATCATCTCCATGCACTCTTTTTATCTTTTCTATGAAAAATGTCATCTTTGCTTGTGCCTAGATGTTCTCCATATTCTATATTATGTTTATGTCACTTTGCTTTGTTTGAGATGCTTTGTTTGAATGGCAAAAAACCCGATCTCAAAAAATAGCCTCAAGTTAAGCACATGCTATCTCCCACACCTGAAGAATAATATGGGCTTAAGATTTTATGAAGTTAGTTTTCCAACTGTGGGGCCAAAGCAACTGTTCGGTTCTGGATTCATGGAAGAATGAATAAAAGAATACTAGTTTTCAAAACATGAAATGAAGTCTTTTAGTTAGAAAATATGAATCATTGGTCCTTAGCCAAACACCATCATAATGGCATGGTCAATGGGTTGTTCCCTAAACTACTCTAAGACTATGGAATGAACTTGTGATGCCCATGTCAATCCTTCATCTTGGTTACTAATGTTTGAACATCCATGGCCTAAGCTCAATCTAATGAAAAACCAAAAATACAGAACACTCCCTTACTTTGTTTTGGTAGCATAACGGTCTAGTTTTGAAAAATTATTTAAAAATAAAAAATGATTTACCCGAAATGTATTAGTATTTTTCCCTTGAAGGGTTTCAAATTACCTTTCAAACAATATCTCATTTACCTTCAAATCATCTTGGATGAAATAGTTACGATTTTTCAAATTTTTGCTATTCGAAACCCCTAAATCCAGCGATTAGTCTACTGTTCAGGCTGTTCAGCTCAACAAACAACATTTTTGAATACCTTGAATATTTTTCCCATAGAGTTCATGAAATTCTTTTCTGGAAAGGTACTATTTGCATTTTAATAATTCTAGACGAATCCGAAATGATTTTTCAAAGTCCATTATACCTTTACCCTGTACATCCTGCCAGTGTCGAGACTAGTTGAAATTCAAAACTTAATTCCACCTAGAAAATGATTTTCTAGCATTTTTGGAATATTTTTTACATTAATTCTCATCGAGTTGCCTTTCCAACGGTACCTTATTTAATCCCTAAGACCCCTGAATAGGATTGGAATAAATTCAAAAATAGAAACGATGCAACATTATCCTCTATTTCTAACCTAATTTCTGAAATGCTCTTATTGAGGCATTCGAATACCTTATGATCTACTCAGCTTATTCCCATGACCTAAGCCTTTTAGAATCAGACCAAGGCTAAACAAAAAAGGAACATTTTAGCCAAACCTTTAGCTCTCGATCTTTAAAGATCCCTCTATCCAAAAAATGACCCATTCCTCTTAAACATAAAAAATTTTCATTTTTAAGGATGCTCTAATCTCGCTTTAACCTCAAAATGACATCAAATTTTCATTTTTAAGGATACTTTAACCCCGTTTTTACCTTAAAATGACATTGAATTTCCATTTTCAAGGATACTCCAACCCTATTACTCTAAGGGGACACTTCAACCTCATTTTTACCTCAAATCCAATATCAAACTTCCATTTTTGGGATACTCTAACCTACTCTTCTGAGGGGATACTCTAGCCTTGCTCTCATATTCCTCTTAAAATCAAAGCTTTTCTCCCTCTTGAGTCATTGAAACTTTTTCTCCTTAAATTTCCACTAAATCTAGCTATGTTTCAAGATTGTCATCTCGGTTATTCATTGATAATTGAAGATAATTAGGAGAAACATTTTGATTGTCCCTTCTTTTCATGTATTTTGTCTGGATTTTTTGGTTCTCTTTTCCACCTTACTAATACATTTTTCTTTTGTAAGGACCACGGGCCTTCATGCTTTAAAGATCATTTTCAAAATCATAAAATAATATCTCGTGTCGATATCTTTCTAATGCCAGACATGAAATATTTGATTTGTTTAAAAACAATCCGGAGATCATTTTCATCAAAAACCCTTATGTTTCTCACCTCTCTGAGGCATATAGGTGATAAAATTTTTGTTAAAACTTGAACTTATATCTTTACAAAATTTCATGCATTAGAGGGAATTATATTTAAATAATGATAAAAATGGAACCGAAGAAACTGAGATTTAATTAAAATACAGTTAAATGGTATCGATTTTCGAGTGTCATAGGGGTGCTAATCCTTTCCAACACATAACCAACTCCCAAACCCTAAACAATGAATCTCTGGTATTATTTTCACTAGGCATCTGGTCATGCCTAACTTAAAATGATCGATGGTGACTCCAAGTTGATGGCCACTTCTTGGTGGCCATCCAAGACTAGTTGGTTGAGTGATTCATTGATGGTCTTTTACTCCTTCACGTCAAACATCAAAATTTTTTTTAAGTTGAGTGTGCTTTGGCCCTTTGGATCGTCTGAAGTTCGTAAAGGCTGGGCACATGGAATGTCGATAGCTTGGCAAATTGACTGGGGATAAACTTAGAGAGTTAGGCTTATGACTAGCTATGTCTTGCTTGGTCCTTGGTTTTTTGGTTTCCATAACTATTTAGATATAATTCCTTCTCTTTTTATCATTATAATCTTTTACTTTTTATGCCTTTATTTTAACATTTTTTTTAAGGATGCCTTTTTTTTGAATAAATGTTGATTTGAATAAGCTTGGTAATATGGAGTAAAATAAAAATGTTGGACAGTTTTCTCAACACATACCGTGCACTTTCATTTTGCACTAAATTCCCACCAAACACCATGGTAAGTCTAGGATCCTAATTATTAGGAGGAAGTGAGCCATCCACCTTGGTGAGTAACCCTCTGCATAGGCATGGCAAGACCTTTTGGGATGTAAATTACCTATGTCTCTCATGAATAACCCTTCGCATTTGCATAGGAAAATACATCCACAGGGTTAAACCCATTGCACCAAACCCACGATGGGCCCAGGATTTGGGTGCCTCGACTATCCTCACCAGATAAAGGAGAAATTCAGATACTATTTAGGTGTCAACTTAAACTCATGTAGTGAGCCCTACGAGCCAAACCATGTCCAACCGTGCCGGAATGCTGATAGAATAACCTAGAGAATAAGATTACTCAAGGATGCATTTCTTATCATTACTCGTACTTACCATTGGTTACGTGGGTAATGATGGGTGGATGTTGACACCTATATTTATCTTTTTATTTTTTTAGGATATGTTGTTATGTTCGATGGAAAATCCTCTTTTAATAAGTGGGTAAGGACAAGTGAATGCCATTACCTAAAATGCCATCTTGAAATAGTTGTATCTGACCAAGATAGGCGATTATGCTACCCGAATGATGGCTTAACATGTGTGGTGATGAACGAACATCACTGTTTAGATAGTCAATCTTAATTTTTGTGAGGTATCATGTTACTTTGTGCTGAGACAATTTAATATGGATATGCTAGTATGCTATCTATTTAAAGCCTTAACATTTGTGATTATCTTATATGCCCCTTGGTATCATACCACCTATTATAGGGGCAAATTTGAGTGCTTCCTTTCATTTATTACCTTCTACCCATTGTTTTGTACTGGTTACTAGCTCATTCTTTTTTTGCTTTTCTTTTTCACCATGCATCATTTTATCATAATTATTATCATCATGGGATAATTGCTCTAATGGGTCAGTGTTTATCAAAAGGTATTTGTCATAGAGTGTAGACACCTTATTTTGTCTGGGCTAATTTGCAACAATCTGCAGCATGGATGTAAAAAGGGGCGATAATCATCGAGTGACTTTTAAAAGCATTTTGAGGATGTCAAGAAGGCCTAGGGATCATATCAAAGGTAAATGCAAAGATGTGGCATCAAATGACGTAGTCCAAGGTATCCAGGGACAAAATATATGAGAAAATTCACAATTTTACTTGAATGTATCAATACATGGTTCTCACGTATCGGTACAATGCTCCAACGCGCTAAGAATCTGAAATATCCCCATTTAAATCAATACATAAGCCTCTATATCGATACAGGACCTCATGTATTGATACGAGGCCATGCCAAGACCAAAACATGCATTTTGTAAAGAAATGTATCGATACATATCAACATGTATCGATACAGCAGTTCATAGTACCGATACAATGGTTCATAGTATCGATACAAACAAGGTTTTTAGACCAAATGTATCGATACATTATGCAATGTATCGATACATGCAGGCCATTTTCATGGTTTGGGCATTTTTGACTTTTCCACCGTCGATCCAAAACTCGATTTTAACTCATTTCTTTGCATCAATGTTCATTGTATCAATACAAACAAGGTTTTTAGACCAAATGTATCGATACATTATGCAATGTATCGATACATACAGGCCATTTTCATGGTCTGAGCATTTTTGACTTTTCCACCGTTGATCCAAAACTCGATTTTAACTCATTTCTTTGCATCAAGAAAGATTAAAACACATATCATATTACGAATTCAGACTTTTGAATTATTCAAAACTTGTTTTAGTCTAAATTGGATCAAAAGGGTCAATGTCATTTGATCACCCTACTCCTCTTTAGTTGTTGGCTAATGTCACCATCAGCCACCCTAGTTGCTGAAAAATCATGTCAACATTTAATCCAGCCACCCTCTGCCTATCACATTAGTAGAAAGCTGCCTCCCACAGCCACCATGCTGACATCACCTCGCCCCCTTGAGAAATAGCCAAAAACACCTTCAATTGGCTCCAAAAGGCTAGTATAAATGGATGACTTGTATCTTAACCGAAAAAGGTTAGATTCTAGCTCATTTTACACTTCCAAAATGCATTCACACATCAAAGAAATCCAAATCCCGTAGCTCTTTACTTAGCACCCAAAAATAGCCCCAAAATACTCACCTCTCAATCTCTACACATTCTAAAAATCACCCTCATCCATACCAGAACCAAAACCCCATTGTTTCTTTCTTTTTCTTGCTTATTTACAACAAAGAAAAGAGGGAAATTCAAGCCATCTCTGCAGCTCTAACTATTTGGCCAAAAATTGAAGTTTTATTGGTATAACTTCCTACTCTATCACTTAAATTTTTGTTTTTCAGCACCTTTATCATTTTAGGGAGCTCTCCATGTTTCCATCACCCTTTTAGGATTATCATGCATTATTGTGGCTTTTGGTTGTGGTAGTTTAGGATTTGGATGCTTTAATGCTCCTTGGATGTGCAAAAATGCCTTATTTCATCCTTATTAGTTTTATATCTCTTGCTTATGCATTTTACGCCATATCCATGCATCTTCTTATCCTTAATCCATGTATGAATCATTAGCTTAACACATTTCAAGAACATTTACACATTAACTTGCATGAATCATTGTCATTTTCAGTATCCATAACATTTTTTTGTCAAAGTGCAAACACTTTATTTGTCTAGGCCATTAGTAAAATTAGCATCCCTATTCATGTTATATGCCATTCCCTTGTATGTTTGTTGTTAAAATGCATGTTTGATGGATGATAAAAACTAATTTTTGAAACCCCTCAAACTAAGCATGTTAACCTCAACCAATAAGGATTAGCATGGACTTAGCACTTTCCTTAGAGCTAGCAAAATATTTTAGGGAAAATTAAGTTTTCCAGATCTGGAATCTTGGGTAAACAAGCTCAAATCTTTCGATTTTCTAATGAAAATGATTTTACACTCATCCCCAAAATGTTTGTGCCTTGTTTTTGAGTTAAAACCATGAGTGGTATGATTCATGGACTATTTCATTGTCCCAAACTACTTTGGGGCTATGCAAATGAGTTTGTGATGCTCATGCCACTCTTTGCTTTCAATCATGGACATTCGAATGTCAATGACTCGAGTATAGGCCTATAAACATAAGGGAAACAAGAAATATCCCCTACTTTGCTTTGTTCCCTGCTGGCATCACAACTATCGCAAATTGACAAATCACTTTAAAATCCTAAATGATTTTTCATGAAATTTTTGATATTTTTCTATCAAAGCTTAAAACGATGTCTTATTCACCCCGAGATCATTCTGGATGAGAGAGTTATGATTTTTCAAGTCTGAACTATCTAAAACTTCTGGAATCCAAACATGTATTCTGGTTGGGCTGTTAAAACCCATAAATAATTTTTCTAAATTCTTCGAACATTTTTCCTAAAAGATTCATGGAATTCCTTTTTCAGAAAGGTATTGTTTACAATTTTTCAATACCAAATGAGTTCGGGGTGATTATTCAAAATTTTCCAAATGCTCTGCCAGCAGCTCAATTAGTTCGAACTTGAAAATTTATTCCCCTAGATAATGACTTTTTGGGATATAGGGAATATTTTCAAGTTAACCCTCATCGAGTTACCTTTCTAATGGAATCTTTTCTGCCCTCTAAAGCCTTCAAACCAATTTAGAATAGATTTTAAAAGCAAGATAACGCAATGCTATCCTCTGTTTTTGGTCATGGTCAAAATTGAGTTGCTTTCCCGAATTTCATCTCAAGACATTCAAATGTCTCCATGTCAACTCGATTAGACCCAAGAATATACTTTGACCTCTCCTAGGCTTATCTCAAGGTACAAACATATTTTACATCTTTACCATCCTTATTCACAATAATTTCTTTCACCAAAACTCATCCAAATGCTCACCCGTTTTCTAAATCACAAGGTTTTATCAACTTAATTTTTCTAACTCTGCTTCATTATAAAGTGTCAGATATGTCATTTTTGGGGATACTCTAACCCCGGCCTTTTAAAGGGATACTTCAACCCCATTTTTCTAAGTTGTCAAAATCTAAAAATCTTCTTTTGTTAAAATTATTTATCATCCATAGGGATACTCCAACGCAACCTTTTGAGGGGATACTCCAACCCCGCTTTTCTAAATTGTCAAGATTTAAAAAATCTTTCTTCATCAAAATTATTCATCATCCACGGGGATACTCCAACCTCATCTTTTCAAAGGGATACTCCAGTCCCATCTTTTCGAGGGGATACTCCAACCTTGTCTTTCAATTGCAATTAAATTCTTCTCTTTTTTAGATTTTCATGGATATGTCAAGCAAATCTCATTTAATCAAGAAATCCAAATGCATCTAAAAAATTGTCGATTTGGTTATTCCTAGATAATCAATGCTAATAGCGAGATAAATTCCAATAGTCCACCAATTCTCTTTATCATTGCATTGAATGATCCATGTTAGGTTACTTTATTTATTCTCTTACTAACATGATTTTTTTGTGATGATTATGTGCATTCATATTTTCAAATTATTTCAAATAAAATTAAAGGTAATGTTCTGCATGGGTATCTCTCCAGTGCTTAAAGTGAACATTCTATTTTTAAAGTAAAATCCATAGGTTATTTTTTTTTAAATCGCTATATTCCTCATCTCTTCGAGGTATATATGAGATTAAATCTTTTTCATAAAAACTTGGATTATTTCTATAAGATTCAGACATTAAAAGGGTTTATATCGAAATAATGACCAGTTAAGATCAAAAGAATGGAAATCGAGAAAGACATAGCTAGTACGGTACCGATTTTGGGCATCATGAAGAGGTTTATACTTCATCATGCGTAACAAACTCTCAAACTTAAACAATGAATCTTTGCATTACGTAGACACGGGATCAATGTTTTAAGTTTCGTAACTCAAAACATAGGTTTCAATAGGCATCCGATCATGCCTAGGCCTACATGATCGGTGGCAACTCCAAATTAGCCATTTTACGATGGTCATCTGACCAATAAGATGATTGATTCATCTTACGATCCCTTTTATTGTACCATAAGTCAAGAATCTGTACATTCTCGTCCTTATCACATCGCCAAAGAATAGTCTTAATCAAGAAGACATTTCCAAGTCAGGAAAATATTTTAAGTCATACGCACCTATAGATCCATGAGGATCCACCCCTGGGGGTATGTTGCAACAGCTTGACGACTTCATTGGGGATAGTATAGAGAGTTAGGCCAATAACTAGCCATGTCTTGCTAGGTTCTTAGTTCTTTCAACCTTCAGACATTGTTTAACCATGACCCTTTTTGTCATTTTGTCAGCTAATCTTTTGTTTGACATGATTTTTAGGATTGTCTTATTATTTTTTTGAATAATCATTAGCTTAATAAACATGGTAATATGGAGGAAAACAAAAAGTTTTAATCATTTCCCCTTCACACACCATGCACTTGCATGTGCGTTAGTGTCATGCCAAACTCCATGGCGTGGTTACAACTCAATCATTAGGAGGAAGTGAGCTATCTGTCTTCATGAGTAACCCTCCGCATAGCATGGCAATGACTTCCCGGATGTAAATTACCTATGTCTCTCATGAGTAACCCTTTGTATTTGTATTGGGAAATACATCCAACAGATCGAACCCGTTTTGCTAAACTCGTGATGCGTTTAGGATCGAGGTCCCTTGACTGTCCTTACTGGATGACGAAGCAATTTGGATACCTACTTAGACGTCAACTTAAACCTCATATAGTGAGCCCTATGAACTAAACCATGTTAAACCATACCAGAACATTGCTAAAATACCCGAAGAATAGGGTCACTTGGGGAAACATTCCTAACCTTTACTCTTAATTACCATAATTATGTAGGTGACAATGAGTATACAATTGTCACCTGCATCTACACTTTTATCATTTATCAAGGCATGCTGTCATGCCACCCAAACGATGATTAACCGTTGCATAAATAAGTGATAGTGAATAAAAATCATCATTCATAATGTCTTATACTGTAAGCCGTTATGCTATCCGAGTCACGGCTTAGCATGCGTTCGCACTAGTGGTGATAAATAAATATTACTATTGGTCGGTTATTTCTCCATCAAAATAAGATATTGTATCACTGCATAAAGGGCAAATTACATCCTGGCATGTTGATACATTACCCGTCATGTCTCTCCACCTTGGTTGGGACATGTCATTAATATTTTTCTCTGATGTTCTCAAAATTCTTTAATTTCAAACATTTGTCTTTTATACAATTCACTAACTTGTTTTGCTTTTATTGGTGTTCTGGCGCAAGCATCATCTCATCATAATTATCATGACCACCATCATTTTGTTGACAATTATTCTGGTTCAGTGTTCAGCAAGGGCCTTCTTTTTGTGGCTCTATGAAAGATATTATCGATAAATCTATTCCAAAATTCAATTGTTTCCACTGTATATGCATATCTACTTTCACCTTTTTTACACTTGCATCAGTCATTCATTATCTTAACTCATCATTGCATCATAAACACTCATCAATAAATACATTTTCAAGTAGAAGTCTAATACAGGAATTGGGCCATAAATGTGCAAGGGACTCTGCGGTTAATCAGGAAAACGAAACTTAACATCCTGCATCACTACATACGTAACGTTGTAAACAAATCATGGAGAATGATCATGAAGCTCATATTGAGTGACTTGAGCTAATGGTTAAGGAATCATAACACCAGATGCTCCGTCAGCAAAATGAAATGCAAATTCAGATGGTGAGACTTATGGAACTAATGATAGCCTCTATGAGAGAAAAATGGCAAGCTAGCACTACTGAAATAAAGAATGATTCTCCCAACGTTGAAGGTTCCCCTACTAATAATCTAAACCCACCCAAGGGGAACCTAGAAAAGAATAATGACCCACTCTTCCGTCTGCAGCTTAAACCCTGCCAGTTATCGACCTTAATCCTATTGTGATAGGTTAATTTATTCACAGTACTTAAGGGGTGAACACAGAAGTCTCATCAACATATCTGATAGCCCTTGACCATGAGGAACCAAAGAAAATAGAAGGTCAAAAGTCCATTATGAGTACGAAAAAAATGAGTAAATTCCAGCTACTAGAAAAATAACTCCAGGCTATCAAGAGGACTAATAAGTTCAAAGCTCTTAATGCTCCATCGCTGTCTTTGGTGTCTAACCTTATCATTCCCTCAAAGTTTAAAGTTCTGGAGTTTGAAAAATTTAATGGAAGCACCAATCCTTCTATCCATATCTGAATATACTTACGAAATATGGTCAGGTATGACAAAAATGAAAAGCATCTCATCTATTACTTCCAGCATAGCTTTATTGGAGTAGCTGCTCAGCGAGCTAGACAATGTTAAAATCCAATTATGGGTAAACTTGGCTGAGGCCTTTCTAAATTAGTACCAAATGTGTCAGATTTGGTACCGGATTGACTTTCCCTGATAAATTTTGAAAAGAGATCCACTAAAAGTTTTAGACAATATGCCCAATGCTAGAAAGAAGAAGCAGCCTTAGTCCAGCCTCCCTTTATAGAAAAAGAGATGATAGTCACTTTCATTCACACCTTACATGCTCCTTATTATGAGAAGCTTGTGGGGAATGCCACCAAGAAATTTGCAGACTTAGTTCTCTCAGAGAAATGATTGATGCCGCCATTAAAAGTGCTAGAATGTCTGTTAGGGAAATAGGTAGATCGAGTAAAAAGCCTATTACTGGTAAAAAAAGGGAAGAAGAGGCCAATGCCATAAATTATGCTAGCTCGTCTTAGCCAAGACAGTGTCAAGCACCCAACCCTTATTGCTCAAGAACCCCATGTTCTTAGCCTATCATAATATCCTCGCAGCCAATCTATGCCATCACTTATAACCCATCCGTTGCAATCCCATCAAACCCACCATAAGGCTACCCTCTATAAGTCCACCAAAATACCAGTTGAACAACTAATAATACACCCGGCAATCAAGGTGAAAATCACCTAAGACAACATTTTGAACCTATCCCTATGACCTATAAGGAGCTCTACCAAACCTTGCTCTAAAATCATTTAGTGGGTATGATCTATGTCCTAGAAAAAAAGCTACCATACTTGCCATGGTACAACTCTAACGCCTACTGTGAATACCATGTTGGGGCAGCGAGGCATGACATTGAGAACTGCATGTATTTCAAATGAAATATGCAAAATTTGATTAATGCAAAAGTCTTGCAATTTAGAAAGAACCAGGGACCAAATGTTGCTACTAATCGTTTGCCAAACCATATTGAGCTAGCTACAAACATGATTGATATGGAGCCATAGAATTTGTTTCCTTCCACTAAGACTTGATTTTGATGATAGGGTCATGACAGAAGCCCCTACATTTTTCTTATCCCTTTTATATGGTGTCAAGAAATGAAAGCTACCTGCCCTCGCCTAAAGGCAAGTAGGTGTCCTATGTAAGGGCATCTTTATTAAACATTATCAATGAAATGACTTTTACATATATCATTGCATATTGTATGTCTAAATCATCTTTCAACCTTTTTGTCTTCATAACTCTTTTGCCTTTATTTTTATCCAAATCTTTTGGTTGTGTGTGCCTTTTGCAATATCTATTTCTTTACCCTTTCAGGTGTCTTGATGATAATGACATTGGTGTATCTGATGGGTCGTTGAAGATTAATTTCGAACGATCAATTTGCACTAGCAAAGTTGATTCTGAAAAAGGTTTTGAAGAAAGCTCCGTGCCACTAAAACTTTCACAGTTCATGATCAGTATGAGAATTCCATCCTTATTGCCCAAACATGAATGGGGTAGTTAAGGCAGCCAATAAAAACATTAAAAGAATGATTGAGAAAATGTTTGAAACTCAAAAAGCTTGGCATGCGAAGCTATCCTTTGTAGCTCATGCCTATCTGACCTCAGTTTGAACTTCCATGAATGCTACCTTTTTCTCTTTTATCGATGGGATAAAAGCTGTATTGCCCATCAAAGTCAAAATCCCTTCTCTCAGAGTTTTAATGGAAACCAAACTTGGAAAGGCTGAATGGGTCAAGAATAGATATGACCAGCTCAATCTCATTAAGGAAAAATGCATTGGCCATGGTAAAATGCATCAAAGATGCATGATTCGAGCCCATAACAAAATATGCACCCATGACGATCTTACTAGGCAAATTGGTATTAAAGAAGATCCTCTCAATTCACAAAGATACGTAGGGTAAGTGAACCTTTAATTGGGAAGGACCATATGCTATGAAGCAAGTCTTCTCTAGAAGGGCCCTAATTTGTCAGAAATTGATGGTAATGCCTTGCCCAACATAGTCAAGTCATTTTTCATCAAGAAATATTACACGTAGAGGGTGAAAACCTAAAAAAGCATCTTTAAAAAAACCAAAAAAAAACAACAAAAAAAAGAGGAGCAAAAGAAAACAAAAAAAAAAGGTCTAGATGAAAATCCAAAAAAGACATCTAGGCAACTAACCCAACTACAATTGAAAACCCATAAGGGCGATTTGAGAAGATCAATTTTGATGGGGCATGAATTGAGAACACCCATAAAACAAAGTGAAGCAATCCTAGGAATCTTCTAAAGGGCAGCTCATACTAGTCATATTCATTGTCAAGAAAGATTCTGAAGAGCACCTAAAGAACATCTATGACATAATTGTTGAAGGCATCTTTCACCTAAAAGATCATCTTTCTTGCTACCCTATCAAATGCTTGTTAAATAGTATATCGAGTTTTGTCTCTTTGTTGTCATAAATAAATATTGTCTTGTTTCTTTTAACCCCTTTACAATTCATATTATTCTTGTTATTTAATTGATAATGTTTGATAATCAACTAAAATATGAATTAAGACATCCTAATATTACATCAAATGAAAAAGAAAAGCACATGGAATTTTGCTTATGTCCGATCGTCAAAATCATGCACCTTTGATGTCCAAACACCCATTCAGCATAACCATACACTAAGCCATTTCTAGCTTTCACAAGCCTCATCTCAAGAAAAACCATTTTAGGCTAACTGAAAATCAACCTATACATCCTACCAGAATCTTATCAGAAATAGAGGCATCAACCTAATCAGGCAAACGGTCTCCAAAATTGTTGACAATGCCCTCTATTTGTCAAGAAAATGATTGAGCCTCTCGAATCGAGAAATATAATAGTCCAAGTTCTTGAGACTAAATTTTTGGTCATATCCCAATGAAGCTAGGACAAACTATAATCCTTAGCGAGATAAGGAAAATTCTAATCCATGGTTGCAACAAAGACAAATCATCATCCCTTTGAGAGTTTGAATGACGTACAAGGAGAACTATAACTATCGCCTGTATATTAGACTTCACATCATAGAATCATGATAGCATTCCATATCATGCATTCACATTACCATCATACATCATCATTTTCATAATATCACTCCAAGCCAGGTTTGCTAAATGTCTAAACAATTCTTCGTAAAAACTCTAAGCTTCGCAAACTAAGTGCCATTCAGGTAATGTCTTTCTTTTCTCATCACCTCATGTCAAAACTCTTTTTTTATCAAGCAACTATTGTCAAAGGGCCAGAGTCAAAAAAATTATTGTCCAAAAACTGTCGAAAAAAACTTTTTTCGAGAGCATTTGTCAGAAGCTTTAGCATGAACTAGTGCCAAAACCTTTTTTAACAAGAAATTTTGTCATGAACTTTTATTAAGAAAAGCTGGTATTTGAAGTTTTATAAAAAAAATGTTGTCAGCATCCTTTTTAAAGCCCACAAGTCATTGGCACCTTTCAAAGCCCACAAGTCATGGCACCCTTCTTAAAGTCCATAAGTCACGAAACCCTTTTTAAAGCCCATAAGTCATGGCACCCTTCTTAAAGTCCACAAGTCCTGGCACCTTTTTAAAGCCAACAAGTTATGGCACCCTTTTTAAAGTCCATAAGTCAGTGGCACCCTTTAAAGCCCATAAGTCGTGGCACCCTTTTTAAAGCCCATAAGTTATGGCACCCTTTCAAAGCCTACAAGTCATGGCACCCTTCTTAAAGTTCATAAGTTGCGGTACCCTTTTAAAGCCCATAAGTCATGGCTCCCTTCTTAAAGTCCACAAGTCATGGTACTTTTTTAAAGCCCATAAGTTGTGGCACCCTTCTTAAAGTCCATAAGTCGTGGCACCCTCTTTAAAGTCTATAAATCATGGCACCTTTTTTAAAGCCTGCAAGTCAATGGCACTTTGCAAAGCCCATAAGTCATGGCACATTTTTAAAGCCCATAAGTTATGGCACCTTTTTAAAGTCCACAAGTTGTGGCACCCTTTTTAAGGTCCATAAGTCATGGTACCTTTTATAAAGCTACAAGTCAGTGCACCTTTTAAAGCTTACAAGTCATGGCACCCTTTTAAAGCCTACAAGTTGTGGCACCCTTTTTAAAGCCCATAAGTCAGTGGCACCTTTCAAAGCCCACAAGTTATGGCACCCTTTTTAAAGTCTATAAGTTATGGCACCCTTTTTAAAGTCTATAAGTCATGGTACCCTTTTTAAAGCCCATAAGTTAGTGGCACCTTTTAAAGTCCATAAGTTATGGTAGCTTTCTTAAAGTCCACAAGTCATGGCACCATTTTTAAAGCCCATAAGTTAGTGGCACCTTTTAAAGCCCCCAAGTTGTGGCACATTTTTTAAAGTCCACAAGTCGTGGCACCCTTTTTAAAGCCCATAAGTCAGTGGCACCTTTTTAAGCCCACAAGTTATGGCACCTTTTTAAAGCCCACAAGTCAGTGGCACACTTTTAAGCCTATAAGTTAGTGGCACCTTTTATCATTTTTGGTGGCATGATTAGGGTATTACTGGTTTTTGATATACTAGAGGATGTCATGATACCATGGCAAACTATCTTTTTCTCCTTTGATATTCTGGTAATATGTTAATGTTGAATGAATGCTCATTTGAATAGGGTGACATTAGACTCTCATTTGACCTTAAACATGGATGATAAGGTGGGCTAGGCATCAGTAATTTGATTTTTTCCCAAGGCAAATATTAAAAGCTAACATCATCAAATTCTTTTTTCAGTTTTGAGATTAAACTTTTATAATGAGTTAGTTTGGCTTCATGTGTCTGCCATTACCCTTTTAATTGGTATATGATAAGGGCTAAGTCTCCAAACACTCATAAGGTTCAAATGCCCTTTTCAGTGGTGGCTTGGAGTCCCATGATGCAAACCTCATATTTAGCTCTATTATTAGTGTAGTAAAGCTCACCTATAGTGAAAGAATAATGGTTTCCCTCAGGTGAGATTAAAATTGTCTCAATTCCATGCCCCAATGTGTTTGAACTACCATTGAAAAACATTTTCCAAGGTGAATCGCTATCTGTTGTATCTCTCAGGTCTTTATCAGGAATTAGAAGTCCAAAGGTTGATAATCATTCGTTTGTCGACTAGCCACAAAATCTACGATTGCGCTACCCTTGATGGCCCTTTGATTCACATATATAATACCATATTCAGAAAATAGGACTTGCCACCTAGCTAATCTCCCTAATAATGCAGGGCTTCACAAAAGTATTTGACAGGATTAAGTTTAGCGATAACCATATAGTGTGGTATAACATATATTGTCTTAACCTTTTGATTGTCTAAACTAGAGGGTAACATAGCTTTTCTACTATCGAGTAGTTATTTTCACATTCTATGAACTTTTTGCTTAAATAGTAGATAGCCTATTTCTTCTTTCCCAAATCATCATGCTGGCCTAATACACAGCCCATCAAACTATCAAAAACTGATAGATAGAAAATTAGAAGTTTGCCTAGGATTGGAGGCATAAGCATTGGAGGGCTTCAAAGGTATTGCTTTACTTTACCAAAGGCTTCTTGACATTCTTCGTTCCATTCCCTAGGATTTTGTTTACGAAGTAGCTAAAAGATCGGGTCACATTTATTGGTCAATTAAGATATAAATCAAGTTATATAGTTTAATCTTCCCAAAAAACTTTTAAACTCTTTTGGGATTTGAGGTGATGGAAGGCTTTGAATGGCCCTAACTTTATCGAGGTCCACTTTTATTCCCTTTTCACTCACAATAAAGCCTAATAACTTGTCAAATATGACACCAAATGTGCTTTTGGTAGGGTTGAACTTAAGCTAATATTTGCAAAGGCATTTGAAGAGCTTCTGTAAATCGGCTACATGTACATTCTCTTTAAATGACTTGGGAATCCTATCGTCCACATAAACTTTGATTTCTTTATGTATAAGGACATGAAACAATGTCACCATTGCCCTTTGATAAGTTACCCAAGGGTTTTTAAGCCCAAATGGCATCACTTTGTAGCAAAAATCCCCATATGGTCATAAAGGTGGTTTTTTCCATGTCTTCGATCGACATTTTGATTTGGCTATATCTCAAAAATTCATCCATGAAAGACAAAAGTGCATTTGTGGTGGTATTGTCCACTAAGGTATCGATATGGGGTAAAAAAAGTTATCTTCTGGACTTGCTCAGTTCAAGTCCGTATAATCTATGCACATTCACACTTTACCATCCTTCTTAGGTATTGGGACTTATTGGCCACCTACTTAAGTATTTAGTGACTTTAAGAAATCCTACTTTAAACTGTTTCTTGACCTCTTCTTTGATCTTTAGCAGTATCTCAGCTTTTGTCGTATAAGTTTACACTCGAGTTTAAGGAAAAGTTTATGGACTACAATGTTGTTATTCAACCTAGTAATATCCTGGTAAGATCAGGCAAACATGTCTTGGAACTCTTGGAAAAGGCTTATCAGTTAGTTTTTGATTGATGGTTTTATAGAGGTTCTAATTTGACTTCATTTTAGTTTTCTTCTATCCCCAGGTTTATGGTTTTGGTAGGTTAGTTATGAGGTAAAATTTGCTTTTCTTCTTTCAATTAGTCTGAGCAGATTTAGAGGTACAGGGTTTACCTTAGAATCTTCTTCATACACAACCCCACCAGCACAGATTTCTTGCCCAAAGTCAATTTCCTGAGCCTTAATATGGATATTCATTTCATTTTTATTTGAATACCTACAAATAGGAAAAGAAATAATATAAGCAAAAAGATATGCGAAGGGAGGTGAAAATGGACACAATGAATGGAATGCATAATGCTCTATCATTTTTATTGGTAATACTTAATAAAAAGTGCCCATACAAAAGATCCCACAATGCTTTTGGGTGAAAGCATGTGGGTTTGGTTCATGGCATTACTTTGAAATAGTTTTGAACAATATAGGGATTTTTGTCATAGTCCAAAAACTTGGAATAAATTTTGGAGGGCCTAAGTCATCTCTCCACCTATTGCTGATGGCTCTTTAATTGCATTAATAGAAAAAACCTTAAAAGTTTTCCCTAACATAAGCATGACTTTTGTTGAGCTAGTGTTAAGACGTTTGCCTGAGTGAAAGTTTGTATGCAATGGCGAAAATGCCATAGGTTCATGCCCATGTCTTGTCCCAACAGACGTTCTATTCTTTTCTTTTGATTTTTTTTTGGGCCCACTTCTTTTTTTGCTATGCATTAGGTTTAAATTCCACTATTCTCTTGTAAGTTTGATGGGTTACCTTTAGAGCTTTAGCAACTCTTTGGAGGCATTTTCCAAAGCTCTTTTCTGGCTGAACACCTTTACCAACTATTAGTTTCAAGCCCATTTGTATGTTTTCTGACAGATGAGGCTTAATCATGGGCAATCCTTCCTTAACATAGGTGGCAGTGATGAAACTCAAATGATTAAAAAGAGGATTCTAGAATGCCCTCATCAGGTTTAACATACAGGGTATCGATTGAGGTAGCAACAATGATATCTTTTTCTCTACCAATATTGATAACTTTGTTTCCAATTATAAACTTTAATTTTTGGTGAGAAGATGATGGAAATGTTCTTGTAGAATGGATCCAGGACCTTCCCAAAAAGTAATTATATGATAGAGCAATGTCGATCACATGAAAGTCAACCTTATCAATACATGGGCCTATTTGGAGTGGGATAGTGATATTCCCTATAATGCTTCTTCAGGTTCTGTCAAACGCCCATATAACTGTGTGATTGTTTCGAATGTGAGATGTATCAATAGGGAGCTTGTTTAGGCATGACATAGGTATTACATTCAAAGCTAACCTATTATCAATGAGCATCTTGGGCAATTATTTCTTTTGTAATATGTAGTGATGTAAAGGGCTTTATAATTTCCTCTTCCTTCTTATGGAATTTTGTCATCACTAAAGGTTATATAAGTGTTAGCCATGATATTGTTCATTGATGATCTAGCTGGCCTATAAAAGTATCAGGAAAGACATAGGCCATGTTGAAAACTTTCAAGAGTGTATTTCTATCACTTTTAGAATTTAACAAAAGTGACAGCATGGATATTTTGGCAAGTTACTTATTTAGCTGATCTAGATACTATATTCACTATGTTTGATGAACTTAAGAAACTCTATTACTTCTTTCTCACTTATCAGTTTCTTGGTAACTTTTTAATCTAACCTTTTAGTTATAGACTTAAGTGTTTGAAGATTATGGCTAGTATCTTCTTGCTGACCTTCATCTAAGGCTGGTGGCACATAACCATCTCTTAAAGTTGGTGGCACATAACACCTACCACTCTAAGTCAAGTGGGTTATGCTCGAAAGATCAATATTTGAGGCTAGTTGACTAGATTCCCTGATAATTAAGGTTTTACTCTCATAGTTCCAAGGAATAGCCTTGTTGTCTTTATAGGGGAATGGAGATGGTAGTTGAATGACCATCATTGGTGCAGATAGGGCAAGAGTGGTTTAAGGACATGGCTAAGTGGTCTTCCGATGCCATAGGAGGGATTGTCCTTACCCTTTTCTATGGCATTGATGGATGAAGTGCATCTATGGGTTTATTAATCAAAGTTTACTTCTTATCATAGAATTTAATGCTGCCTTCCTTTATCATTCTCTGGACCATGGCATGAAACTTTTTACACATTTGAAGGGTATGACTGTATACCATATGGAAATTGCAAAAGTTGCCAACTTCTTCCTTTTTTTTCTTGACCCCATTAACTAACTTGGCCTGTATTAGAATCTGCCAAACTCTGCTTATTAGCATTCTAAGCTCTTCCACATTTTTCACAATCTAGCAATCTTACTCAGTAATAAACTTTTCTAGGTCAGCATTTGTATGGGTTTGAGATGAATTGGCTTTTTTATTGAACCTCAGTTGTTGTGTTGTTTTAACTTTTCCTTTCCTTTTGCCCTTATTTGATTTTTTTTCAAAGCTTTATCCATCATCCCACAAAGTATGACTACATTCATAAAGCTTCTAAAGGTTCTTTTTGCCACTTCTTTATAGTATGGTTATTATAGTGTGCCAATGAACCTGATGATTATTTCCTTCTCTATCAATAGTGGTTGAATTTGGGCAGCCTTTTCCATCCATCTAGAAACGTAATGTTTAAAGCTTTCATTTAGCTACCTCTGCATACTCATAAGAAAAAGGCAAATCAGGACATTATCGCCATTTGCTTTCTCCTCTTTAATGACGTTAACGGATGGATAAGTTACTTCATGACATTCCTTGTAGAATTTTGTCTTGGATCGGTCCATCATTCTTTGGGCTATTTTTAAGAATGACAAATATTGATGTAAATCGTGCTTTTGAGCATAATAGTAACAAGAGAACTCAATGAATTTCATTCTTGGGCTCACTATCCCAACCTCCTTGAATGCTTGCCACACTCTACTTATTGGCATCTCGACATTTCTGGCATCTCTTTTGATCCAAAAGCCTTCCCCATTAATCATAGCATTTACCTTTGGTTTAGCTTGATTAGAGAGAGGGTTAGCCCCAATATTTGGTCCAGGCCCTTCATCTATTTTGATTATACCTTTTTTCAATAGGCCCTACACCTTTCTCTTGAATGAGGTATAGTTCGTAATTGAGTGTCCCTGTGCTCCAGCATGGTATTCACAATAAGCATTCACATTATACCAGCTAGGGTATGGTGGAGATTTCAGGTCTAAAAATACTAGGGTGGCCAATCAGTCAGCTAATAAGCAATTGTAGATCTCTTTATATGAGTATGGTAAAGGTCAAAATATTCTCTTTCTCTAGGTGCTTGATGATTACTTAGGGCTTTGGCATTGTTTGTGTTATGAGATTGCATGCTTGGAGGAGTGTTTTGAATAGGATTTGGTGTAAGGGTGACTGTTGGAGCAATTTGAATAGAGTGAACTGCTAGTATCATTTGGTAGGGTCTAAAACCTAGATATAACGTATTCGGGGCATATACCCCTTTAGCTGATCATGGCTTTTGAGGGAACTTTGTGGTGCTGTGACTTATAGCATTTACTTCTTTTCTTTTCCTTTACTTATTGGTTTCTTAATTAACTCGGATGATTTTCCCATAGATATTTTTTCACTTTTGATGGCATTATCAATCATCTCTCCTGATATGACCATATCAACAAAATTTTTCATGGCATTTCCTACCAACTTCTCATAGTAAGGAGCTTTCAAGTGCCGATGAACAAAACTGTTATTTCTCTTTCAGTTAATAGAGGTTAAACCTAAGCTGCCTCTTCCCTTCATCTTTAGGCATACTACCTAAAACTCTCAGAGACTTTCTTTTCCATGTTCATGAGGGAGAGGTGATCTAGGGCCCAATCAAATACATGCTTATATTGGTCGAGGAATGCACTAGCCAAATTTGTCCATGTTTAAATTTTTATAGGTCTAACCCTATGTACCATCAGAGAGCTACCTCATCTAAACTATCTTAGAAGTAGTGGATTAGCAATTTTTCATTTTCCTCATACTTGGTCATCTTACAACAATGCATCTGAAGGTGGCCAGTAAAAGCTATGGTCCTATTATATTTTTCAAACTCTGGCACCTTGAATTTGAGTAGAATAATAAGACTAGAGGCCAGTCCTAAAGCTTTTTGCCTATAATTCCAAATTTATCACTTTCCTTGAGAGCTTGAAGATGTTTCTCCAGATATTTGTTTTTGTTTAGGTTTTTATTATTTTTCAAAATCCTTTTTACCCTTTCTTATTTTGCTTATTCATCAAGATCTAGTACTATAAGTATAACAGGTGAAGAGCCTAGATAAATGAATGGTTGAGTGGATGAAATTCTCATTGCTGGGGGATGCTCTTCATGCACATTAGTAGCCTTGGTACCACTGGTCAAATTACTTTCAAGGTTGATCAATCCTTTGCCAGCATCAATAGTGCTTGTTTTCTTTTATCTTTCAAAGCTTTAGACAATAGTTTTGTGAATTCCACCATTTGAGATTGAAGTTCTTCATTCCTACAAGCTGATTGTTCTTGAGATTCTCTGTACATGAGTTCTACTCACTCAATACGGGAATTATGATCGTTCATCATGGCTTTACAATGCGTACGAGTGTTATAATGATGGTGAGCTAAGGATTCCATGTTTCAAGACACCTTTGCTTTAGATTATTGATGGATTAGACCTTTAAAATGTGTCTGACATGACATAAAGATGGATATGAATTCCTAAAGCAGAAAAAGAATTATGTTATTGATGTAAAGTAGAAAAAGAATAATTGTTATTGATGTAAATGCAAGAAGGACAATTGGATTAGGAAACAGCTTCACCAATAGCGTCTTTCATTAAAGCAATCAAAGTCTTAAATACATATGATTACATTCAGAGATATCTAACATGGATACATTGCTTGATCACATGTTCTAAGAAATAAAGCAATTTTTGTTCATGAGCTCCAATGGGTAAGATGATACATGCTAGAGATCAAGCTGTGTCCATCATATATTTCACCTCCAACTGAGCTGCCTAAATTTGTTTAGTGAGATGGCAATGATGAGTTTGATAATTTTGGCGTGCCTGATCAACTATTTATTGCCACTCTTGCTCCCACCGTTTTGAGGCTCGTACTAATTCATCCACTTAGTTTTGGAAAACTTGCAAGGACTACTCTAAGCCTTGAACCCTGACTATTACTATCTCATTCTCAACCTAATTCGCTCTTAAGTCTCAAACTCAAGCTTCTAACCATATAGTTCTCTTTTGATAAATTGATGCAAAGGTTTGAGCTCTGACAAGCTTCTCTTTACTGTCTTTAGCCATTTTTTTCCACTGATATAGTTTTTTTTTTTTAAGGTGGCAATTTCTATTCTCCATTCAATTAAAGACCTGGCTTGGCATCATGATTTGCTTGCTTTATTAATGACCACATAGTCTTTCTTTAGACTCTTGAGATTTTTTTTGAGATGATTTTTCTTCTTATCAGCTCGTTTTACCTCACCTTCATGTAAAGAAAGGTCCATCTCCAATTAATTTTTTCCCCTTTTAGGCGAGCAATAGGGTTATCTTTTCTTATTTCAATTCTTATCTAAGTAGTTCAATTTTAGAGGAGAATTCCTCATCTATAAATACAACAATGGATGAAGGCAAAGTATCATTGATGCGACGTATCTTTCGTTCATTATACCTCGGGGTCACATAGCTTTCTCTCCAATTTCTTTCCATGCAATGAGTTTATCTCTAAGCATGGAAGGCTAACTCAATTTTTGACTTATAATCTGGCCTACCATATTTATGGTCGTACGCCTCCAGGTCTTGAATAAAGGGGATAAATTGCTGACATAAAAAGTGTTAAAGGACGAAAATAGGTTTGTAGCTGGTACTTCCCCATAACCCAATGTGTGGTACATAATTGTAATCCTTATATCTGTATATGATGATTTCTGGTGAAAACCAAGTAGCTTTCAATGTCACTTCATCCCTATTAAGATTCTGAAATTTTTGGATCCATTGTTCCTCAGACTTTTTGTGAAGCCATTCCATCTTGACAACTTTGGAGATAGGACTAAAGTCAAGCAAGAAATTGTATGGCCCTTTT
Source organism: Adansonia gregorii (assembly GCA_038382025.1). Classification (NCBI taxonomy): domain Eukaryota; kingdom Viridiplantae; phylum Streptophyta; class Magnoliopsida; order Malvales; family Malvaceae; genus Adansonia; species Adansonia gregorii. The sequence goes on along the minus strand of JBBYHO010000015.1, from coordinate 28,218,548 downwards.
TTTTTGAGCAAAAGTGGTTAACAGGCCATAAGTGAAGCATAGGTGCACAACCAATGAAACATCCTATCCCCATTCTTAACAAAATTAAGGGCTTGGATGGTTTTAGTGATGATAGTAGGTGTCGGGTTAATGTTACAACATAATTAGGAAACGAGACCACCATCGTCGCTTTAACATAACCTAGCCATTTGGGAAAATGACTAGCCCATATATCACCAAAGTGAATATATCCTGCATTTTTTGAACGTCAGCGGCATTTGCCTTTGCCTCTTTAAACTAGCTTATAAAATGCACTCACCATTTCCCTTTTTCTTGATGTGGCCCTATATCCATGTCTCAGGTGCACTGAGGATTTGAGCTAATCTTTTCTTGAAGGTTGAAGGATTCAATGCTTTGCCATACATCCTATCAACCTTTGCTTTTTCAATGTTAAGTAACATGGTGTATTCATCAACTATGGGGACTATGTCTTCATGATTAAAAGTGAAGCACTGGTATGCTGGATTCCAAAACTAAAAGGTCATTTGCAACAAACTAACGTCCAAATGAACTTGAAGAAGAAGAGTGATATCTCCATATCTTTTAGTGAATGATTCCGTTTCAATACTATCCCAATTGTTTTATATGATCCTCATATTCTAACAATCCCTTTGATGGTATCCTATCTTAATCCTTTCATGCATTACTGAGGCATGCCTTGGTTTGAGGACACCTCTATCTTCATGTTGTCGGCGCTCTGACCATGCTCAAACTTCTTCAAAAGGCTTTAGCTTCGAAATAGCTTGTTACTCCATGACAGATGCCCCTTGGTGAACACTGACCCATTAGAGGAAATTATCCCATGATGTAGCAATTATGATGAAATGATGCATAGTGAAAAAGAAAAGAAAAAAGAATGAGTTAGTAACCAATATGAAATAATGGGCAAAAGGTAAGAAATAAAAGGAATCACACAAATTTACCCCTAGAATAGGTGGTACGGTGCCAACTAGAAGATAAGATGATCACCAATGTTAAGGCATTGAATAGGTAGCATACCAGCATACCTGTATTAAAATTGTCTCTTCATGAAATAACACGATACCTCACAAAGGTTAAGATTGACCATCTAAATGGTGATGCTAAGCCATCATTCGGGTAGCATGATGACCTATCTTAGTCAGATACGACTATTTCAAAATGGCATTGCAAGTAATGGCATTCACTTGCCCTTACCACTTATTAAAAAAGGATTTACCGTCGAACATAATGGCATATCCTATAACAATAAAAAGATAAATGCGAGTGTCAACATCCACCCATCATTGCCTGTGTAACCAATGGTATGTAAAAGTAAAGATATGAAATATTTCCTCGAGTGACCCTATTCTTCTAGTTATTCTATCAGTATTCCACTATGGTTTGACATGGTTTGGCTTGTAGGCTTACTATATCCATTTAAGTAGATGCCTAAATAGGTATTCGAATCACTCCTCTATCCGGCAAGGACAATCAAGGCAACCCGATCCTAGACCCTTTGCAGGTTTGGCAAAATGGGTTTGACCAAGTGGATGTATTTCCTTATGCAAATATAGAGGGTTACTCATGAGAGACATAGGTAATTTACATCCCAAAAGGTCTTGCCATGCCTATGCGAAGGGTTACTCATGAAGGTAGATGGCTCGCTTCCTCCTAATAGTTAAGATCATAGCTTCACCATGGTATTTAGTGGGAATCTAGTGCAAAATGAAAGTATACGTTGTGCGTCAGGAAAACTATCAAACCTTTTTATTCCATATCACCATACTTATTCAAATCAATATTTATTCAAAAAAAGGCAATCCCTAAAAAAAAATCATAAAATGAAGGCATAAAAAGTATAAGATTAGAACGCAAAGAAGAAATTATATCCAAATAGGCATGGAAACCAAAACCAAGGACCAAGCAAAACACAGCTAGTCATAGGCCTAACTCTCCAAGTTTGTCCCTAATGGAGTCACCAACCTATTGATGTTCCACGTGCTCGGCCTTTATGAACTTCAAATGATCCAAAGGGCCAAAGCATGCTCGACATAAAAAATATTTTGTTGTTTGGCATGAAAGAGTAAAAGACCTTCAGTGAATCACTCATTCGACTAGTCTTGGATGGCCACTACGAAGTGGCCATAAACTTGGAGTCGCCACAGTTCATTTTAAGTTAGGTATGATTGGATACCTATTGAAAATAATACCAGAGATTCCTTGTTTTGCATTCAAGAGTTGGTTACATGTGGGGAAGGATTAGCACTCCCACGATGCCCAAAAATTGATACCATCTAACTATATCTTACCTGAATCTCGATTTCCTCGATTCCATTTTTATCATTATTTAAATATAATTCCCTCTAATGCATGAAATTTTGTAAAGATACAAGTTTGAGTTTTAATGAAAATGTTATCACCTATGCATCTCAGAGAGGTAAGAAACATAGGGAGTTTTTATGAAAATCATCTTCGAATGGGTTTAAAAAAATTAAATATTTCATGTCTGGCACTGGAGAGATACTGACACGGTGTCGTTTTGTGACTTTGAAAATGATTTTTAAAGCATGAATGCATGAGGTCTCTATAAAAGGAAACATATTAGTAAGATAGGAAAGAAAACAATAAATAAATCCATACAAAAATAACACACAAAATACATAAACAAGAGGGGTGATCTAGATGTGTCTCATAGATGTCTTCGATTATTGATGACTAACTGAGAGACAACGTTGAGACTTAGTCAGATTCAGTGGGAATTTAAGGAGAAAAAGGTTTCAATGACTCGAGAAGGAAAAAAGCTTACATTTTAGAAGGAATATGAAGAGTGGGGTTGGAGTATCCCTTTAAAAAAGTGGGGTTAGAGTATCCTAAAAATGAAAGTTTGATATTGGATTTGAGGTAAGAGCGGGGTTGGAGTATCTCTTCAGAGTAATGAGGTTAGAGTATCCTCGAAAATAAAAATTCGATATCATTTTAAGATAAAAGCGAGGTTGGAATATCCTTTCAAAGTAATGGGGTTGAAGTATCCTTGAAAATAAAAATTCGATATCTTTTTGAGGTAAAAAGCGGGGTAGAGTATCCCTTCAGTGTAATGGGGTTGGAGTATCCCCAAAAATAAAAATTTTTGACATTCAAGAGAGAAAGGTCATCTTTTTGGATAGAGGGATCTTTGAAAATCAAGGGTCAAAGGTTTGGCTAAAATGTTCCTCTTTGTTTAGCCTTCGTTCTAGTCTAGAGGGCTTAGGGCATGGGAATAAGCCGAGTAGATCATGAGGCATTCGAGCACCTTAATAAAAGCATTTTGAAAATAGGGCTTGAAACATAGGACAATGTTGTGTCATTTCTTTTTCTAAATTTATTTTGAGCTTATTCGAGCTTCTCAGGGGGTAAACAAGGTATCGTTGGAAAGACAACTCAATGAAGATTAATGTAAAAATATTTCAAAAATCCTAGAAGATCAATTTCTAGGTGGCATTAATTTTTGAACTTTAACCTGTCTCGACACTGGTAGCATGTACAAGGTAAAGGTATAATGGATTTGAGAAATCATTTCGGATTTATCCAGAATTATTAAAATGCAAATAATAGCTTTCCAAAAAGGGGATTTTTATGAGCTGTGGGAAAAATATTCAAAGGATTCAAAAAATGTTGTTTACTAGGCCGAAACAGCCCAAACAGTAAACTACTTGCTGGATCTAGGGGTTCTAGACAACAAAGATTTGAAAAATCATAACTATTTCATCTGAAATGATCTAAAGGTAAATTAGATATCGTTGGAAAGGTATCGAAACCATTCAAAGGAAAAATACCAATACATTTCGGATAAATCATTTTTGGTTTTTAAATAATGTTTCAAAACCAAACCACTGTGTTGCCAGAACAAAATAAATGAGGTGTTTGGTATTTTTTGTTATTCATTGGGTTGAGCTCGAGCCATAGATGTTTGAACATATGTAACCGAGATGAGGGGTTGACATGGGCATCATGACTTCATTGCGCGGTCCTTAAATAGTTTGGGATGATGGAATAACCCGTTAACCATGCCATCATGAGGGTGTTTCGCTAAGGACCAGGGATTCATATTTTTCAACTAAAAGACTTCATTCATTTTTTGAAACTAGTGTTCTTATACTTATTCTTCCATGAATCCAAAACTTAATACTTGCTTTACCCCTACGGTTGGAAAACCAACTTCATAAAAATCTTAAGCCCATGTTATTCTCCGTGTGTAGGAGATAGCATATGCCTAACTTAGGGATTCTTTTTTGAAATTGCATTTTTCTAGCTTTCAAACAAGCATCTCAATATAAGCAAAGTGCCACAAACATAATATAGAACATGGAGAACATATATGCACAAGCAAAGATGACATTTTCATAGACAAGATAAAAAGAATGCATGGAGATGATATATAGTTGCTTGAACATACTTAGGATGAACATGCAAAAAAGGCATTTTATTTTATAGAACCTATTAAGCTGCTAGGAAATGTATAGGCATACTTTGACATGTTAAGATGCATGCTTTAAGCATGAGATGTAGATGTGAATGTGGAAAAAACATGGCAAGGTCACATGGACAGACATTGTTATGTTAATGAAAATGCAAAGGAACATGCTTAGTTGGCCAAATAGCATGTAAGCACCAAGAAAAACATCAAGATCCTAAACTACCATAACCAAAGCCATAAAAATGCATGGGAGTCCAAGGGTGGTCACAAAAGCATAACAAGGGTTTACTAATATTATGTTAATGACAAAATAGAAAATATAAAGATCAAGGTAGAGCGGATATACCATAAACTTGAACTTCCCTTTTTCTTAGAGCAGTGGTTGTACGCTCAATTTCTTCCTTCTCTTTGCTATTATTTAGCAAGAAAAAAGATGAAAGGAAGTAGCTTTCGGTGGTATGGTTGATGTCGAAGCTTTTTAAATATCAAAATATAGAAAGTTGGGTTCTTCAAGGTTTTCCAATGGTGGATTGGGATAGCTACAGGAATAAAGTATGGGGGCTAATGAAATAGTGTTTTAGGGCTAAGAATGGCTGGAGAATTTTTTGGAATGGCTCTAGGATTTCTTTTTACGAGAGGCTTTCATTTTTTTCTTCAGAAGAAGTCCTCTTATTAAGCTAGCCATGTCCCTTTTTATTTTTATGCTCAGCTAATGACTTTAAGAGATAAACCAAGGGCATTGTTAGGTTTTCATCTCTACACAAGGAGACATCCAACTAACATGCTTAGGCTACCCCCCATTATTATTAGTTCTGCCATACTGAAAAAGCAATAAGAAATGCTGAAATAGCCTTGTAATTGCTGATATGCCTGCCACCCATTTACCACTATATCTTTTATGAAAGTGACCTTTGGCATTGGTTGTTTGGGCCCTAAACTCGTTTAAATCCGATCATTGGCCCAGGTTTATAATGCTTTCTGACAGTTTGTTAGTGCGAAAAACATGTTTGAATCAAATTTTTGAAGGTTGAAAAATGGTCCGAGCAAGGTAAAATGCCTTATTTATCGATACAAAGCATTTATCGATGCATAGACTATTTTTTCCTAAATATCGATATAAAAAGGTGTGTATCAATACTAAGAACAAAAATTGTTTCCAGTTTTGAGACTTTAGAGCCCTGTATCGATATTCCATGGACGTGTATCGATATTCATGCTTGTGTGTTGATACATTTCACTAAAAAGCACAACTTTAGCAACTGCTAAGACTTGTATCGATACCACACCTTAGGTATTGATACCAAAACCTCATGTGTCGATACAGTGCATGGAAATTCAAAATTTTGGTGACGTGAAAGCCTTATGATAGTGTTTAAACACCAATATGACATGCACATACCTTAGGTTCCTTGAGTTGTCTTATCTTGGTTAGACAAAGATAAAAATTGGCTCGCGTACTCACCTGAATGACTCCAATGACACCCTAAAAATAACCTTTGATGCCTCATTTTTGCATTTATCCTTAAAGCGATCCATAGGCAATTTAGACATTCCCTAAAAAACTTTGTCACCAGGCGACTGTCTTTTAGCTTTATTTCTAATTTTTTTGATTTTATCACCTTTTACCTAACTCCTAAGATATCAAAAACTAGTCTAGATAAAATGAGGTGTCTACAGCTGCCCCTCTTTGACCGTTGCTAAGTATTAGGAACAAGGCAAAGATAAATAGACACCATTTTGTGCAGATAGTGTATTAGGCTATTTTTTGGGTGGTAAAGAAAAGGTGTCTTACTCTTTGAGGAGTAAAAGAAAAGAAGTGCCACTTGCTTGTGTGGGCTTAAAAGCAAGAAAAAAGGCACCTTGCTTTTTGAGGACTAAAATGAAAAGGTGCCATCAGCTTGTGTGGGATTAAAAGAAAAAGTAAAGGGGTCTTGCTCTTTGAGGACTAAAATGAAAGAAAAGGTCCTGCTCTTTAAGGACAAGAAAAGAAAATGTCTTTCTTTTTAAGGACAAAAAAGGAAAATGTCTTATTGTTTGAGGACAAAGAAAAAGTCTTGCTCTTTGAGGGTAAAGAAGAAAACATCCTGCTCTTTGAAGATGAGAAAGAAAATGTCTTGCTCTTTGAAGACAAAGAAGAAAAGGTCCTACTCTTTAAAGACAAAGAAGAAACCATCCTGCTCTTTGAGGACAAGAAATAAAATGTCTTACTCTTTGAGGATAAAGAAAAGAAAGCTTTATGCTCTTTGTGAACAAGAAAGAATAGGTCCTGCTCTTTAAGGACAAGAAAGAAAAGGTCATGCTCTTTGAGGACAAGAAAAAAATATCCTGCTCTTTGAGGACAAGGAAAAAAGTATCTCGCTCTTTGAGGACAAACAAAAGAAAGCATCCTGCTTTTTGAGGACAAGAAAGAAAAGGTCTTGCTCTTTAAAGACAAGAAAAAAAGGTCCTGCTCTTTGAGGATAAAAAAAGAAAATGTCTTGCTCTTTGAGGACAAAGAAAGAAAAGGTCCTAGTCTTCGAGGACAAGAAAAGAAAACATCTCGCTCTTTGAAGATAAAGAAAGAAAAGGTCCTGCTCTTTGAGGAGAAGAAAGAAAAGGTCTTACAATTTGAGGACAAAGATATAAAAACTTTCATCCCCTAGCTTTAGTTCTGTTTTTTTGATTTTGTCATTTTTTACCTAACTCTTAAGATACCAAAAACTGGTCTAGATAAAATGAGGTGTCTACAGTCACAAAACCCTAAAGATAAATTTCATGGTCCACGAAGTACCCAAGATCATTTTTAAGGGTTCGAGAATTGGTTACAGCTATAAGTAATGATCGACCCTATCGTGGTGCCCAAAATTTGTACCGTATTAATCATGGTTAATTTGAACTTTAATTTTTATCCGACTTCAATATGTGGTATTTAAGTGCAATTCTTTTATTGTTAAAATAAGATTTTATTATTCCATGAGAGAAAATTAGGGGTTTGCATTTTGAAAATCAAAACATCTTATTCACCCCACTCGAAAACCAATAGGGCACAAAAGTTTTTATTAGTCCCTTTTATACCCCAATGAAAAACGAAATGGACATAAAAGGTTCTAAAAAAAATCAAAAATGTCTTTCACATCCTATGAGAGTAATTGGCAAAATGTGAAAGGTTTTTTATTTTTATAAAATTCTTGATTTCCATTTTGAAAAGGTATCTCATCATTAGAAGGGTCCGTAAAACCCCTATCATATATGGGTGGGAGGAGTTTCACGTATCACTTTAACTTCGAGACACTGCCTTTATTTTACAAAGATATTTGAAACAAAAATAAAAGACCTATGACTAGATCTAGGCACTAAAGTACTAATTCGAATCTAAAGACTAAACAGATAAAAGAAAAAATGAACCTATCCTTAAAGTATAACTTCAGCATAGAAACACCTGGTGGTTACTTAAGACTAGGTTTTAAGAACAATTGAAATATCCCTAAGCTTACAATCGACACTTAAGGCACTCGATAACTGCTTAGAATTTGATTCTAAGGAAAATTAAAATATTCCTAAGGCTTAACTTTGACATTAAGGCACCTGGTAACTACCTAGGATTGGGTTCTAAGGAAAATTAAAATATTCCTAAAGCTTACTATTGACACTAAGGCACCTGGTAAGAAAAATTATGAAAATACCTTTAGGGTATACCTTTTCCATGAAAGTATCTTGGTTCCCCTAATGGACTCAAAAATAACATTAAAAGGCTAAAGTAACCTTAAGCATTCACCTTTGGCAAAAAAATATCTCGATGAGGAAAATTATGAAAATGCCTCCGGGATATACCTTCGATATGAGAGTATCTTAGCACCCTTAATGGACTAAAAAATGACCTTAAAAGGCTAAATGAACCCTAAACATTCACCTTTGGCATAAAAGCATCTTGGTGAGAAAAATTACAAAAAACGCATAAGGTATAACTCTAACATGAAAATATCCTGGTACCCCGATTGACTCAAAAATGATCTTAAAAGGCTAAATGAACCCTTAACATTAACTTTTGGCATAAATGCATCCTAGAACCTCTGCCATGAAAGTATCTCGATACCCCCAATGGACTTAAACATTACCTTAAAAGGCTAAGGAAACCTTAAACATTCACCATTTGCATAAAACCAGCCAGTGAAAAATTATGAAAATGCCCCTTGGATATACCTTCGGCAAGAGAGTATTCCGGTACCCCTGATGGACTTAAAAGGACAAGTAATGATGATTCTTACTCTAAATGGGTAATTTAGATTACAAAAATGACCTAAAGTATGAAAATTGCTAATGGGTCCTTAAATTTCTCAAAATTAAATATTAATCCCAAATTGGTTTAAAATGCTAAAAAAGATATATTTATTTTTAACCCAAAAACACCCTAAATGAGAATTTTAAATTTTAAACTAACCTAACATGCAAAAATACCATTAAGTCCCAAAATTTTTAAAAATTGCATTCATACCCTAACGGAGAACCAAAAGAATACAAAATGTTTTTATATTTTTAGCACCACACTGGAGGACCAAATGGATGCTAAAAATATTTAAAATAATATAAGTGGATGATTTCACTATAAAGATAACCATTTTGTCCTAAAAATGCCAAATTTCCCTAAGAGTCCCTAAACATTTTCAATTTTATAATTAGGTACCTAAGTAAAAAAAAACCTAAATCATCACAAAATACAATTAATCAGGTAAAAATTAACATGTAAATCATGAAGAACGTCCATAAGAAGGTTCAGTCAAAAGCTCAAAAATATAAAATTAAGCTTCAAATGAATCAAAATAATCATAAAAGTCACATAAAAGATCACAAGCAAAATTTGGTCACTTTTTTCAACCCCTAGAATAAATTTTTTCAATATTTACATAAAAGTCACTAAACTTCTTAAAATTAAAAAAGACCCTAAAACTAAATACAATGTATTTTAACTTGATAAATGCATAAAATATGCTCCTAAGTGTGCAAGTGTACCTCAATCAAGCATATAGGTCTAAACAAAGATTTTTTTATTCTTTTATTCTTTATTTATTTTTTTGGATTAGCCCCTTAACTTTTTATATTTACAAAATGACCACAAAAACACATATGCAAGCATGAATTTCGGCCAACACTTAAACAATATACCAATCAACTTTTTTAAACTCAATAATTACATATTCAGATTTTATTTAACACAAATTACTACCATTATATGATAAAATTACAAAAATAAGTATATAAACATGTGATTTCACCTTAATAACAAGAAAACACTAAAAGAAATAAAATACATATATATATATATAAACATATATATGACAAACACAACATCAAAACCAACATCATATTAACATAAACATGATTCATGAAAAAAATAATTTACTAACAAGAAGAAAAGAAAAAAATAAAATAAAATCAAGGAAAATAGTCCATGGCCAATATGCTTAGTCTTTCAACATGGATAAAAAAATATATGAACTTAAGCACATTTTTGGCTCACCAAAGAGAAGAAAAAAATTTATCAAACAAATAAAACTTCAAAGATTTAAGTAGAGATTTATACCTTAACAAAGCTTTGAATTTCTTTTTCAAGTATTTTCTTTTTTTTTAACTCTTTTTTTCGTCTACAAAAAGTAAAAAACTCTAAGAAACATCCTCCCCTATTTATAAGGGAGGATGATTCAACCAACGAGGATGAATTATCCAGGCTGTAAAAGGGTAATAATCCCCTTTGGAGATATTAAAATTGCACTGATTTCATGGCCCAATGCATTTAAGGCTCCATCAAAATAAATTTTCCATGTAGATCCTTCTAATGACTATTCTTCTTTTTCAAGCATAATATTCATCAAGTCCTCACCAGGGAATTCAAAATCCAATGGCTAATAATCATCAAGCGCTCGGCTTGCTAGGAATTCAGCAATGGCATTTTCTTTGATCACCTTTTGGCTTACATAAATGATATCACATTCAGATAATAGAACTTGCCACCTAACTATCTTTCTTGATAAAGCTGGCACTTCGAACAGATATTTGATTTGGTCCATTTTGGTGATCAGCCATTTAGCATGATACAATATGTACTGTTAGAGCCCTTTCGCTATCCAGACTAGAGCACAACATATTTTCTCTATGTGAGAATAATTTACCTTATAATCTAGAAATTTTTTACTGAGGAAATAGATTGCCTACTCTTTCTTTCTAGTCTTATCATGCTGCCCCAACACACAGCTTATGGATTTTTTAAACACTAACAAATACAGGATTAAAGTTTATCCTGGAGCAGGTGATACCAATTTTGGTGAATTGGAAAGATATTGCTCAACTTTTTTGAAAGCATTTTGGCATTCACTATCCCACTCACCAAGATTTTATTTTCATAAAAATTAAAAAATTGGATCACACTTATCCGTGAGTTGAGATATGAATCAAGCAATGTAATTCAATCTCTTTAAGAAATTTGTCACTTCCATTAGCATGCATAGGGATGGCAACTCTTATTTAGCTTTGATCTTATCTAGATCAACTTTAATTTCTTTTTCGCTTACAACAAAACCTAATAATTTTCCATACCTGGCTCTAAATGTACATTTCATAGGGTTCAGCTTTAATCGATATTTTTTCAGCCTTCTAAACCATATTCGCAAGTTCATTACATGACTTTCTTCTTGATGGGACTTGGCAATTTTGTCATCAATGTACATTTTAATTTCCTTATGCATCATGTCATGGAATAAGGTGACCATTGCCCTTTTGTAAGTTGCTCCCATATTCTTCAACCCAAATGGCATTAAATTTTAAAAAATGTACCCCATATTGTGATAAATATAGTCTTCTCTATATCCTTTAAAGCCATTTTAATTGGTTATACCCCGAAAATCCATCCATGAAGAAAAATAAGTAGTTCCTCATAGTATTATCAACCAGTGTGTTTATATAAGGGAGGAAAAAGTTATATTTTGGGCTTGCTCAATTGAGGTCCTTGTAATCTACATGCATTTTAACTCTTCTATCTTTCTTAGGAACCGAGACAATATTTATAGCCCACTCTGGATATTTTACTACCTTTAAAAATCTAGATTCAAACTGATTCTTAACCACTTCTTTTATCTTCAAAAGTATTTTTGGTTTCATTCTCATTAACTTTTATTGAACCGGCTTGCATTCAAACTTCAAAGGTAATTTATGAACCACAATCTCTGCATCCAATCCTGGCATGTTTTGATAAGACCATGTAAAGATGTCTTAGAATTCATGCAGCAGACTTATTATATTTACTTGGGTGGAAGCCTTTATGGTGGTTCATATTCTAATCTCTTTCTTATCATTTTTATCATTCCCCAAATTGATAATCTTAGTAGGCTTTTAATAGGGTATTATGCACTCATCTTCTCATTCAATTATTTTTAACAAATCAGAAGGCAAGATATGATCATTGATATCTTATTTAAGATCATCCTCATTCGAGCAAAGGGTCTATTCAAAATTAATCTCTGAATCCTGATCAGATTTATCTATTTCTCTACAAAGACAAAAGCAAGAAAAATATAGGCAAAAGAATATGGGATATGAATGAGGTATGGATGTAAAAAGAGAAAATAGATATTGAGATAAGAAATCATAAAAGAAACGAATGTAAGAAATCAAAATAGCTAAGAAAGATTATATAAGGTAAGATTATGTGCATTTCATTTCTTAGTTATTACTTTGGGATTGGCCTAGACATCATGCTTCTCTCAGCACATGTCCAATTCCTTGAAACATTTCCAAAGGGCATGGGTGAATCCTATGATCCTTAGTGAACTCTTCATCCTCTCTTCCAATGACAGCCACATAATGCTCTTTGAAGGCCTCATTTATCACTAGAACAATGTTCTTGGTTTATTTATCCCTGTTTCCTGAACTAACTCATCCATAGCAAAAAATTTTTTGTAAATAGGGGTAGGGAGTTGATTTTTGGCTTGACTATTGGCCAACACCCAGGGATTATGGCTTTTTTCTCACTCTTTTTTTGAACTTCTTTTTCTAAACTTTTTCTAGCTTGAAGCCTAATCCATATTTATCTTTTTTACCATTGACTATTGACATTAATGGCCTAGCTGATTCCATGCAAACATCTCTCGAGTTTTTTTTCGGCTAAGGCTCCTTTGCTTACTACCAACTTGAGGCCTATATGCATGATTTTTGATAGCCTTGCCTTAGGGATAACTAACCCTTCTAATATAAAGGTTGCATTGATAATCTTAAAAACTCTAAAAGAGCATTCATCAGTTTTAGCATTTATGTTAATGTAAAGAGCCTCTGCAGACATCATAGCAAATATGTCTTTTTCCTTAAACAAACTCACTAATCTTTCATCCATTATAAACTTGACCGTTTGACAAAAGGATGATGGAATGGCCCCGGTGAGGTGAATCTGTCATTGCCTTAACAAATAATTGTATGCTGGAGAGATATCCATAACTTGAAACTTGATTTCAAATAGGCAAGGACCAATTTTTGGAATAAATGTCCTAAAAGGCAAAGCCTAATTTAGTACTTTCAACAAAGCATTTTGATGAAGTTCAGAACTGAGCAATAGAGTTAGTAAGGCAATCTTCGCTAGTTGTTGCTTTAATTGCTCCATTACACTGTATTCATTGCGCTTGATGTACTTTAGGAATTTAACTGCCTCTTTTTCTTTTTCGATTCTTGCTTTTCTTTTAGGACATCCTCAATAACCATTGCCTTTCTAAATGTTTATGCCCTTGATTTTGCCTTCGTATCAACTACATTAGTTTCCCTACCTTATACATACCTACTTCTTATGACATGGCTGACTTTTATGGTATCGACAGATACTAATTAGGTAGTAACAACTTCTAGAGTGGTAACCCAGCCATCATACTTCCATGGTACCTATTTACTATCTTGAAAAGGGCATGGCGTTGGTGCCCTAACAATTAGTCTGGGGGGAATATCTGCCTTTAAAGGCATGTTCTGGTTGCAATGATTAATGAGAAGGTGACCGATACCATATAAGGGTTGTGATGATCCCTCTCCTACCATATTGATTGATTTTTTTGCTTCTGCTTTAGTCTATTCTAAAAACTCAATATCACCATTATTTATCATCCCTTGAATCAATGCTCAAAAATCTAGGCAACTCTATAAGGTATGCCCCAAAGTCAAGTGATACTTGCAAAAATTGACACCATCATCAAATAGTCTTTTAATGCTTTCCCAATTCTAGCTAAGGATTTTGGCTTTGGTTAGAACCATCCATACTTTCTCCGAGGGTGTATAAATCTCTTTTACACTCAACTTCCTCCATTGCATGTTTTCAAAGCTGATGACATTGACTTTGGGCTCAAGATGATCTAGAAAAGGTTTACTGCCATATTAGGAGCCAGCATGTTATCAAACTTAAAGGCACTTTTATTAAGAATGCTTTGAACTTTATGCTTAAAGGGTTAATAGTTTTCAATCGAGTGACCCAGTAATGCATGGTATTCCTAGTGTAGGTTCAGGTTATACTAGCTAGGATAATTGCCTTTATATGGTTTGGCAAAAATAGGCACTAATAGCCTTGCTTCTAAAAGTTTATTGAACATTTCCTTATATGAATGAGAAGGAGGGTCAAAATAAGGTCTAGTTTGATTGGTTCTTTAGGGTTGTGTTATTAGTGTTGGGTTTTAGCTGGTTTTAAGGAAGCGAGTTTAGAATGGTAGCTTAGACAGTTATTGAAATGGGTGCTCGAGGTATGTTGTATGGATACGTGTTTTACGGCATTTGTCTTGGATTTTGATAATATAGGCAAGGTCCTGGGTGGTATGGCTATCTTATTTAATCGACTGATGGTGTTTCATGCTTTTTCTTTACTGGTCTTGTCTTTTTTGTACTAGAAGACTCTCATGATGTAAGAGTCCCGACCTTAGCAGTTGATTCAATCATTTCTCGAGAGATTATAAGATTGAAAAAATTCTTTGTCACATTTACTACAAACTTGTCATAATAGGGTAGATGTAAAGTATCGATAAATAATATTGGCATTTCTTTCTTCGACAAGGGCGGTTAGACTTGAGAGGAAGCCCCTCCATCATTAGGCATATTCTTTGAAACATTTAGTTGACCTCTTCTCTAAATTTTGGAAGGTCAAATGATCTAGAGCCCACTCAACCATATGCTTGTATTACTGGAGAAAAGCACTTGCCAAGTTAGCCTAGGATTTCATTTAGGTACGATTCAAATCATTGTATCTTCTAAACATTAATCCTGATAGGCTTTTTTAAAAATAGTGGATCAAGAGTTTATCATCTTGTGAGTACCCACTATTTTTCTGACAAACATTTTAATATATGCTTGCGGGGATGTAGTGCCTTTATACTTCTCAAACTCTGGCATTTTAAATTTCGAGGGAGAACAAGATCTAAGACTAAGCTGAGGTCTTCAGCATCCACATTGCTATATAATTCAACCCTTTTTGTGGCTTTTAACCTTCTTTTAAGGAGTAGTAGTTTTGCTTTTTCCTTTTTTTTGGCCTCAACTACTTCTTTTACCTTTTGCTTAATCTTTTTTTCTTCATCGATACCTAGTCCCATAAATTCCTCTTCGATGGGAATAGCTCGCGTAATCATTTCTTGAGCTATGGCCTTAGTGTTTATGATGATGATTGGTAGAGAAGTAGTTACCGAGGCCATATGTTATACATTCTGGGCATTGGCCGATGGTGGGTTGGTGCCTAATTCTTCAACTAGTGCCCTCTAGATTCTCTAATGGGAGCATCAGTATTTGCTTCTTGCATGGGGTGAGTTAGCTCCCTGACTAGTAGTAGCTCCATCATTTATGTGATTTGAGCTTGAGGTTCATCCTACCTTTTCAACATGACCTCTTGAGCCTACTTATAGCTTTCCTCGAGCTATTCCAATCTTGTAATATGGTCTTCAGCTATTCTTCTTGCTCTTGCTCTGGTGTAGTAACTATGTATGGGTATTGATGATGTTGAATGGTCTTGATTCGCAATGGTTAAACCTTGTATGAATTCCAAAATATTTTGGAATTAAGTAATTATTAATAGATCAATAATCATATGTGTGTGTGTATGCATGAGTAATGAATGTATTCAAGAGCATTTGCTTTACTATAAGACTTCAAAATCCATAATTTCCATTAATTTCAAAGGAAATTACATATCACTTATCATATTAGAATTATGTCCATAGAACTCCTTAATTTGGTCATATTACTTTTTGTTTTGCTCCAAAAACTAAAGTATCGCTGGGCCAAATTCACCAACTATGTTGATCTATCTTTGAAGTCTTTGGATCTTCTCTACCATATCCTTTACTTGGATGACTGTTGAGTGAATTTATTTTATCAGATAATCAATATAAAACTATCGGCCTAACAAATTGGCATCCACTTGTCATGTTCGTCTCACACTCGACAAAACTTATTATCCCAGTAAACATTTATTTCCTCGAATGCTTGGGCCTATGCCTCAATATCGTGCTCCTTTTTAGACAGCCCTTGTCTTGCCCTAAAGCTGAAATAAATGCTTCTTTTTCTTAGAGTAATTCTATCATCCTTTCCCATTCTTAGTGAAGGGCATTTTTGAGCTGCTCATTTTTTTCCTCAGACCTCCTCGATTGTCTTCTTGTGTCCATATATGCCCTTTGCTCTTGTTTGAATACAACTACCTTGGCTTTGCTTCCTACAGCTTTAGCTTTCCATTTTCCAAGCTCTCTGCAGAGCTTATGTATTTCCTTAACAACTTGACTAGGAGATTTGCTAGAGTTCCCAGATAAACTAATGATTTTTATCTTCTTATTTTGTTATACCCAATCATGCTTCATTAAAGTGTACTGCTTCTCTATTTTCTAAAGATCCTTTTCTTTTTGTTCCATCCTTATCTTTAGATACATGATCTTTTCTTGGAGGGCTTGATTCTCGGTAACTGCTCTTTTTCGGTCTCTTTTTGCCTCTTTTTTGATTAATTCCACTTCAAAAGGCATAGGAGGATTTGGTCAAATGGTTGCTTGAAAGTTGACCCCTCTGTGCATGGAAAATCAAATCATAACTCCAAAGTGATATCCATGCATCGTAATTGAGAGTGGTCTGATCTGTGTAAGAGAGTAGCTCAGGCTCGTATCTCTCTTTCCAATGTATGGTAGTTGTCAAAAGCATGTTCCTGTATCGTTCCCTATGATAATCCAATTTACACTAGCTAAATCAAAAGTCATAATGATGAATTGCTTAGTCCCATATTACCGTCAGACCAAAAGTGGTGCATATCTTATTGTACCCCATAATCCAAGCAAAGGCACAAATGACTATTGACTGCACATATACAAGATAGATTTGGGTCCAAACCAAAGCGCTCTCCATGTTATCTTTTTCAGGGCAAGTTCTTCAATAATGCCACCCACTGATTCTTTATTGAACACTGTGGCCAATCTTTCTCCACAAAATGCTGGTAAAGGATAGAATGTGAGAAATAAGGTCTATCCTATTGGTACCATCACCCCAAAGATGGTTGTAACCCAAGATATATAGCACTAATGCAATCTAGAAGAATATGCCTTCACTTAACTTCTGACATGCTTAAGTGCTAGAATGATTTCTACTAAGATGGCTGGGGTAGGATGCATATTTTGCTTCAACCGATCAAAGAACTCAATCACCACTACTTCCACATGTCCGAGCACCCTTCGAAAAAAACTAACCCATATATGGCTAAAGCAAATACATCGAGGGCTTTATCTTTTTCTAGCTGAACTCTAATATAATCCTTCGAACATTGCCATGAAACAACTATGGTATTGCCTTTATGTTTGAAGCAAAGGGACTGAGGAGATAAACCAAGGATCTATGCCAATCTCTTTTTATGACTCACCAAGTTGTGCTCTTTACAGTAGATAGGTCTTGTCTCCACTTGTCCCAACCCTAATAATAATGCAATCTCTTCCATGGTAGGGGTCATGTCATGGTGGTTAAATGAAAAGCATCGGTAAGAAGGGTCCTAGAATTCTATCAGAGCTTGGACCAAATGTTCATCTATGAGGATCTTAAACAACATGGCCATATGTCCATATTTTGCTATAAACTGGGTTTGCTTGGCTTTATCCCATCCTTCCCATATATGTACCAATTCAAAAATATTATTTTGTTTGAGATCTAAGTGTGTGATCTTTGGCAAAATCAATACAAAGTTCCCAGTTATGCACTTGCCTTATTTTTTCTAATTTAATTTAGACTCTATGCGGACTTTTTCAAAAGTTCTAGAGATAACCACCATTTTTGCTTGGTTCACCATAAAATCGAATGGAAATTAGATGGATCTGAAATCAAGTCTAAAGCAAATGCCCATAATGCAAATGAATAGTGCATAAGAAGTATAAGAAAAGAAAAAAGCAAACAAGTTAGTATCTATGAAATAAAGCTGGCGAACTAAAAAAGAAAGAGGTATGCACATCCATTCATACGTCTTTACCTCGGTGACACCTTGTAATAAGGGTATGGTACTAACTGGGGAGCTACCAAGGTTCATTATATGAGGTTTGGGTTGAACCTCAAAATCAGTTCTCAAATTGGCCTTAGTTCAGAATGGACTAATGGGGTACCTTCTCCTTATCATCATGGATTTATGTCATAAAAGGTTCAATTTGAGTGGGAGTATCTTTCATGCCTGTAGTAAGGCTAACACCTCGGGCAAGCGTAGGAATCTACACCTGGTTGGCATTTCACAATAGAGGCTAACACCTCAGAAGGTAGAGCTACTTCACCTCATCCCAAATTATTAAGTACTTCCCTCTTGCATTAGACAAAAGTGAAACTATTACAGATGTGCACAGTGTGTGTAAAGGGATAAGCATACCTTTTTTTAAATGAAAAGAAAATACACAAACATTGACTTAAAAATAAAATAAGTCATAAAGAAAAAGTTTCCCAGATAGGAATTAAAACTAAATATGAATTGAATCCTGATTAATTAAAATTTAATTAACACATGATCAATTGTAGGTCTGACTCTCTAAAAAAATTGGGTCCCTAGTGTACTTACCAAGCTATCATAATGTGGCCCAGATGCAAACCTTGACCAAGCCAAACTTAAATGGCCCTTAACTATATAAGTGGTGATGTATTATTATTTCAAAACTACTTTTTTTCTCTTTTTTTCTTTTTTTTGGGGCCATATTGGTATTAATATGCTCTTATTTCTGGGGACACGGTGGTTAAGATGAATAGTTTGCCCATTTTAACCCTAAATAGTCATCATGAAATGACTACTTTATAGAGTCACCACCAATCTATTTTTGCTAGGTGGGATTGGTCACCTATCAAAATTAATGCCTTAAGGGTCATAAAACCCTAAAGATAAATTTTATGGTCTACAAGTACCAGAGATCATTTTTAAAGGTCCGAGAGTTTATTACAGCCACATGTAAGGAACGACGCTCTCGTGGTGGCCAAAATTGGTACTTTATTGGTCATGGTTAATGTGAACTTTAATTTTTATCCGGTTTCAATAAGTGGTATTCAATTGCATTTCTCGTATTGTTAAAATGAGATTTTATTATTCCATGAGAGAAATTTGTGGTGTTGCATTTTGAAAATCGAAACATCTTATGCACCCCACTAGAAAACCAATAGGGCATGAAAGTTTTTTATTATTCCCTTTTATACCCCAATGGAAAACCAAAGGGACATAAAAGGTTAAAAAAAAACAAAAATATCTTTCACATCGTACTAGAGTACCGAATAGAATGTGAAAGGATTTTTATTTGTATAAAATTCCTGATTTCCATTTTGAAAAGGGTATCTCGTCATTCCTAAGGCTTATCATCGACACAAAGGCACCCAGTAACTACTTAGGATTGTGTTCCAAGGAAAATTAAAATATTCATAAAGCTTACCATCAACATTAAGGTACTTGGTAAAGAAAATTACGAACATGCCTTTAAGGTATACCTTCTCCATGAAAGTATCTCGGTACCCCTAATGGACACAAAAATGACCTTAAAAGGCTAAAAGAACCTTAAACATTCATTTTTGGCATAAAGCATCCTAGTAAGGAAAATTATGAAATGCCCCAGGGTCTACCTTTGACATGAAAGTACCCTGGTACCCCCAATTGACTCAAAAATGACCTTCAAAGGCTAAATGAACCATAAACATTGACCCTTAACATAAAAGCACCTTGGTAAAAAATTACAAAAATGCCCTAGGGGTATACTTTTGCTATGAAAGTATCTCGATACCCCTAATAGACATAAAAATGACCTTAGAAAGGCTAAGGGAACCTTAAACATTCACCATTGGGATAAAAGCATTATATTGAAGAAAATTACAAAAAAGCCCTTGAGGTATACCTTCGACATGAGAGTATCCCAATACCCTTAATGTATTCGAAAGGACAGGTAATAATGATTCTTATTCTAAATGGGCGATTTAGATTACAAAAGTGACCTAAAGTATGAAAATTGCTAATGGGTTCTTAAATTTCTCAAAATTAAATATTAGTCCTAAATTAGTTTAAAATGCTAAAAAAGATATATTTATTTTTTTAGCCCAAAAACACCCTAAATAAGAAGTTTAAATTTTAAAATATCCTAACATGCAAAAATAGCATTAAGTCCTTAAATTTTTAAAATTTATATTTTATACCCTAACAGAGAACCAAAAGCATACGAAATGTTTTTATACTTTTAGCACCTCACTTGAGGACCAATGGGATGCTAAAAATATATAAAATAATTTAAGTCGATCATTTCATGCTAAAGATAGCCATTTTGTCTTAAAAATGCCAAATTTCCCTAAAGGTTCTTAAACTTTTTTGATTTTATACTTAGGTACGTAAGTAAAAAAAAGACCTAAATCATCAGCATGTAAATCATGAAGAACATCCATAAGAAGGTTCAGTCAAACACCTTTGACCAAAAAAGAAAATTTTCCATTATTTTCAAACTAGCGACTAAACTTTGAGAAATTACAAAATACCCTTTAGAGTGTGAAAAATACCTAGAGCATGATATGAAATACTCAAAATCAGTTTCCAAGTTATCCATAAAGCTTTCGGTTAAATCTTTTTACCATACAATAAAAATTTTTATTATTTGCAAACTAGTCCCTAAACTTTTTAAAAATTGCAAATTAGCATTTACATGATTAAAATGTAAAATTAATCTTCAAATGAATCAAAATAATCACAAAAGTCACACAAAAGATCACAGGGAAAATTTGGTCACTTTTTTTTAGCCCTAGAATAAATTTTTCAATATTTACACAAAGCCCCTAAACTTTTTAAAATTACAAAAAAACCTCAAAACTAAACAAAATGTATTTTAACTTGAGAAATTCATAAAATACACTCCTAAGAGTGCAAATGTACTTCGGTCAAGTATATAGGTCTAAACAAAGATTTTTTATTCTTTTATTCTTTATTTATTTTTTTTGGATTAGCCCTTAAACTTTTTATATTTACAAAATGGCCACAAAAACACATATACAGGCATGAATTTTGGCCAACACCCAAACAATCTACCAATCAACTTTTTAAACTCAATAATCACATATTCACATTTTATTTAACACAAATTAGCACCATTATATTATAAAATTATAAAAATAAGTATATGAAGATGTGATTTCACCATAATAACAAGAACACTGTAAAAGAAATAAAATCTATATGAACATATATATGACTAATAGAACATTAAAATTAACATCATATCA
>JBBYHO010000015.1:28179688-28197285 GCA_038382025.1 Adansonia gregorii | reverse complement strand
ATTCGAGTTTCTCTTTTGTTGATAAAAAAGCAAATTAATTTTTTAATTATTTAAGTTTTTATTATTTTAAATTTGAGTTTATCCAATATTAATTTGAGTTGAAGATGAACAGGTTCAGATTCTTGATTTTCTTAATCAAAAATGAAAGTTAAATTAAATTTGAGTTTGACGAATTAGGTCATTCAAATTAACTTGAATAACATTAATTTCAACTATATAAACATTGGTGAAATAAAACAAAGGCACTAAAAATAATTCATAAATATAAAAACAATCATAAAAATTATATTTATATATGCTTTTATCATGAGTAATTTAAAATCTGTGTCAACATATTTAACGTCAACTTTTATATAATTTATAAACCTTTAATTTTATCAAATTACATAATTAAACTCTTATTATTAATAAATTAAATTAGTTATATTTACTTTGTTAAGTAATTCTAATAAAAAAAATTTAGTATGCACATATGATATATCTCTATCAAATATTATCTTGATAAAATGTATAAAATAAAGCATCTAAGCGCACTGACAAGTAAGCATATGACATGTATGCATACTGAATTAATTTTTCTGTTAGAATTATTTAATGAAGTTAACTTAAATGACCTAATTTATTAATAACAAAAGTTCAGTGATGTAATTTGATTTAAATTCAATGATTTAAAATATAAATTACTAAAATAAAAAAGTCATTCTATGCTCTATTTATTTTTTATTTTTTTCTTTTTGTTTCAACCGAGTTTATTTTTTAGTCTATCTAATAGGATGTTTTCTATTTTTCCTTTAGGTCAAAGGCAAAAGTAATTTTGGTATCTTTGTGTATTATACAATGATGGCAACAATATTACATGGAAAAATAACATAAACATTTTATAATTTATACAATATAATTATTAATGTATTAAAATTTATATAAATATATAATATCTTTAACACGATATTACATGTGAAAATATATAAAAAATGAAAAAACAAGAATTATTATATCTAAGGAATCTTGCTTAAGGGTCAAATAGCTTGCTTGGCCTGAGCTTGGCTATAATGTTTTGTGATTTGGGTCAAGCGGGATGACTCACTATATAAATAATAAAAAAAGATATTTTATTTAAATTTATTAGAAAATTAATTTCTTATTATTTTAATATATTTAAATAACATATTTAAGTTACCAAAATTGGACCAGATTAAATTAGGGTTTGAACTTTGATATTAAATTTTTTAAAATTGTGACCCTCCCCGATCATCAGCAAGTGAAAAAATGTTAGAGGGTGGCTATTTGAATTTCTCGCCCAAGTTTTGACTGTTTATTTTATCTATCAATTGGAAGATCCAAATTTTTGTCAGAAATGGCGAATTTTCAAACTGGACGTTAGAAATCCAAAGCGTGAAAATCCATGTTCCAAGATTACAAAGAATTCAAGCAGAAAGAAGCTTTCTTCTGCTTTGCCTCTACTTGTGTTTTGTTTGTTTCTCGAGAAAGCAAATTTGATTTTTATGTTCTTGAACAAAAACCGGTATATAATTTGTTATGCATTGCTAGTATATCTATTTTTAGGAATAATATTCCATAGAGAATGTATGCAGCTGCTATTTATGATATTTGATTGTGAAGAGAAATTAGGTTTTCTTTGGCCTGGCTCAACAAGTGCTTGATCAAACAAAATCTCTTTTTCTTTTTATCTATTTCTATATTAACGAAGATTTTCAGCTTTTTATCATATTTATTGGGATTTTTGCATACTCTGACATGCATTTTCACCTTACATCATCTTCGGGTCATAAGTCTAAGATCTGAGATCTTATTTTAATTCTTCAACCATTTCTCCTCTCGAACCCCCTTTTTTTGTTGCATAAGAAATTCTTTCTTACCACATTCTGATGTTAATCTTTCTTTGTACTTTTCAATCAAACACTAAATCCTATATTATGAGCATAAGTCATGTAAAATAATTCTGCATATTTCAGAGATCTAAACTCTAAATCTTTTATAGTTCTTGCTGTTAATTGAAATTGATCTTTCTAATAAAAAAATTCATCTACCGAAGTAACTTTTCTTTCCAAAAGGTAATAAATCCATTTTGCTTGAAACTTGATTTGATGAATCAACCTCTATTGAATATGTCCTCAAAAACAAGTTATCGTTCATATCCAAACTCAATTTCTTTTCGCTTTTTCTCAAGTTGCTATCCATTTGTCCACTTAATATAAGAAGTTACTGACATGAACAAACAAACGTATTAACTTTATAATTAAGCAATTGAAATATTTTTACAAGTGAAGAACCTACTAATAAAGGTATGACATAAACACCGTACTGAAACAATAAATGCAGTAATTTGACAAATAAACACTACAATGGTTGAACAATACCACCGTGGTGAATCACCATTATACATAAAACTCCATTCTATAATACATTAACGTTGCACCATAGCATATAATATAGCATGCCTTTTTCGAATATCACATATCACTATCCACTGATGATTTGCAATTTTTTAAACAATAATTAAAGATATAACCTGTTTACATTGTATCTCATGTTTATTTAGAAAACTTTAAAAAATCAAATAATAAAATGATGCAAGGGTTCTACCTTCAACAAGGATGATTTCATGATATCACTACATCTAATGTTTTATGATGAATCATGAGACTATGATAAAAGAAAAGACTACAACTTATCTTCAATTCTGTGAATAGCTATGCTATTTTCTTTATCTTTGCTTTGTTCTTCCTTTGAAATAACTTAAATCTAATAGCCAACAATAGAACTTGTAACCAACTAACCAAACAACAAAATAATACACTGCAAATTTTTATATATAGCCATAAAAGCAATAAAGAACTATGAACTATCCATACTTCTTGTTTCTTTATCTCTATTTCTAAGTCTTTTCACATACAATGCAAAATTGAGTCTCTTCATCTCCATTGCCAATAACTTCCTTGATTTAGATAAGTTTTCTCGTTTCTTGTCTCAAATTTCAATTCTTGCATTAAAATATATAAAACTCTGCAACGCTAAAGATCTATCCATATTTTGACCCTTTTAACTCTTTTTTCTTATACCAAGTAACCAGTTAAAGATTTTAGTTAAAGTACATACATCAACAGTCAGAAACAGCTGAAATTCAACAAATGGTTAAAATTCATTTGGTTCTCATAGTTTTCATTGTAGTCAACACTTATTTTATGTTTGAATTCGAATTAAAAATTTTTTAGTATATTACTCAAATTATTCGAGTTCAAGTATTTTAGATCAAATTATTAAATTTTAAATTTAAGAAATTGAAATGCCTATTTTTAAGGTTTGAAAACATTAGCTTTCTCCTTTCTTTATTCGATGAAAAGTCCAATTAATTGAATTTCAAATTAAGTTTTTTAATTATTCGAGTTTTTATCATTTTAAATTTGGATTTGTTTAATATTATTTTGATTTGGTGAACAAGTTCATATTATTGATTTTTCTTAATCAAATCAAAGTTAAATTAAATCTGAATTTGACAAATTAGGTAAAATTTTCCATTCAAATTAACTTTAGCAGCATTATTTTCAAAATATGAAGATTGGTGAAATAAAACAAAGGTATTAAGAATAATTCATGAATATAAAATAATCATAAAAAATTATATTTACATATGCTTTATTGTGGGTAATTTATGTTTTGAATAACCGAATTTAGTATTAACTTTCATATAAGCTATGAACTTTTAATTTCATTAAATTATATCATTGAGCTTTAATTATTAATAAATTAAGTTACTTTATGTTAACTTCGTGTAGTAATTCTAACAAAAAAGTTGATTCGGTATACTTACATGACGTATCTTTATCAGGCATTATATTGATGAGATGCAAAAAATAAGTCATGTAAGCATACCGAATCAGTTTTACCGCTAAAATTACTTAACAAAGTTAATTTAAATGGCTTAATTTATTTATAATAGAAATTCAATCATATAATTTTATGAAATTAAAAGTTTATGACTTATATAAAACTTAATTTTAAATTCAATGATTGAGAATATAAATTATCCAAAAAATACATACACTTTATTTATATATATTTTTTGAGTTTTTACTTTGGAGTCTAACAAAATCAGATTTTTTTCCTTTCAAAAAAAGATAAAAAGTAAATTTGGTATCTTTGGACACTTTATAATGATATAATATGGAAAAAATTAAAATACAATAAAAATTTAATACAACATAAGAGCATAATATAAATATATTTAAATTTATATAATATGAATTATTAATATATTAAAATTTATATAAATATATAATATTTTTAACTCAAATATAATAGCATATAAAAAAAAAACAACGGCAAAAGAAAACTTGTCCGTACCAAAATAAAAAAGGAAAAAAAAATTTCTACCCTGGTAGCTTAGTATTTGAATTTCCCGCCCAAGTTTCTCACCGTTTAGATTATCTGTCAATTGGAAGATCCAAATTTTCGTTGGAAATGGGGAATTTCAGAGCAGGCTTCGAAGATCCAATGCTTGAAAATCCATGTTCCAAGATTATGAAGAATTCAGGTAGAAATAAGCTTTCTTCTGCTCTGCCTCTGCTTGTGTTTTGTTTGTTTCTGGAGAAAGCTAAAGGCGGTTCGATTTTATTTTCCTGAACAAAATCCGGTATACAATCTGTTATGCATTACTTCTACCTTCGTTTTGAAGAATAATATTTCATCGAGAATGTGTGCAGCTGCTATTTGTGATTTGAGATTTTTGATGTCAGGAGAAATTAGGTTTTTTTTTTTTTTCTTTTGGCATTGCTCAACAAGTGCTCGATCAAACAAAATCTCCTTTCCTTTTTATCTATATCTGTAGTTAAGAAGATTTTCAGCATTTTATCATATTTATTTGGATTTTTCACTGGCATGTATCACGATTAATCTGTTTTATAATCGCAGTTTCTGCTGGGGTTTGCATGATGAGGACTTCCTGGAGGGACCAACAACACCCATCTTTCATCAACTTCATCTCTTCCTTCCTTTCTGCAAATTCTTTCCGCCTTAATTTTGTTCCAATTTCCCCCGTACTTGCTTTCCTTTTTCTTTCTTTTCCATCTCATTTATGGATTGCTGTTTCTAAATCATCTGCTTTTATTATGAGTAGGACTTCATTTTCAATTGTGGAGGATTGTCAGTAGCATTCATTTTTGTTACACAATGGGATTGCTGCAATGTTCAAACAATATTCAGCAGGTGAATTATTAGTAATTTGCTCTCAATTGATCTTCGATTATCGTCTTCTGATTCATTTTTATCTGACTTTTATAGAGCCAAAAAGCTCAAGGCTCAGTTTGCTCATCTCTATGTTGTTGTTAACCTTCCAACAAGGGAGCAAAATGATTCCTTTCTGTCCTCTTACTTCAAGTAACTCTTATATCAATGAAACTACTTTTTTTTTTTTTGGTTTTTCATGTTTTGACCGTGTAATAATTCTCGAAGATCTAATTTGAGTCGATTCTTTTGATTTTGTAAAGGCATGAAACGCAGCTTGGTAGACCAACATTTGTGCCTGTTCAAGACATTGAGATGGGTTTTGAAAAGACTGTGAAGATAGCCCACTCTTGTGGAGGTAATAATATCCTATCCAGGGATTCAAATTGTGGTTGCATATGCTTTTTCAGTCACATTAATTTTTATTGCGTTTGCAGATGTAATGAATTATTACGATCAATTGTAGAAAATATCAACAATAAAAAAAAAGACAAAACTCCAAAATAATAGAAGCAATATCGCATTACAACTGCTATTAAATTCCCGGTCTTTTGGACTGCTGAAATTCACTTGGATGGTACGTTCAGTAAGTGATAAATTGCTATGTAACTGCAGTTTGTAAACAGCAGGAGGTTAAATCAAAATTGAAAGCTGAGGTTCGTTGGCTGATCATTGCTTGTCTTCATTACTGATATTAAGATCTACTTCCCTATAACTTTTATTTATTTTCGTTTTCTTGCATGTGAAGAGGAACCAATCAGTGCAGGGTATGGAACATTTCCTTAGAGTGGTCACATCTATACCAGGGATTGATAAACATGATGCAAATGCGGTATTTCAGTTTGCCCTTAATACATCCAGCTTGTTCAATGTTTTTTTTTTCTTTTTTTCCCCCTTCTTAGTAGTTCTATTCTTTTGTGTTTTTTTTTTTTTGGAAAAGAAATCATTCTTTGCTGTGCTTATGGATTAATGCATCTTATGCTTGAGGTTTACAAGTGCAGACTGTCTGAAACAGTGTCGTTAAGGCGTGCGTCTAGGCACATCTAGATGTTGCGCAGCAACGTTAGATAGCAAAAGCACTTCATACCCTTTTGGGCGAGGTGCATGCTTGGTGTGCACAGATTTGCCTTTTTGTAAAACGATAGGTGCAAAAAAAAGCTTGCATGATTGAATTTTTCTTTAATTTTTTTTAATTTTAAAGTTTTTATAAACTGTACCCTTATTACTAAGAGAAATAATATTTTACTTTTTAATATATAAGTATTTAACAGTGTATATGGGATTGCAAATCATGCATATTGGTCAACAAAAGAAAAAGAAAATTTTGCATTTTTGTAAGACAGACAGTATAACTTCTAGAGTTTATTATTCTAATCATAAATCTTAATTTTTTTCCATTTATATACACAAACACATACGAAAACATATACATATACATATACATATTGCTTCAGGTGAATGATTTTTGTGTGCGTTGCACCATGGATTACATTGTTTGAAATGATAGCAATTAGTATAATGCATTTCTTATCTATGACTAGGAGCATTTTATTATTTTCCTTTTCCTGTGGTGTGATCTATTGTTGCAAATTATCTGAAATGCTAGCAATATTATACTGAATCTTTGTCCATGAAAAAAAGGTTAAACATTACATGTTGATGGTTGAATAACTCATTGGTTATCTTTGCAGCTAAATCAAGCAATTGGTTCAATTGAAGGGATTGCGAAAGCATCAAAGGAACACATTTTGGAGACTACAGACCTTTCTGCTGACAAAACTGAGACAATTGTAAGGTTTTTCCGAGATTCAAAGTTTTACCTCAGTCCTAAAATCAATTAAAGAGAGGTAACAATTATTTGCTCTTGAAACCATCTTTTTTGGTAAACTTAATTCGTACTTGAAAGTATGTGTAGTTTCTCTTTGATTTTACTTTCATAATTCACACTACCAACACTTCTCATGTTAAGTTAGTATTATTTGCAGCCTGTATTTTGCAATTTTGTACGCTATAAGATTACTTGATACGAGTATGAATCGTGAAAAATAATTAAACACGATATAAGTAAAATAAAATATAAAAATAATATGAATATGTATGAAAATTTATACAAAATAAATTATTTGAATGTCAAAATTTATATAAAAATATAATATATTAAATGCAATTAAAAAATAAAAAAATGACATTAATATACAAATGTACAACTTATTTAGTTTAGTTTTAGCTTGATTTTAGCATTGTCATCATTAAAATTGGTCACAGAAGGTCTCGAACAAGGGACTTAGAAATAGAAATTAGGGCTGAAAAATTGAACACTCCACGTCTCAACCAAGAGACTTGAAGTAGAAAATGATTTGAATTGTAACATTTGAGTTAGTCAGGTTCTTATTGAATTCAATTCAATTTTGACTTGGTCGTAATTAGTCTTAATATTCAGTTCACCAGTAAAAAAGTTGCAATTACTCAAATTGAATGAATTTTATGTAATTATTTTTTAAAATTGTCTTATTTCTCATAATATAAGATAAATATTTTGTTTTTAAAGTAACTAAAAATACTATAAAAAGGGGTTTTATAGTTTTAGAAATTGATGAATCAAATTGATCTGAGTTGAAACAATTTGGTTTGAGTTGATTTAGTTAAAGTTGTTATTTGATTTTTTTTTTTAAAAAAAATTTAAACTAGTGTATTAATTATAAATTTTATTTAAAATTAAAGCAAATTGTTATCTAACACAAAACCCTATCAAACTCTCATTTATCAAGTTTGCACTTATTTTTAAATTTTGGCATTATATTGTGTTTTAAATAAAGGTATTTACAGATTAGATCGAAGTAGTTTTAGTGATTTTTTTAATTTTGAGGTTTGCACAAGGCTAGCTTATTCAAACTTATTCAGTTTTATTTAAATTCGATAATTTTAAACATGATGCGAATATAATATATTTATTAAATATAAAAATAATATAGTAAACATAATATAATATGTTTAAATATAATTAAATATGATACTTTTAATAAATGTATTATTTGTGTTTAGGATTGAAAATTTAATAATTTATAATATTTATATTTAAACGGAAGGATGATAATACAGCAAGATAGGAGCGTGATTGGCTCCATTTCTATTTCACTTTTGAATGAATATTGAAAACCCTCCTGTGCATAAATATCGATTCTATCCATAATAATTCCATCTCGCTCCATCCTGTTTCCCAGTTTAATCACCATGTTTTTGTTCTAATTCATTGCTTTATGTTTTTTAACTTAGGGCAGTAAATGAATTGAATTTGAATGAATAGATTTTTGTTCGTATTTGTTTATTTATTTTTGAGTCTAATTATATTTGGTTTATGTTCGTTAAGAATTTTAAATTTGTATTCGTCTTCGTTTGTTTAAAATTTGATGTTTTTGTTTGTCCGTTAAATTAAATGAACTTATTTGTAAACACTAAACATATATATTTATCAAACATATTCATGAACAATTAAAAATATATTCATAAACAATAAATAAATAAATTTAAATAAACTTAAAAAAACATATATATTTATTAGTTTTAAATATAAAATCATATAACACAAATATTATTAATTATATAATAAATAAAAATACAAATAATAATATTAATTATATTCTAATCGAAGAATAAATGAATTTTAAATGAATTTTAAATGATTTATAAAAAAATTTATTTATAAACATAAATGAATTAAATATATTGTATTTATATTCAGCTCATTTAATAAATAAACTTTAAAATTTTATTTATATTTATTTATTTATTTTAATAAATAAAAAACCAACCTATTCATAAATTATTATCCATTTAAGAT
Source organism: Adansonia gregorii (assembly GCA_038382025.1). Classification (NCBI taxonomy): domain Eukaryota; kingdom Viridiplantae; phylum Streptophyta; class Magnoliopsida; order Malvales; family Malvaceae; genus Adansonia; species Adansonia gregorii. Next base: position 28,188,206 of record JBBYHO010000015.1, on the reverse strand, counting down.
CCTAATCCGACTACAGTGTTAAGGGCTTTTGGAATTTGCGTCATATTGGCTATTGCGATCGCTTGTGTCATCAAACTAATGTCAAATGGATAGGGAAGAAACACGCATCATATAGAAAGGTGGCAATTTGTAATCATGATAATAATAATAAAAAAGAGTTACTGAAGTTGTAGAGCTATGTTAATTTGGGTATTTTAGGTACCATAACTTCGGATGTATATGAATATAGCTCTATCTTGTCTGCAAATTTTCAGAAAATATTACTAAAAAATGTAAATATAAATATAAATATTTTAAGAAGTAAAATAATAATTTTAAAAAGTAATATAAGACTGTACAAAGTAAATATTTATTAAAATTATTTCATTTCATTTCTCCTACACTATTTAAAAAAAAATTTCTCTTTATTCAAAGTAGATTAAGATAAAATTTCTTAGGCAAGTTTGATTTTGTTATCCTTATTGGGTTATTTTATATCTAAAAAAATTACGCATATATAAATTATTAGATATAGAGTTGTTGATTAATTAAAATAATATTAAAATATTAAGAAAGTTCTATAATTTTAATATCTAAATATATTTTAAAATTAAATGTAAATAAAAAATATTTTTATTTATAAAATAATAATCATGATAAACTTAGATTCGAAAGTTTTAAACACTTGAATTAATTTGGATAACCCACTTATGAATTACTCTAATTTTGGATCTAAAATATTTCTAATGAAAATATCAGTTGCGTCTTTTATCATTTGAAAGTGCAATAACTAATTACTAGGACGTAAACTCGTTTATTTACAAAATTTTTGAATCTATAACTTTTAAAACCTCTTGAAGGCAATAGCATTAGCAGCCAGTATTGTAGTCCAGCCGCCCACGTCCTGTCTTTGCAACCTTGACCTAGGGCACTTGAGGATAAACTTGGCAAATGAATAAAATTATAGAAAATTACAGCTTGCAATGCAAGTTATCTTCTATTTCACATCAATCTATATTACTTGAATAACAGAGAGAGATCTAATTTCTTTTAAGGAAAAAATAAACTTATAAAGAATTAAATTCATAAATTTAATATGATAGATAATAACTGTCAGCAAAATATAAAAGCTTTACAAGTAAAAATAACATATATCCCTTAAACTATATTAAAAAAATCAAAAAAAATAAATGTGATATATGTTATTCTATTAATCTTGTAAATAGAATTTTTCTCCACTGATAATATATATGATAAAAATTATCAAAAATTGTTTTCCCTAATAATAAAAGGACGTTAATTTCCATCGACGATGGGAGGAGTAAGAAATAGAACTCTTCCTCGTTCTCTTTCCACCTTTTCCCCTTATAAAGGTAATTATATCGTAACCCTCGAAAATCAAAATAGTCAAACCTTTAGTTTTCAATCCACCTGATTTAATTAGTTAAACTGATTAGTTTGATCAAAAAATTTTTTTATTTAATACTAAATTTTATGTTAAATAAACAATAAATATAATTAATAATTAATAAAATATATATTAAGCTTAATAAATGAGGATTAATATCCCTTCAATTATTTTTTCATTTATTATTATTTAATATTATTTTAATCACCCTCTATAAAATTTAATTTTAACAATTCATAAATTTATTTTATAAATACAAATTATGTTGATAAATATATTAAAAAAATAAACAAAAAGTAATGAATGAACGCCCAACTCAAAAAATTATATTTAATTTAAAACTAAAGGGTTAAATATTTTAATCTCATTAATTACAAATAAATTTTAAAAAATAATTAAAATGAAAAACCAGTTCAATTCGGTTTTAAGGCAGTACTCAATTTTATACCAATTCGACTAATACCCAATTTAATATACTCGCAACATCGAACAAGCTATTGATTCCCAATTCGTTCAATCCAACCAATTAGTCCAATTTGGTTTTTTAATTAATTATCCTGAAAATATGAGTTGAAACTAGACTTAATAATTTCGAATACAACATGATTAAATGACTCAAACAAAATAAAAAAAATTAATTAAAACATAAAAAATTGACAAGAATACAGATTGTCAAAATTTTATATAATTATATAATAATTTCAATACAATTATGCTAAAAAAATAACATGGATATGACAAAAATACACTTACTGCTAGGTCCAGTCGGAACCAAGTGACCAAAGACATCAATATCAGATAGCAGCAGGCCTCATTTCTTCTTAAATTTTTTGGAGGACTTATTGCCATTGATGCCTAGATATCTCTCTATATCTTCCTCATCATCTTTACCACCCTTCCTTTTCTTTGTGCCCCCAATTTCCTTAAGTTTCTGCACATATTCAAATTTTATTGATTTCAAAAATGTGCTTCCAAATTCAAATTAACATCAAAACACTATAAGAACCAGCAAAATATAAAGCAAAAGGGTGAGTCCGCCACAAAGGGACACACTCTACATAAGATTTATTTTAAATGCCAAACTCTCTGGGTATAGAATCGAAGCATTAAACACCCTATCTTGACCTAAAATATCGAACACTAGAACAAAGCAACCAAACATATAATATGGGCACAACCCCAAATTTATATAGCTATTACCTGAACAAACCGAAAGGTTAGAGCAATAACAACCAGCAGATAAAACAAAAATACCAAACTAGAGTTTTCAGTCTGTCCAGATGATAATCTATATCAAACAACATAAAATATAGATAAAGCTAAACGGGCATTACCATCTGTGATAGTCTTTTGGCTTCTGTGACACTTTCCAACAGTAGCAAGACTTCCTCTTCTTGAGCGGGATACTCAGGTAACTTTTTGCCTTCAAAACAGAAAACAAAAAAAAAAAAAAAAATCAATCCGCTGTACAAGCTACTCAACCAACACCCTAAAAAAATCTAGTTACCGTGGCATACCAATAAGCTTTTCTATCTGCAAATACCACTCCAGCTCATACTGATTCACTAGTGAGATTGCAACACCAGATCGTCCCGCACGAGCTGTTCTACCCACTCGATGGATGTAATCCTACACCCACATAAAGATTAGAGGAAAAAAAGGAAAAAAAAAACAGCAGAAGAAGAACTAGAACAAAAGTTTTATGCACTATATCCTCTTAAAAACCCCAGATCATTTGATAGAATAACAGAATGCATAATTTTTTCAAGGTCTGGCACGTGCTACAAGTCAAACAAAAAGGAGATAGCGCAAGACTAACCTTAGAGTTTGTAGGGATATCGTAATTAATAACCATATCCACAGATGGAATGTCAAGTCCTCTACTAGCCACGTCAGTGCAGACTAGAACGTTACACTCCCCAGACTTGAACTTATTCAATGCTCCAAGTCTCTTTGACTGTCAAATACATCATGTCAAAAAAGTGTGGGCAAATAATAGTTCAAAAAGAAGAGTCGATGAGTTCCAGGGCGTGGTGAGGAGTGTTGGACTCCATATTTCTAGAGAACAAGCATATCAGTATACCAAAACAAGTTAATACCTGAGTCATTTGTCCACTAATAGGAATGGCCCTTATATTGAGATTCCGAAGAATAAAAGACAAAAGGCGAGTTGCGTCACATGTCCGAGTGAAAACCATAGATGTACATCCTGACATCTCAGTCAAAATATACACAAGATAACAATCCTGCAATCGCAGCAAAGTGAAATACATAAATAAAGACATTAACAGAGGGCATAGAAATGCAATAGTGAAGAGATCTTTCATGGTTAATCCATTTCCAGAACTAACACAAAAAATAAATTCCCTATTTTAAAGCTTTCCCCAAAAGAAGCTAAAGTGCCCACACCCACACCTAAATCCTTGAGTTGCCTACACCATAGGATAAATATTCTAGAGGGTTAAGGAGAGTTTTGTTTGCACACCACCCTTGGTTCACAAGGAGTATTGCATTGAGCCTATGACACATGCACTAGCATTGAGTCTCACTAATCTGGTAATGTATAATTTTCATAAAACTACTCTAACAAACCACATGAGATTCACTAAGACTAAACTTAGAGTTCATCTAGTTTAACATGGACTAGAGGTTTTCCTCAGTCCTTTTCAATAACTTGATCTCTCAAAATCAGATAAAATTTCATCACACAACCATCATGACAATTACCACAAGCCTGATTATCCATATGACATTTATATTTGAAGAAATTTAATGTTGAGAAGATTAGTAACCTTGTACTTTGCAGGTATAAAGCGATACTGCTGCTTTAGTGTGTCAACGGTCGAATATTTGGATGCTGCTTCAATCTGAAAAGGAAATTAACAAACTGAAAGCTTTTAAAACATTTAAAATAAAAATGGAGAATGCTGAAAATTTTAGCATGAATAATATCATCAAACCTTCACGGGATTTCTCAAGCATGCCCTTTGTAGCTTCTTCACCTGCAACAGCAGCAATATTGTGGTCAAACTTTCACCCACAAAGTAAAGCCATCCATAATGCAAAAAACATGACAAATTGAGATAATATTGTGTAATAATATTCATCTTTCTTATAGTGTGCTCAAATATGATTCATAGCTTAAGTTTTTTTATTTCTCATTAAAAAAAATCATTGTCTATATGGGTGGACCATTCCAAATAAGTTTGATTAAAATGGCATTGATAGTTCACATCCGAGTTTGGCATTAATATTGGAATATACAGTCTCAAACTTCAGCTAAGGATTCCAGCTGCCTTTAGCACTAGCTTTCACTCAATAAATTTCCATCCAACAGTATTAGATGAATGCTTTACTTGTGAAAGCAAAGACCCCCTTTAAGCCAGTAGATTGCTTACTCAAAAGGTTACCCAAAATATGATTTCACACTAGCAGGAAAGTTGGCATGTAATTTACAATTATTCTACGTCCAATAACGGTAATGTTTCTGTTGTAAGATTATTCACACGTAGTATAGAAGTAACTAGAGGCAACAGAGCGTAGTTAAATGTGTAGCATTGCACATTTTTCATATACATCTACAAAGAAAAAACTATACATTCAATAATAATAAGAGTCTTTAGTATTTTAAAAGGGTATATTAGAGCACTAGCCCTTACCTTTTTAGTCAAAGTCCAAATTGGTCCTCAAACTTTCCATTAATTTTTTTAATCTTTTTCTGTGATGTAATTTTGATCCTTTCAAACTCTATTAACAAAATTTACATTAAAGCATAGCAATTCAATACCCAGCTTTGGATAGTATGAATCAAAAATTAATTAAGGACTGCATCACTCCTTTTTTGTCATTCATGTGGCAACTGCCAACAATTTGTAAACCATTACTAACAGATTCATGTTATTTTGATCAATAAGGAAGAAACAAGACACATGCAAAGTAAGAACAAATTACAATTTGCTTTGGATTTAAAGGATAAAATTTAAAATTATCACTTTGAATATACATTTCATAGAAGATCATTATGGGTAAAACCAGGTTCAGGCTGCCAAGAACAATCAATTTTTACAAGTAAATAACTGACCTATCTTCACAAATACTGTAGACTATAGAGACTTTTAGTATCTAGTCAATATCTTAGTGGCAAATAAATATGCTCTAGACAGAGTAAAATATGTTCCCTGATGGCAGAATGACTACATAGGGCAACATGAAAGGAAAATAAAACAAAAATATCCTTATCCAAATGGTCAAAGTGTAAATAATAGAGATCATTTCCAATCCTAATAAGCAATAAAATGCATCCAGCACTATTTCCTGCTTTTTGCTTAGATAGTAACAGTAACCAACAACAACCAAAGCCTTTGATTACATAAGTTAGCTATATAGATCAGACTCTAGATGTGTGCTCCATTCAAGATCATATTCTCAGTAAGCACGCAAGGGTAAGTCCCTTTTTTTTAGTTTTCATCCATATCCACAATGGTAAGTAATGATAAGAAATGGAAAATGGCATATAAAGCACGTGTCTCTTATTGAATACATTAAATAGCTTTTTACTTTCAACAAATACCTTTTTGGTCATGGTTGCAGAAAACAAATATGTATGCCTATCACGAGGTACAACATTCAAAATATCATCAAGCGCTTTCTCAAAATCCTCATTAAGCAACCTATCTGCCTCGTCTAAGACCTGCCAAATACATACACATTATTTTAGCAGAACATATACATGCATATAAAAATTATTTTAGCAGTACATATATATACCTATCAAACGGTCAATGATGAATGCAAGAAAATAGGTATTTTATTATTCCTATCCAGGTCAATCATATGAAACTCTATTAAGCAATATGGCTGCATTGACTCTGCTTTAAAGTGCCATGCAAGACATCATGAAGGTGAAACTGACCAGAGTAGAATTTGGAGTTCAACGTGGAAGATTATCCAACGGATGGTGTGATCGGTGAAACCGGTAAAACATATATAAAATAGATTTGTCACGGCTAACAAAAGATAAGGAAGGAAAAGTCAAGTGGAAGTGTAAAAAGATTAAAAACACTTTGAGAAAATGAGACCTGGCCATTTTAAAACCCTAAATCCTTTCTTAAACTAAAAACATGACCATGAATATCGAATTAACCACTCATACCAAGGGAAAGGAAATTTGAAAAAAAAAAGGGAGAAGGAGAAGAAACTCTTAATTTTTACCAAATATTTCAGCATGCGAAGAGAAAAACCTTTAGTATTGGTCAGGTGATCCACAAGGCGTCCAGGAGTCCCAACCTAGAGGATACATATCAAATTTCAGGTATCATAAAACAATTAAGAGATTCAGATGTATTCTTCATCTAAGATACTTGTTTCTTCATCAATTGTCTATGTGTAGCCTAAAAGTTGTAGTTATTTAAGACAACAGGATTAAGTTAATTTTCTCTAGAGTTTTCCTTTTAAGGAGGGTTATCATCATTATGGGAATACCTTTTAAATTCTAAATAAATTTTTTCAGCAAAGAAAGCACCAAAACACATAATATCATCTAAATGAAGTGACAAACATACAACACCTAAGCTCCATAGCCTGATCCTAACGCTCTGCAAGTAAATTATAAAAGAAAATAGGAGGACCATGAGAGCATAGATGACATCAGTATCGTACAAGGGAGGGCCACTAATATAGTGCAGTTAATGAGTACACCAAGATCAAAGAAAAAGGACTATGATGGTCATGTATCAAGCAAAAGTATACTAGAAACGACCTAGCGTAATCTGTGTCACCACATTTTAGAACATAAACAACTTAGAGAAGGTATTGACAAACTTAACACTCATGGGCTTACAATCAATTTTTGTCTATCTTACTGTTATCTGAAGCTTAGTAATTACAGCAAGCCTTCTATCACATCATGTCTAATTAACCTGGATCCTTTAGGCTCAAATTTGCTTGGCAGCACAATAAGTTTAGATGATATATATAGCAAAGGGAGAACAGATTAACTTACAATAATGTGTGGTCGCTTTCCAATGGCAATTTGTTGTTGCATTAGATCCACCCCTCCAACAAGCTTTCGAAATTAAGAACCAAGATAAGTTAATTTATGAAAAATCATAAATCAAGAAGCAAAATTTTGGAAGTCAGCAATCAACATATCAAACATTTCGGACAAAATCTTCGACATGAAATGCATAAATTAAGAACAGAAAAAAATGAAGATCTCAATCCTATTAGACAACCAACAAAAGCCACTTAAAAGTAACTTACCACAGCACATTTTAAGCTAATCCCAGATCCTAAAGCTTCGAATTGTTCCGCAATTTGAATTGCAAGCTCCCTGCAATAACAAATTATTGATTAAACCAAACAAAATTCACCCCAAAAAGGAAAAAAAAAACAAAATTTCCTTTCGAAAATGAAATTAAATAACTTTTTAGATATCAAACCGTGTTGGGGAAAGCACCAAAGCAAAAAATGCTGGTGCAGATTTATATCCTTGTTTCGAATGGCAATCCAAAAGCGCCTGAAGTATGGGAAGAGCAAACGCCCCCGTTTTACCCGAACCCGTTTGCGCAAGTCCAATCAAATCCTTCCCTGCAACACAAAAGAATTACTTAAAAAAAAACAAATATAAAATTAAATAATCCAAAATTAAACAAGGTTCCTCAAAACGAATTAGAAGAACAAACGGCGGAGTAACCTTCAAGAGCGTGGGGAATGGCTTCCACTTGTATTTTGGTAGGGTTTTTCCAACCTAAGCAGTCGCAGGCTTCCACTAATTCTTCGCATAAACCTAAATCTTTAAACGACTTGATTTCTTCCTTCTCTTCTTCAGCCATCGCTGTTCAAGCTTGAAAAAGGAAAAAAAAAAAAAAAGCTTTACTTGACGGCCGAATGCTAGGGTTTTTCTCGGTTCGGTCGTTACTCGTTATGAATTTGTGAGAGAGAAACTCTATAGGTTAGGGTTTTGCTCCATCTTGCCGCCAAACAGAATACTAATCAAATTAAAGGCTGCGTTCAACTGAAGATCCGCTTTATTTAAAAAAAAAATGTTTATTTATAGTAGTTGCCATTACATCATTTGCAGCTGAAGTTGTATTAATTTATTTTCCTTTATATTTATATATATATATATAT
>JBBYHO010000015.1:28142804-28157261 GCA_038382025.1 Adansonia gregorii | reverse complement strand
ATTTGAATAAAACATAAGATATACCATTTAACAAGATTTTTAATTTAAGTTTATTTTAATTAATTTATATAGTAAAACTTAAAACGTAATATTTAATAAATATTTAATTTTCTACGTTTATGATCTCTTCTCTTACCATTATATTTTGGTCTCCATTGTAGGAAAAAAAGAAGTTCTCTTAACTCAAAATTTCCATATCATTGGCCTCTTATAAACATAAAAATGTGAAGATTTTGTTGAAAAGTTATTCATAATTAAATATTCCTTTTTTTATTTTTTTTCTAAATGTTTTAAAATTAGGTTTTAACAGTTAAAATTTTAATTATTTTCATATTGAAAAGTTACTTGTAATCATTGAAAACATTAAACGTTGATTTTAATCCCAAAAAAAATTGAAATTTTAATATAAAATATATTAAAATGAAAACTATTTTTTATAAACACTATGAGAGTCATAGTCTCAAATAATAAAATTTGATTAAGTCATGATTGTTTTAATCTTCATTTATAATAATAGAAAATGATTAAAATCAAATCAGAAAATCTGCTTGAGATTGAGATTATGTAATATTTCTCTTTTCATAACAAGTAATAAAGTAGACCCATTCTTTTTATCTTCTTTTAAAAGGTGAGTACTAAAAGTTAGTAACAGAGCTATAGATACGCAAAAAGTGAAATGAAATTGACATTTATAGATTTATGGAATCTTTATTTTATGTCAAATCTATAGTTTTCCTCAATGTGAAAATTAACTTAGTGCACAAAGATTTGTCAAAAGTTTAAAGGATTACTTTAGGTGCTCCAATGGAGTAATTTGAAACTTGATTGAGCCAATGTTAATTAAGATAATGAATTATAGAAAATATGATTACGAAAAGACAAATGTATGTATGTAGAGGGAAAGGGGAGGGTTTTCTGAAATGAAATATTCTAATTGTTTATTTCTCTTTTTATTATCTCAAAGGTTCATTATAAATTTTAATAAATAAATTCAACATTTTAATTCATATTTTTTACTTTAAAATTTTAAAATATAAAACATGATTGCAGATATTAAAATTCGAATCATAAATTCATTTAAAAGGATGATTTACGAAATTATATTTGCATAAATAAAATTAAAAGAAACAATTTGATTAATTGCTATTACTTAATTATACTATAGAGAATATTAATTCAAAATTTAATCCTTGTTTTGATAAGTACGTAGGGAAAGGATGATCTCTTTGTCTCTCTTTTTTGTAAGTACTTGAAGAAAAAGATCTACATTCAATTCTTGGATAGGAAATATATATGCATGCATATATAAATATTTTATATTACATGATATTTCAATAAAAATTAAAAAAAAAACTTATATGATACATTAGGGATTGAAATTTAAACTTCACAAAGTGAATTTACAAGGTTGCCACATATCCAATAGGTTGGAATCGAAAAATTAATATAATAAAATATACTAATTAAATGAACGTGTAATAACTTTAAAATATGTGTTCAAAAACTCTTAGCGACAAATATAAAAATAATAATTCAGAAATTAACCAAAATTTTTACATTTATATTTTACCCTTACATCTTTAGTTCTATATATGGCGGGAGATATCTAAAGATCAGGAAGGTTGATGGGAACTTTGAAAGAGGTCACATTGGAACGACGAAGACTGGATATCAGGCTCGTTGAGAATCAAAAAGTGATTTGCTTGGAATTGTCTTGGGCTTAGGAATCTACGAATAGTTTGAGCTCTTCAGTAGCTACTTAAGAAAGAAGAACCTTATTTAGTCTTTCCTTACAAGACAAAACTACATGAAATAAGGTTAGATAATATAAAACGAAGCAGTGGGATGACTTCCTGCATTGGTGTAACTTCATAGGGCTCTAGAAGGGGGTTAGCATTGCTTTGGAAAATCATTGGGTTTTATGGATAGGCTATCATAAGCAAAAGAGGGGAAATATAGGACTTATTATGGAACTTGGCTTCACAATCGTCCTTGCCATGGTTGTGTTTAGGCAATTTCAATGAAATAATGTGGTCGCATGATAAATCGGACAGTGCCTGCGCAAGGAACATAAAATGAAGGCATTTCACACCACTTAGGAAGACGGAGGTTTAAAAGATTTGGATTTTTCAGGGGCATAGCACACTTGAGAGCAAGGAAATACAAAGAGCCATAAAGGCTGTGAGAGACTCGAGAGTGGAATTGCAAAAAGACATTATGGTAGATGTTGCCTTTCTATTTTTTAGCCATATTACAACTTCAGTGTCTGATTATAACCTAATTCCAGTAAATATACAACAAAAAAAAAAATCAGTAGTAAAATGGGATTCCAAATAGTAGAATGGGATTCTAGTATAATCTATGGAATTCCAATTAGTAGAATGGGATCACTAGATGTAATGATAAGGCATTAGGACATTAAAGAAGTTTATGTTATTAGGTCCGGCAATAGATCCTATGTTCAAAAGGCCAAAGCAATACTACAGGTAACATTATCCAAAATGTTGGGAATAACGGATCGATTTGGATGTTATCATGGACAATATAGCTTTCAATAATAAATTAGAATATTAACTTGAAGGCTCTTGCATGATGCATTAACTATCATGATAAATCTTAGAAAAAGAAATATTATTGTAAAGAAAGTCTACTTTCAATGTAGAGAAGAGGAAACAACAATACAAGCCTTTTTTGACTACCATTATGCGCAAAATGTCTCGTAACTAGTAGGGCTAGCTTGGGATAGGAACAACAAAAATGGCACAGAACCATGCATATGGGTTTCCTATGTATTTGACTCAAACTGCGATCAGATGTAGTTAGTTGTTTATGATCACTACTTGGGCCACATGGATTAGGCGCAACAGTGAGCTACATGGTGAATCGAAATGGACTCCATGAAGAACAACTGGTTTCATACAAGGATATATTTTAGAATTCAACAATGCACAAAACAGAGGCTCTCAATAAGATGTCGCTCTGCCTTGCGAGCAAAGACCTCTAGCTGCAGGAGAATATAAAGCAAACTTCAACGGTGCATTCAATGCTGTCATAAAAACTGTTGGCGTAAGGGTGGTGATTATAGATGTGAAAAGAGTTTTTTTTGGGCATTTGCAGTTAACATAGGCATGGCCACTGACTCGTTCCTAATAGAAGCCATTGTAGCGAACAAACTGCTAGAGTTGGCCTCTGACTCACAAAGCTTGCAATTAAATGGGATGCTTTGGGGATTATTATTGAACTAAAAGCTAGCGAACCAGACTTGTCAACCATTGCAAATATTATTAAAGAGACCAAAGTGAAGATACTAACTTTCCTTAGGTGCAACTTTGGTAATAACAAAATAACAGGTAATTTAGCTACCGATCTTTTAGCTAGTCTTGGCTTACACTTCACAGAGGAAATGGTTTGGGTAGAGGAGCGCTGAGTGTAACATAGCTCACATCATTCATGATGATTGTAACTTTGATTAATTCATAAATGAAATCCATTTTTTAAAATCTTTTTTGAATGATTTTAAAGAAATACTTTTTTCAGCTTAATTGATTTGACATTTTAATCTGTAGTTTTTCTTTACAATGATCAAATCTTGGTTGACAAAAAATTAAACTCTTTTCTTGGTTAACTTGACTAGAGGTTGGTTTAGCATTATTGTTATATTGGAAAACTCATGATTTAGAAAAATACATTTGAAAGTGTCGTGAGCTATAAAAATTATGGCTTGAATGGGTTTCTTTCATTTGTCATTATTGATTGCACTAGATTTATAGTTTTCAATAAGTTTTTTTTTTTTTTTATTTTGGTATTTAGTCTAGACCTATCTTTGAGTTAGATTATCTATTCAAATTTAAAGGTCTGTCATATATTAAACAGGATTGGAATAGAAATATTAGATTTAAAAATAAGATTGGATAAAAAATGATAACTGTTTTAAAAATGAGTTGCACTTTTTGCATAGCATTTGTCGCCTCGGCCTAGCTTAACCGAACTTAGTTTATTATTTATTATCTAAATTTTGAGGATAGATCCTTTTAAGGAGGGATTGCTTTTTTTTTTTAAAAAAAAAAAGGGATATTTTTTTTAAGAGGGATCAATTCTATTGTGTAAAAATTAAAACGAATCTACGTAAACTTGGATAGTATCTTTATATTCCAAGCGAGTCAAGGCATAAAATTTAACTTATATTTTAGGTCGAACAAAGTTTGAGTAATCACATAATTTGTTAATATCCAATTTGGATCCAACTTGAACTTGACTTGGCCAAATCGATAAACAAATCTAATTTAGTCAAGTAATGTGAACAACTTTTATGTCATTATCAACTAAATTAAAGTCCAATAATTAACTTTAATAATCAAACACCTAATAAGGACATTTGTTGTTGTTCGTCATTACTCTTTAGGAGGCCAAAGTTATTGATCACTTAATTGATTGCCTTTTCACCACGCAACGGCACTGCACAAAGCAACCAAAATTGAGGCACACCATCATCCCTTCCTTCTCGTTAAAATTTCCAGCCCAAAAAAATCACCGTATTTTTTTAAATTATCACCTACTGATTTACATTTTAATAGAGGTTTTAGTTAGGATTAGAATATCCATAGCATTTTGGCTTAATCATCAATATATGGGGAAAAGGTCAAAATATGTAGCTATTGATAGGATACAATAGTAGGTAGGGTGGGTGTATTTAGATATGATACAATTACATGTTATGATCATGATATAAAAAATAAAAAAAATATGATACAAAACACGATATGATACAAAAATATGATACAGTAAAATTAATATTATATGAATTGTTAAAATTTTTTAAATTTATATAAATATTTAATACTTTAAATACTATTATGGTAAGTGAAAATATGACATGAGTATACTTAGATCTAAATGTATATATTTGTTGTAATTTTTCTTAATTGATTATAAAATGAAATTACTTAATTTTGTAGCCAAAATAAGTACGGACCATGGCATAAAATTTACGAGCCATTGCCCAACCCTAACCCTAACCCTAACGTAGAGCGGCTTGGGTTAAACCGAACGCCAACGAATTGCAGGAAGGCTAATCCCTTCAATAGTTATTACTTATTAGGCAACGCACGGATTTAGGCTAGTTTAGTGTTTTTCTTTGCATTAAAAAAATAAAAGAAAATTAAAAATAGTTAAAATAGAAAACAAAAATTAATTGCATCTAAGTAATTAGTGAAACCCATAAATTAATTAAAATATATTATAGGAGATAATGATATTTAAATTTCCTATTTGCATGTACTTAAATCACTATACATAATTTAATTAAAATAAAAATATTATAATTTACAGCCACATTTGAAAAGGGAATTTTAATTTGATTAATAGGTGGTATGCAAAGTTAATAATAAATAATTAATCTCTCTCATCTTGAAAAATCCTTCTTTTCGAGATCTACCTTAATTTTAATCATAATCAAATAAGATATTCAAACAAGAACTCGGCTAAATTGCATCTATACCTCCCAAATCTGTCATTTTGATTATATTTATGTTCTTAAAAGGAATTATTTCATTCGAGTCCCTAATATTTAAAATGATTCCATTTTAATCTTTTTGTCAAATAAACATTAACATAATGTTCATGTTAAAACTTATGTGGTACACGTGGACATTCTATTGGCATGCCTCTAGACATTTTTCTCAATTATTAACAGAAAAATGTGACAAAATGATCAAATAAAATCACTTAAAAATATTTAGGACCCAAATTGAATAATTCAAAAGTTAGAAATTAAAGTAGAATCAGGATAATAGGTTAAAACCATACGGGTGGAATTCATCGGAATAAATAAACTAAACCATTAAACAAACAAACCAACAAATTGGTGGAACTTCAACTTGGGACCTAATACTTCTCCCACACCATTGACACAAGCTATCATCGGCATTTATCAACTACTTTTAGTTGGAGGTTTCCTTTTGGTATAAAGAACACCATAATTTGAGAATAAGATAAGTTGTAAATATTGAGGTTTGACACCTAAACTAATTGCATGTGACCTCTTATATGTGTATGGACCGAAAATTGACTAAATCTTGATTTAAATTGGAGTTTTAAGTTTTAACTATTTAGAATATTCATTTAAATACGATGCCACCTCTTATAATTGTATGCCGACAACTTCTTAGCCTAAGTTAGGTTCGATTTCAAGCATTTTTCTCTTGTCCCAATATCAATAAATACCAAAAGAAAAAAAAATCAAAGTTAAAAGTTTTAAATTGATTATATATTTAAAATTTATAATTTTAAGCTTTGGTTAGGGATCAGTTTAACTTTATAACTTTTACAACATAGTAAAATTTGATAGATTTAGCCATAAATTAAAAAAATATATATAACATCAAAGACCATAATAATTTAATTTAACATTATTTTTTATATATGCAAGGTTTTCAAGATTTGAAATATGATCATTAAAATTAAAATCAAATATCAATATATCGCAAGATTATTGAAGATTTAACCGTTGTTAATTTTTTTTTAAAGTTTCTCATACTTATCCAATATAATACTACTTATAACATCAATTAAACTTAAGATTGATGCTTAAGACAATCAAAATGAATCATGCCTTTTTTTTTTTCACAAAAGAGGTTAAAGTCTGGAGAAAGAGAAAAGATTGCAGATACTAAAATTCAAATTTTTAATCTATTGGGTGTTAGTTGATTATATAAACCAACTAAACTAAATTTTAAATTCCCTTCAGAGAACAAATAAAAAGTGAAACATTATATTTAAATATAGCTTCAATAATGTCATGATTTATGACAATTTAAAATTAAGAAAAAAATGCATTACACAATATTGTGTTACCTTAATAAAATAAAAATAAAAAAACCTAACCAATCGTACAACTTTTTTGATTTGGAAAACCATTTAATTTGGCCGTCAAAATATTATATATATATATACTTTTTCAAATTAAAAAATAATTGATTAATTGTTTGAATTATGTATACTACTGCAATTAATTATTTCACACGTGATTACTCAATCATTGATGCAAACTTCCTACATATTCACATTGCACAACAGTTGTGATCTTCTTATTAGTAGCTTCACATGATTGTATGCTAAGAAAATGATGATATATTTTAAGAAGTATGATAGGAGATAATGATATCTAACTAGCCTATTTTCTAAGATAAGATCATTCAACTTAAATAAAAAATATTATTTAACTGAATAAAAAATAATATAATTTAAACGACTTTTGAAAAGGAAAATTTAGCAAGTGATATATATTTTTTTAGAGTATATTTTAAATTAAAAAAATTAATTTGAAAAAAAAAATATATATATATATATATGTATATGATAGGTTTTTAATTTTACTTATGAATTTATGTGAAGCAATTTTTGACAGTTGAGATGACAAAGGAAGAATTCAAAACTACTGTGTTTTCATCTAGCCACAAAGCTCCTGGTTCAGATGGTTATTCTGTCCATTGTTCCAAGGAAGCATTGCACATAGTGGCGGAAGATGTTACTGTTGTAGTACTTCATTTATTTGCTTCTGAACACATGTTTTCAGGATTCAACTCTAACATTGTTACTTTGGTACCTAAAACCTGGAATCCTAGCAACATGTTGGAGTTTCGACCGATTCCTTGTTACTCCATAATTTACAAGTGTGTATAAAGGATATTGGCTAATCATCTCAAACAGTGCTTTCCTACCATTACTAGTAAGAGTTAGAGTGCATTCATTAAAGGATATCGTTGATAATGTTCTAATGGCTCGAGAACTTGTTAAAGGTATCATAAGAAGAATTTGTCTCCTAGATGTGCATTGAAGATAGATTTACGGAAAGTTTTTGACTCACTTAATTGGGAATTTTTTTCACATTTCCAAAAGCTATTGTTTGGATAACGGATGTGTTTCTACCCCCCAAAAAAATTTATAGATATTAATGTTGGTCTGTTTGGATATTTTCTGCGGCAATAGCAGATAGACAGGGACCTCTTTTCGCCCTATTGTTGGGGTAAATAATACAGTTAGGTAGACAAAAATGAAAATGAATAAGACTTCCAAACACGGTGAATAATCGGTTTCGTTAAAAAGTTATTTGTTCTCATATAATTTTTGTTAACAGGTTTAGGCAACAATACTTTCGGGATATAACGAAAACTTATCAATTTTATAATTAGTAATATTAAAAAACTCTTTAAATTTTCATTTTTTCATGTAAATTTTTTAGAATGAATATTTTGACAATTAGACTTGATATATATAGACTATCAAAAGACATAATCAAAAGATAAAACTCAGTGGAAAAGTCTTTTCACAAACTATAAGCAACCACTGGCTATTAAAAAATGCATTCTTTAATTAAACAAGTACATTCTTTAATCCAAAACTGTTGCCATGCACAATTTCATCCAGAGTGGTTATTCGATTATTATAAATATTTGTAATTTCTTCATCAGTTTTGACTTGAAATAAAAGAAAATCAAGTAAGAGATCACGCTAATAGATTCAAAAATATAAGTAGAAGAATTAACTTTATTATTATCAATATTGAGTTTGAATATACCTTCACTTCAATATCCCTTTCCCACATATACATCATTCTTAAGCAAGATAGCTTTATTGGATCTAAGATAGCCTTGAACGTTTTCTTACAAAATAAAATAGCAGACACTAAATTTTTTTCTCAAACCCAGAACATGAAGAATATTCATTAAAGTCATTTCTTTTTAGAAGTAAAATTCCATTCTACCATCCCTTGACCACGCACCTTGATTGCATTGTTGTTGGCCATGAACAACTTTTGGTTTGCAACTTTTTCATAGTTTTTAAATTACTCTTGGTTATTGCATACATGGACAGTAGCCCTTAAATCAAGCCACCACTCGCAGGACTTAGCACATGATGCCATATTAGTTTTGATAATCATACATATGTGTAAGCTGTAGATCCTCCTAGTGACTATTGCCACCAAGTCTTTTTCTTTGAAAATATTTGCCTTGGAACTACGAGCTTCCATTAAGTGATTGCCTTTCTTAAGAAGTTTGCAGTCTTTAATGTAATGACCCTTTTTATTGCAATGACAACGCAACTGTTTCTTTTTCTTATCATGCTTGCCCTCCAAAACTGAAGAAACTTTCGTTTGCCTTCTGAGGTATTCTTTTTCTTGTCTTCACCTATATTATTCACTTTAGAATTTGGAGGAAGATACAGTATTGCATCACAGTTTTGAGTTTCTTCTTCAATACATATGTGCCTTAGTATCTTTTCAACAATGAAATCTTTAGAAGTATGTAGGAGTTTCTTCCTATACTCATTCCAAATTGAAGGCAATTTTAGAAATTATTAACTTAAGTGGTTGTAGTGATTTAGGAACTATGACTTTGAGGTCATGAAGCTACTAAAAAGGAGTTGTAGTTCACGAACTTGATCTATAATGTGTAAACTATCAATCATTTTAAATTCAAAATACTTCATCATGAGAAATTTATCTGTACCTTGCCTTTCATTATTGTATTTCTCCTCAATGGCTTCTGAATCTTAATGGGACACTTGATTGACATGTAGAGATCATAGAAATGATTGGATGGGGTGTTCAGGATGTGTCCTTACAATTGAACTCGTCATCCTCTTAGTTTTTCTTGTGTTGTGCCACTTTTCTTTTCCTTCGAAACTTACATTGTTGGTAGGATTAACTATTAGCTTCAAGGTTAGATCTAAAATATAGGCCATGTTTAACACAGTAAGAAGAAAAATCATCTTATCCTTCTATCTGTTGAAGTTAGTGCCATTAAACTATCCAATTTCACAAACTCTTGATTCATTACTTTTTAGATGGCATTCATTGTTGTAATATGGTGAATGTGAATCCGACATGCCGGATTTTAATAAATAAATTTCATTTTCTCATATTAGGATGGGACTTTATTGTTGAACGAGTTGCACACCTAATTTAACCGTAAATGGTCATTACGAAATGATTAAATAATTTAGAGTCACCACCAATCTAGTTTTGGCTAGGTGAGATTAGTCACCTATTGGGACTCATATTTTAAAAGTTATAAAACCCTAAAAACAAGCTCCAAGGCCTACGTTTATATCAAAGTTTACATGAAAGGGTTTAGAAGTTAGTTATAATCACGAGTAAAGATCGATGCCTCTCATGACACCCTTAAAATCGGTACCCTCTTAATTACATGTTAACTAAAGTCTCGATTATGATAGGTTTCAATTTTTTTTGGTATTTAATTATAATTTCCTATTTTTTAAAATTATTTATAATTAATATTATTTTCCATTTTTAGTAAATCAAATTTTTATATTTTTTTAAAATTAAAATATTTTTCGTACCCATTCCAAAAACTTAAAGGAATACGAAAGTTTTATTTTTTGAGAAAATTAAAAATTTCGATTTACTTATTTAAAAAAGGGTATTCCTTTGTATATAATAATTGATGAGGTGACTTTCATATAGTAAAAGTACATTGTGAACTATTTTACCCGGATATTGCCTTGAAATTTTAAAAAATTATATAACATATAAACATATTAAATTAAAAATATACCATCAAAAAAATGACTCCAAAGTACATCCATGAAATTGCAAAATAATCTTTTGATTAGAAAAAATAATCTAAATGGACCTAGCATGCATGGACATTATGGAATGGTTCCTAAATCATAGAAAATGATTTAAATGCATAAAATTTTGCATAATAGCTCTTAAGTCATGGAAAATGATTTAAATATCTTTAAAATGCATGAAATTGCATAATAATTTTTAAATCGTGAAAAATGACTAAAATGAGCTTAAAAAGCATGAAATTTCATAAAAGTCCTCGGATCATGAAAAATGATATAAATAAACTTAAAATACATAAAATTGCATAAATGATCCTAAAACATAGAAACTTACTAAAATGACCCTAAGATAAGTGAAATTGCATAAGTGGTCTTAAATAATCACAAATTACTAAAATAACCGTAAAATGCATGGAATTGCATAATAATTTCTAAGTTA
Organism: Adansonia gregorii; assembly: GCA_038382025.1. Lineage (NCBI taxonomy): Eukaryota > Viridiplantae > Streptophyta > Magnoliopsida > Malvales > Malvaceae > Adansonia > Adansonia gregorii. Next base: position 28,146,232 of record JBBYHO010000015.1, on the reverse strand, counting down.
TATAACTTACATGTCTCCATAAGCATGCAATGACATAGCCATCTTTAGTATGCATGAAAACATTATAGAAAAATTGCAAAATGGTTACAAAGGCGTCTGTAAACATTTTTTTCTCAATGAACATGAAAGAATGGCATCATATATTAATTTTATGCATAAAATACCTCATCAACATGAAAATACATGGATTTAACATTATGCATGATGTTATGGTCATAACCGCAATATCCTCATAGAAAATACGTAAACATATGAGTCACTATCATAATGCATGAAAATATCGTAAAATGCATGTTATTTATGAATTTAAATATAAAATAGCCCATCAACAATGAACATACATAAGTATACTAACATGCATGGTGATGTTGCCCTAATCATAGTATTTTCATAGAAAATGCATGGACATATGAATCATGATTACTATGCATGAATCATACATAGCATGAAAAATGCATGGCATGGGATAACTATCGAAGGCAAGATCAGAGAAAACAATCTTAAATTATGCAAACTTATTTTGAAATCTATGAAAAACAAGTTTTTCATGATAGAAAAATGATTTTTAAGAAACTTTTAACAGCAAATCAGCAAAGAAAATTAAAAAAAAAAAACTTTTAAAGATCACAGCCTAAGATTTGATAATAAACACATTTTTTTTTTCGTTTTTGGCTCAAATCATATTAAAAATGATAATGACTTCATTTAATCACCATTTTTTATATATATTTAATGCTACTAAAGTTTAAAATCCAATTACTGAAACTAAAAGTCAAGTGCCACGAAACCATGGTGATGCTTGCGATTTAATCATTGCCAACTCTCCTCTTTGAACTTTATCTAATGTATCCAATAAAATAATAATTAATAACATCAACTAAACTTAGTATTGATGCTTAAGATTCGATCAAAATAAATCATACCCTTTAGAGAGAAAAATAAAAATATATATTCTATTTTACCAAAATCCAAAAGTATATCCTCCCTAGATTCAAGAATGAATCTCAACACATTTTCTTAGAATAAGAAAGAAATATAAAAACATTGAAATGAAAAAAAAAATTATTGTTTATAATTATAATATCTACCTGAAAATAATATAATTTTCAATCATAGAAAACTAGAGAGTTGGGAACTTTTCAGGAAGATGTAATGTACCAATTAAATAACACATAATTACGGATAATTTATTAAAATATATTTTATTTAAGAATTTGAGAATTTTTTTTATTTGATAAATCTAACTCGAAAAGAAAACCTCACTGACTTTTAAAACAAATATAAATATAAATAAATAAATATATGTATGTATGTATATGTATTATATGTATTCACACGATATTGCGTTACCACAATAAAACTAACCAACTGTACAACCTGTATTGATTCTCAGAAACCATTTAATTTGGTTGTTAAAATATTTGATAAATATATATAATTTAAGTTTAAAAGAGATTATTAGTTAAATGTTTGAATTATGTGTATGGCAATCAATTATTTGTGAAAGTTCGAAAGTAATAACTCAATAATTGATACAAACTCCTAAGCACGTTCAGACTGCAAAGAAGTTATGATCTTCACATGCTTGATTTCATGCTAAGAAAATAATGACACATTTTAAAAATGATTTTTAAATTAAGAAAAAAAGAATTAAAATTCTTTTTAATTACATAATTTTTGGTTATCTGATTTCTTTTTATCTACGTCTTACTGACTGATATGTCTTAATTTTAAGATAAATTGAAATAGTACTTGCATTGTATCATATCGATTTACACCGATCATATCAGCTTGCGATAATCAATATAAGTAATTATTGCTATTTATCGGTTGTATAATATGTTTTTTTAGTTTTCACTTATTAAATTTTTTTAAACAAATATTTAATTTTTTTCCATCATAATCATTTTTATTTTTTTAATTACATTTAAAAATAAAATATGTTCATTTATTAATTAGGTTATTGAAACTAATTAATAATAATTTACTATATTTTTTAATATTTTATATTTTTTTATTTATTTGATGTTTAAAAATTTTAAATTTTAAATATTTATAATTTATAATTTTAAAATTTATATTTGTATATAAACATATACATTTTATTAAACATACATTTATATAAATATATAAATATTTTTAATTTTGGATTTTAATATATGTATGTAATTGAGACATATTCATTTTATAAAAGAACTCAAAAATAGATATATATATATATACACACACATAGATAAAAAAAATTTGAAATGCCAATAAACCGAAAAAGATACACGGTACGTCAAAATCCATAGGTATTAATACAATTAATATCAAAACAAAAATGATACGGACTATGTTACCTGAAATCCAAAGCTCAATCTAGTATATCCTTATATTTGTCGCCATACTCCCAATAAGTACATTGAAGAACAATTCTCAACCCGAGTTCCCTTCATATTCGGAGTTTAATTTAATTAAAATTATCAAAATTTAAAATTCGATTATTGAAATGAAAAAAAATTTAAGTACCAATAGATCATATGGCCATCGGCGATTTAATGGTCGCTAACTCTCCTTTTGAACTTCCTCATATTCATCCAATATAACAATAAAAAATAAAATAAAATAAACTTAATATTGATGCTTAAGATCAAGGAATCGACTAATTAGAACAATCAAAATGCATCATGCCCTTTAGAGAAAAATAAAAATAATAATAAAATATATACCTTTTTCAAACAGAAAAGAAAATTATTTCCTCTCTTAATATGTGGATAGATCTCGAATTATTTTTCTTAAAATAAGAATGAATATATTAAAGCATCGAAATAGAAAAAATAAAATAAAATAATTGTTTATGATTATAATATCTACCTGCAAATGAATATAAATTTTCATTAAATAATGGAGAGAGAGTGAGAAAATCTTCAGGAAACGGAACATAACCAATTAAAGTAACATGCAATTACGTACAATTGATTAAAATATATTTTTATTTAATAATTTGAGAATGTTTTTTTACTTTATAAATCTTAGTCGGAGAGAAGATCTCATTACATTTTAAAATTAAGAAAAAAATGTGTTTTACCTTTATAATAATAATGATAACAACGACAACACCAACTGTACAACCTGTATTGATTTGGGAAACCATTTAATTTGGCTGTTAACTGAATAAAATATATCAAACTGAATAAATTATTTGTTAAATGTTTGAATTATGTGTGTTGCAATTAATTATTTATGAAAGTTTTGACTTTTAAAGTCATTACTCAATCATAGATGCAAATTTCTACGTCTTCACACTGAATGGCAGTTGTGATTTTCACATGATTGCTTGCTATGAAAGCAATAAAACATTTTCAAAATGATTTAAATGAAGAAGAAAAAAGAATTAAAATTCTTCTAGTTGCATAATTTTTATTTTTCATATATATATATATATA
>JBBYHO010000015.1:28128160-28138614 GCA_038382025.1 Adansonia gregorii | reverse complement strand
AATAATAATAATAATAATAATAATGGCATCTTTTATCTCTTTAAAATTTTGAGAATAATTGATTAAATTAAAAATATTTTTAAATAATATTATATCCACATAAACAAGGAATGAAACCGTACGTGTAATTGTCTCCTGATAAATTTACAAGTCATATAAATAAGTAGTAAAAAAGAGCTTGTTTTTGTACATTTTCAATGAATTTTCATCTCATAAATTATGTATAAAAGTATCCATGAGTCAAGTTGGAAAAAATCGGTTGATCATTTATTTGGTCAAACATGATATGTCCAGAAGATTTTTTTTGAACAAAATAGTATTAAAATATTAAAATTATAAATATTTAATGTTTTTAAATTTATTTGAACATTAAATAAAAAAATCATTTTTATTAATAAAATAACATCTTGAGCAGGGCCACGCTCAACGAATCGTGTCTGGAATCTTATTTGGGTTGGGCCATACCTATAGCTTTATCTGTTGATAAATCTAATTGCTACATTTGTATTTTTAATTATTTTTATTTTTATTTAATAACATTTTATTCAAGACATTAAAAATGATAATTTCAATTGTTAATTTTTTTTGGCCAGAAAAAAAATTAACAATTATTAAATTGAATACAACATAACAAAGTTTTATAAAAATAGAACTTTAACAAATATTCTTACATTTCCTAGCACCAGTAGGCAAAATCCAATTAGGAAAAAAAGAAAACTGTACTATAAAGTTTCTATCTTTAATTCGTTAGCTTTTGTGTCATGCTTTCTTTCATTTTCTTGAGGTTGTATGGAAACGTGACTAAGGGTGGTTGGGTTACACCGCAACACTTAGCTGCAACCCTCTCGGCCCCCCTTCCCCCCCCACCCCCCAAAGAAAAAACCCCAAAAACCTTTGCTTTCTTAAACCCTACTCTGCAATCTGAGATTGAAAGAGTTAAAAGGTTGGGTTTATTTAAACGGCTTTAGCTTTTTTGACTCTGCCCTTTCCTGGGTATATTATCTTCTTTGTTTCCCACTCTTTTATTTATTTATTTATTTATTTTTAAGATTTTGTGGCTGTTTAGAATTTTTTTTTTTTTTAATTTTGCTTGGTTTTGTTTAGTTCCTTCTCTGTCATTGTCATTTATATATAAAAACTGAGTTTTTTTCTCTCTAATAATGAACATTGGTTTGAATAATTTTCATTGTTTATTTATTTTGGTTTTGTTTAGTTGCAGTTATGGAAGCTGATAGTGATATGGAAAGTGAGTTTGAGGGAGAGGAAGGAGTTTCTAAAACAACTGTTTTCGAATTGTCCCGCGAATCTAAACTGAATGAATTATTGCAGAAGATTAATTCCATCGAAATCAAATTGTTTTTGGATGCTACCAAAAAGTTTGTTAAGATGCTCAAAACCGGTGCTGGAGCTGAATTGCTTCATATTTATGTCCAAGCTTCTCCTTCCTTGTCGGAGCTTCTAGAAGCTTGGAAGCTTCGACAGGGAAAACCTGGAATGTCCTATGTTTTGTCATTGATTTCGGCTATTTTGAGTCATCCTGAGGGGAGAAGATTTAATGACAAATTGGGTGTGAGTAGGGTACTTGATAAGTTTGCTAGATTGATTGTTGATGAAAAGTTGGAGGATATTTATAAGGAGTTGATTAGTAAAGATGGGAAGCGTCAAAATGCTGCACTTTTGTTAATGGGTTCGATTGTCCGGCGTGGTTCAGGGTTGGCTTCTGAGGTTGCTAAAAAATTTGATTTTAAACTCCAGGGGTTTTCCAAGCTTTCTGAGTACAGAAAAAGAAAGCAGATTGATAAGAAAAAACATTCAACTAGAAAGTCGTTTGTTGGGTTTGCTATGTCGTTGTTGGAGATGGGGAAGCCAGGGTTATTGAGGTGGGTCTTGCAACAGAGGGATATGTATTCTGGCGTATTGAGAGGCCTTGGGAATGATGATGATGAAACTGTTGCATATATTTTGGCTACATTGCGTGATAGGGTACTCACAGAAGAGTCATTAGTGCCCCCTGGTCTTAGGAGTGTGCTCTTTGGCAGTGTCACTTTGGAACAGCTTGTGAACATCTCTGGAAGGGAGAATGGTGGGGCTGCTGCGGAGTTGGCCTATAATGTTCTTCTTCTGGTTTGCACTGATCCTAGCAATGGGTTGATGCCTGATTTGGAGAGAAAACCACATCCATTAAAGGGTAATCCAACAAGATTATTAGGGGTCATGAAGAAGCTAAAAGCAACAGAGATTGGCTATCATAAGGACTTACTTGTGGCTATTCTTAGGGGGAAACCATCCTTGGGTGCGGCTTATATGAATGAGTTCCCATACAGTGTTGAAGATCATGCATCACCTACTTGGTCAGTTCTCCACGTCACTTTCATAAGATCCTGCCTTTTATCCTTGTTAATATTTTTTTTCCTAAGTTACTGCATGTATTCATAGTAACTGAAGCACTTGCAGGTTTTCTACTGTTTCTCTGGCAGCAAGCTTGATTTCCTCAGTGGCCTTTGGAAATCCATTTGGTTTCCTTAATGCTAAGTCTCATGATCCACCTTCCTTTAATAGTGCAGATGTGCAAAATATTGTTAGTTGCATATGTCCTCGTCCACTCAGCAGATCCGTAATCACCAAGGGTTTGCTTCACTCGGATTTTCTTGTGAAGCATGGAGCCTTAAGGCTCCTTTTGGAGGCGTTGAGGTTGCTGGATTCCTTCATCAGTTCTTTGAACCACATTTCTTGTGTGAGAAATCAGATGAAGGAAGGTTGGGTAGTGTTGAAGCAAGATATTCAGAATGAGGTTCGAACTTTGCTTCCTGATACCCAGGTCCTCTTGACACTACTTTCTTCTTTGGGTACCCATGGTAGAACTCCCAAGTCTTCTTTGAAGAGGAAACCTGGTTTAAAAAAATGTCCAAGAAACAGCAGTTTAAAGAAATTGAAAGCTGATGTTTCGAAGGAAGACTCAGACATTATTATAGGTGGGATAAGCTCTGTTCCTGACATTTCTATGCCCGAGGATCATGATGATATTGCAGATGCACATATGACAGATGAGTTGGACATTGAAAAGGAATTTTTGACCGTTATTTCAGAAATTTGGGGCTTAGACCTCGACTCCTTCCCTGTTATGGAATTAAAAGATGCAGAGATGTACTTCTACTCTAAGCTTCTTGACACTCTCAAGATATATCTCGTAAGTTTTTTAGAATATGCATATTCTAAGTTTCAGTTCATATAGCATTGTTTGTGAGATCTGTCATCAGGACTCATTTGTTCAACTGGCAGAGAAAATATTCTGATGGAGTTTTGATTTTGCTTAGAAGGATTCTTTTGCATAATGAAGTTTTAGTCAGGGCACTAAATGAGTGCCAGGGATTAGCTCTATACATGATATTAGAGTATCAATGTTGAGGAAAAATGGAAGCTTTTGATTCTTTTTTATTTTGAATTATAAAGCGAATGATCTGTACCATAATTCTAAAATAGTTTGTTTCTTTTTCTTCATGTAGCGGGCTGTACCAACTGTATTAGAGGGATCATTTGACTTCTTCATGAATCTTCTAAGCGGTCCATCAGCATTACCATTAGATCTGCAGTGCTCTCTTCTTTCTTTGCTGATTGAATACATAGGATGGTCTCCAGGGAACAGAAAATCCAATAGAATCCCATTGCTGATGTACAGGCATCTGCAGACGTTCATTAACTTGCTTATTCTTTCACAAAATAGTGACATAAAGAATCAAGCATATATTCTGGCAAGGGCAGCTATGTTAAGCACCGGTGCCTTTGATGGAAACCCGTGTGAAACTGACGCATGGTTCTTATTTTTGCCTGGTTATGGCAGAATTAAATCGTCTGTTGAGGTGCAAGCAGTAGAAGTGCTGCAGAGCCTGTCTGCAGTAGTTCTCTCATTCTTAGCTGATGCTATTTCCACCATTGGGAATAATCTCTTCAAACATTGGGATATTGTTAGGCAGTATATATCCCGCTTAAAAGGCTTTGAAGGTAACTAGTAATTTATTTGCTTTTGTTGACCTTATATTGTTTTATTTGCCTACATAGTTGTAAATCAAATTTGTAGTTACTAATAATAATTAACTAATTTTCTTTGTCCACCATTCCTTGTCGGGATGCCCAAAAATTGCATTCCTTTCCATTTTTGAACACCTATTACTCTTTTCTGTATTCAGAATTTATTTTCTCGCAATTTTTATCCTATATTTTTTATTTTTTGGTATTAAAAAACCATTGAAAATGAATGCTATAAAAATTTTTAGAATTCTTATAAAAAATACACTAAATTTAAAGCTTTTCCCCCCCCTTAATCTCCATGAAAGTCAATTGGAAACAAACTAAAAAAGACATGGGGAGTTTTGTATATTTATGCTTCTATTAATAATGGCATTAAATTTTCAATGTTTATATGGCTTTAAGCTGTTTTACATTGAGATTGCTTGATGAAATAGTGATTGATATGAAATCAAATTGCAATTTTTGCCTGCCTATCTCTTCCAATGTTCAAAGAAATTTATGTGAACAAAGCTGGTCCAGGTTTTAGCTATTTCAAGAATTTATGAGATATGCCGCAAGCTTAAAATCCTTTTTCCCTTTTAAAAATTTGCCCACATGAACGGTTTGGTAGCTTTATGGCATTACGAAGTAAATAGATAATGAACTACTGTATGCTTGACTCGTTCTTTGCCTGCTCTTCGTGTTCTTTGTTATTCATAATATTAGCTCAATGCAAAGTATTCCTTCTTAATGTTCAATTTCTTGACAACTACTTTAAAACCAAGTTTAGCATTGTTGTCTTCTATGTTTTGGGCAGTAAAAGCTTAGTGTGAGGTTGACGATGTTGTTACATTTATTGCAAGAGCATGCTATTCTTTGGATTCTGCGAGTAGCAATATTTTCTGACAAGATTAGCATAAAATTGGTTCTGACATGTTTGGTATTTGATATTAAAAATATCCTATACTCACCATATAGAGAAGAATCGTATAGGGGTTTAAGACATTAGATGTTTTGAGCCTGTCAGATTTGGTGTCAACTAAAAAAGTTACACTAATAAAATTTGAAATTATGGCGAATGGAAATTTGAAATTATGGCAAATTTGCTAATAGGTATGAAAATTATTCTTGTTTTCTAATCTAAAATAAGTTGGGAAGAGATTTTGATCTGTGTTTCAAGATCTTTCTGTTCCTTGAAATTCATGATAAATGGAAGCATTATTTAATGAAGCCACTGCTTATGTTCTGCAGGTAAATCACCTAACTTTAGCCCTCTCACTATATGTGCCCTTGATAAGTGTCTAAGATTGCTCAATTCCTCATCTGGAACCTTTTCCTTATCTGAGAAGTCAATGATATCATTGTATGTGTGCAATACATTGAAGCATCTCTTGGCGACACAGGTACAGAATTTATGCTTTAGCTAATGCTTGAATACTGTCTATTTTTTATTTTCTAAGATAACTGAAATTTGATAGGTAGATGCGAGATTATTGTCTGCTTTGATTCAATCAGTTTTGTCCAAGGGACTTGGTGATCGCCATTCCATGGTCAATGAGTCCAGGGATTTCTTATGTGAGTGGAGGCCATTGAAGAGCTTATTGTACTTTTCACAAAATGCATTTTATGAACAACCTCAGTACTCAATTGAGAAAACTGCCACTGCTAATGATAGTTCTTTTGCAAATATGCTTAGTGAAGTGAAAAAATTTATTGCAAATGAGAATTGTGGTGAACTAACTGGAATAGTTAAAGCCTTTTATGCTGCAACGTTATGTGCAACACCTGAGGATCTATTAATGAATTTTCCTTCGGTAATGACTATTTCTCTGCAACTTGGAGTAGCTGTCCCACTATTTTCATCAATAATATTTAGCGAGCAAAATTTTCTTGTTGGTCTTTCTAATTTATGGCCTGAATTGTTTTTCCCTGGCCTGGAATTGGCTTTGACAATGATCCATCAGAAAGACAACGATGATGCTGAAGGAATGCCTTCTAACATTGATTTTGATACAGCACAATCAGCTGCCACAGCATTTAGTTTTCTTTTGAAGCAAGTTCCCTTTCACGTGTTATTTTCTGCAATTATAAGCATTGACGCCCTTTATTTATCTGAGCACTCCAAAATAAAGGACTTGCTTTTGGCTAAGAGGTCAGAATGGACTAGTGATTACCACATTTGCTGTCTTCGCCTTGTGTTATTTTGGTTTTATCGTGTACGATTCTTTTATAGAAACAAACAGTTAACTGAACTGGAGCAACTTTCTGATATTTGTTTGATTCTTGTAAAGAACATGTTTTCTCAACTGTTGGCTTTAAAGCCTGATTTTGAATGTTCAACGGATAGTGAGATTCCTTTGTCAGCAGAAACCGTAAGAGAAGTGGCAGAAACCATCTTATGTCATCCGGAAGTGATGTTATCACTGACTTGCCCTTTGAGCTGGAATAAGGAGGTGACTCGGATCACAATAGGACTCTTAGGGAATAGTCTGGAGACATTTCTGAGTTTATCTAGGCAAGGACTTCATAAACTAGATCATCATGTCCTGAATCTGTTGACTGCAACTTTGGACTACTACTTGTCTGTTTCCAAAAGCCATTATTCTGTCATTCAAGATGGAGCAAAGGGGACATTTCGGAGGGCTTTCAGTTCCTTAGTACAAAGGTTGTTTCTGGACCTAAGGGACAGATTTGATGTGTGCATTTCTAGTGGAGATTTGCAGCCACTTCTCTTATCATTTTGTGCCGTACATGCTTTGCTTCAATATATATCCCCTTATCAGCTTCTTGAATTGGGGCATTGGATGTTTAGTAGAATTGATGAGAATGAACTGACAGTTGAAAATGTTCATGTAGTGTCCGCTTTGTCTGTTGGTTTTTCTATTGCTGGTGGTGCTTTTGAAGTTCTGTCTACTTATTTGCAGCAGCCTCTAATAAAGAGAGCACCATATGATTTCTTATGGGAAGTGGAAGAGAAGCCTTTTGATGTTAACCTTTTGGAGGATATCTATGTTAAAGTTTGTAGATTTGCCTATAATTTTAAATTGGATTTTGCTGATGTGTGTTTGCTAAGAGTTGTTAGTGCTCTTTATAGGCAAAGAAACACACATCATGGTAAAGTTCATCCATCAAGTGTGGTAATGTCGAGGGTTATAATCAGCACTCCAGCGGAAATGGTTTCTCATTGCATTGATAGGATCAGCATTGCAAAAGGTAAACTGTTGCATCTTCTTGTTGAGATGAGTCCCCTGCATCTGTCGATCTTTGGGCAATTGTTTTTAAGTATCTTAAACAAAAAATTTCTTACCAATGGCGTTTTGATGAAAGAAGTCTCTGGCTCTGCCCTTTCGGATCAGGATTATTTGATGCTTCTACCTGCAGCTTTATCATTGCTAAATTCTGCTTTTGTGAAATTTGAGAAGCATTTTTACCAGCATTTTAAAAGTATACCATCTTTTTATTCGAGGATGCTATTGAATGGTTTCATGCATTGGAAGAGCTTTGTGTCCAGAGATATATTTCAGGAGGAGTTCAGTGAGTTCTTGCCGTCTTCTGCCGTAGAACTTTTTAATCTGGTTGATGGAAGTCTTCTTGGGAAATCAATTCATTTGTTGAGATATCACTTTTTCTTAAATGGAGACACCTTGAAACCGAAAAAGCGATTGGAGCTTTTTAATTCCATTTTTGCGTGTTCTGTTGCACAGGAAGAACTGCTTGATTGGGATGCTCGTGAGATGGATTTTAATTCAGTGAACAAGTCATTGAACCATATTAATGAAGTTGTTGCCAAAATATCATTCTGTAGGATGCTTTTATTTCCGGAAGATGATAAAGTTCTGTTTATGCCCAAAGAAGCAGATGAAAACTTGAAAGAAACCTCATTAATTTTGGGGTCTAATAAAGTGGACTCATCGAGAATGCACTTTATGAATGCTTTAGTGGGTGCATGGCAATGGATGGTTAATAAGTTACCCTTAGTTCCAGAGTATTCCTCATCAATAATCGCAAAAAGTGGGGATTGCCTATACCGAAGTTTGGAAGTTTTCATCTTGAGGAGTATCTTCGAATTGACCTGCAAAATGCAAAGTTATCTAATTCAGTTGCAAACTATTCCTTTTGTCGATCAATTAATGAGATCCACTCTCCTCCACAGATTTGACGATTCCAATACACTGAGAACTCTAAGAAGCATCCTTTTATTGCTGTCAGAGGGAAAATTCTCACGTGTTCCATGCCTTCAAATGTTGCTTGGTCATTCTCAGTTTGGCCCTATGATTCACTCTATCTCTAAATCATCTGTCTCTGAGACCGGTACATTATTCAGGCCTATGTCCAGTATTCTGGGGTTGCTTGTTATCCCTCCTATCCCTTCAAATATGATGGATGGCAAGGATGATCAAGAAGCAGCTGAGATGTTTGTGAAGCGGTTAGAAATTCTTAAGTTACTTAGAACACTTCTCCAGTCTAGTGCTAATCAGCCTGGTTTTGATTGTGGAAATGATAATGGCATAAATCTTAAAGAATTGCATTTTTTGCTTTTGTCTTCTTATGGTGCAACACTTAGTGAAATTGACTTGGAGATATACAGTTTGATGAATGAGATTGAGTCAATTGATTCATCGGAATCTGAATATATTACAGAAATGGATTACTTTTGGGGCAGTGCTGCTATGAAAGTAAAAAAGGAACACCTGCTGGAGCATGGTGCTTCTACTGATATTATGACTGATACCGAAGCAGTTCAAGAAGGTCGAAAAATTAAGTATAGGGAGAATCTTCCGGTTGACCCAAAAGGATGTGCTGCAACAGTGTTGCACTTCCCTTATGATAGAACTGCCAGTGAAGAGCCTTTATCCTTGAACAAGTTTCAAACTGATTATCTTAAGGACGTGATTGAGGTATATCTTTAGTTACTGTTTTCTATTATTTTGAATTTTTTTCTGTAGCTCTGACATTTGTATTGCATGTTATGATTATGCTATAACAATTTTATTATTTCAATGTTTGCAGCCACATTCTCCTGGTGCTGGAAAAATTCTGCGTTATGATCCTGTTTATATCATGCGCTTTTCAATTCATAGTTTGTCAGCAGGCTACATTGAACCAGTCGAGTTTGCTGGTTTGGGCCTGCTTGCAGTTGCATTTGTTAGTATGTCTTCTCTTGATGTCGGGATAAGAAAATTGGCATATGAAGTTCTTTCAAGATTCAAGATTTTGCTGGAGGTAATGGATTTTTATTTATTTTATTTATTTTTTTGATATCAGTATCAGTTACTGTTGCATTATTTTTTTTTTCTGGTAAAAGGGTGGGTCAATGGTCCTTAACAAAACCAATTAAACGAGTATGTGATATCCAACTCCAGCAATGTCAGCAAGCCAAAGAGGTTTCAGATGTTGTGGAGCTTGCTTGTAAATCTGGATTCTGGGCTGTTTAAATAAACTTTTGTTGGCTAGCCATTCTGCAATGAAATTATTTTGCCTAGGGGTGTGGGAAAGCCCCCTGTCCAATTGGTGTTCAAGAATCTTTTATGGGTTGGATGATATGGGAAAGAGGGTGTTAAGTTGGGGTGGCTTGTTTGACCACTAGCACTGAGCTTAATGAATCAGTCTTTGTTTCCATTCTGTCCAGTTTGATACTCTTGACCATTTAAATTCTATGATATATTCCTGAAAGTTCAGCAAGGCCGATTAAGCAATCTCCAAAGAATCCAGTAAAATATGCCATTTCATTCCCCTCTAAAAACTCTGTCAGCACCTGCTTTTTCCGGCTACTATCCATCTTGAGTTTAAGCCAACCTAAATCTGGTTTAACCTATTGGAGAAGGATATCTGATCGAGGATCCTTTTTGTCTTAGCTCATGGACGTGGTGAGCCTTTCTTTGATAACTTTTCCTATGAACTCTCATTTTGCCATCCCTGTAACTATCATTTGCTAAAACAGCCCTATTCCTTCACTTCTGTATATCATGCTTGCAAACAACATAGTGAGTTCCATTCACCCAACATCTCATTTTCCTATCAATGATACCGAAGGACCAATTATGGTTAGATGCTCTGTAAAACATACCTCGCTTCCATGGGGAAAGGACACTATCCGTAGGCATATTCCTTCAGGGCAGGTCTATCAGAACGTGAAGGGTGTTTTGGAGACAATTCCATTAAAACTAAAGCTTGCATCTTCCCTCAATTCCTCTATTTTGGTGCTTCCCTCAATAGCTATAGAGTAATAGTTGTTTATGTGTGTGTTTCATAAAAAATTCTTAAGGGAGAATAATTGGTAGGATTTTATAATTATGATAAATTTCTCCATATGCCTTAAACTTTTGATCATAAGCGTGTGTCCTTTTTGTCTTTGTCAAAATGAGCTTATGAGTGACGTGCAAAGTTATGTTGCCTTCAAATACAGACAGGCAGAAAGCAAATCTTTTTCTCAGATCTTTTTTTTTTTT
>JBBYHO010000015.1:28113876-28126278 GCA_038382025.1 Adansonia gregorii | reverse complement strand
TAATGTGGACTCTACAATTTTAATATATTAGTACATGGTTTTACAAGGAACCCAAGAAACTACACTTAAGCTAATATTATGTGATCTGATGAAAGTTATCTGTTCAATCAAGTATATACTGAATCTCCATGTGGCATGGAAGACACTGTGATCATTTGAGTTTCCTATGATAAGTTGAGGTTTGAGGAATGATTCTCCTTAATGAATCCTACACTGGGGAAGTGAGCCAGTTGAGCTAGTGTTACATCATATCTCGTTCTAGCTACAGTTTACTTTTTCATCTGGTCTGTTCAATTAATTATGGAAAAAGATAATAATAACAATAATAAGGATAACATGTTGCCATATAGTTAATGGGAGTCTTATGCATTTTGGTGCTAGTGGAAATAAATATGAAACACAATAAGATTAGGCAATAGATATGGTAGTTGTTAATCGTAGGGACCTAATGATTGATTGCGATAAATATGTTAACTTAATATTGGTCATCTACAAGAATTAGCCCTTGGCTTTCGGTTGTGGCAATTCTTTGGAATCCCAAAAATAGAAGCGTGGAGGATTATTGGGAACAGAGGACATATATTTTGTTGATGCTGGTTCTCGCTTTAATCTTAAATAGTTCTCTTTCATTCAATATCATTTAAGTTAAACAATTATAGCCAACGCAAATGGAACAAATTCTATGCTTGAAAAATGCGGATGTGAAAGTTACTTTAATACTTAGTATTGTTGTTGATGAGCTGCCTAATAAAGTAAGGCACTTCATTTATTTTGCTTTGCAGATACTGAAAAAGTCTGTGCAGTTACATAAAATGGCTCATTATCTGGTTAAACACTGCAGTCTGTTTTCATGGTTGTCATCTATTCTCTCAACGTATAGCCAGGTGCTACTTGGAAATGAAAAGAAAATTTTCTTAACTGAGCTGGCTGTGGTTACAGAGGTAGTTACTCTCTTCCATTTGATTCTACTATTTCTTAACAGTGTCCTATTTGCTGATTAATTTATTTAACTTCATTATTTTTGCTTTTATTTCCAAATTTCCAACTGTTATACTGTCTAGCTTGTTATAGCTCTATCTTTTTCTTTTTTCTTTTTAACCCTGAATAAAAGGTTTTTTTTTCTTTTCTGGTAGCATTGATTTCACTGCAGGTTGTGATGTGAACGTTTCTTGAGTTTTGGGATGACCTTTATAGCTATATCTTTGTGTTTCTTCGGTGTATTCATCTAATGCTATGTCTTTTTTCCTTTGCGAACCATTGTTTATAAATTTATTTGCTAATTTTAGTAAAATGACCTTCGTACAATAACCTTTGGCATCAACATGTTTTGGAACTTTCGTCTACTTACAGGCCTTACGATGCTGGCCTTCAAAATTTTTAAGGATCTTGTCTCCTTACATTCTAATAAAACATTTAATTTCTCCTCAATTAGTGGCATCTGGGTTTCAGGCCCATACTCTTTTTTCTTTTTTTTGCTGTCATCATGAGCATCATTTGTTTAGCCTTGATTCTGAGGTGGTCTGTAATGTTGTGACCATGAAATTTTACCTTAATCTGCTTACTCTATTATGAATAAAGGTATTCTTTCATGCTGTAAAGGAGGTTTTCATGTAGGCAGAACTTTCTTCTTAAGCTTTTTCTTGAGAATTATGACATGATATGTGTTTGAAAATTATGCAGCAAATTCCTTTCTCCAAATGACTTCTTTTAATTGTCATCTCCTGCTCACTCTATCGTCTTGTCTTATCATTAAGCAGATGTCTGTAAATTATTAACAGTTTCTCTTCCAGGTTCTGCTGAAATGATTTAATACCATACTTTCCATTGGTCTGTTTCCACTTTGGCCGGAAGTGGCAATTGGGGTGTTAGGTTAGAGTTGAGTTGTTTTGCATTGAGGACTTTGGGTTTTGACTTTTTTATCCTTTTTTGTCTACCTGTGGCTTCGCTTTATGGTGTATTTAGATGAGAATGCAAAGAGATTTCATTTATAGAAAGAATATCAAATATGAAAAATAAAATGTCCTTGTTTTGAAAAAAATAAAATTTGGAATTGCCAAAATTCTTGGCATTTTGATAAGGGATTCTGAAGGCCTAAATTTCTCATTTCAAGTTACATCATTCGTGAGTTCCTTGATTTTTTTCGGTAAGACGAACTTTTATTCACCTTCCTTTTTTATGTGACTTCCTATTCTCTTACATTCTATCTAAAAAAGCTTGTTTTAAAAACATATTTCTTGATCTTTTTGATATTACTAACATATAGACTTTTTTAGAAATCAG
Source organism: Adansonia gregorii (assembly GCA_038382025.1). Classification (NCBI taxonomy): domain Eukaryota; kingdom Viridiplantae; phylum Streptophyta; class Magnoliopsida; order Malvales; family Malvaceae; genus Adansonia; species Adansonia gregorii. The sequence continues at coordinate 28,123,998 of JBBYHO010000015.1, read as the reverse complement.
GTGACACTTATATAACGTAATTTTCTTCATGTTTTTCTTATTCTAAACATTATTGTTCTTCATTTATACGCTTTTATTTTTTTTATCTCATCAAATTCCAATGGTCAAAATTTCATTATAAAAGTAATTATTCCAAACAATACAATCATGTTATTTTAAGTTGATGCATTTTAGAATGACATCATTTTAAATAATTTATTCAATACTCAATTACATTTTCTTCAAGGTGATTGCTGTCATTTTACCCCATTCTCCACTATGTGGCTATGCCTTTAAAGTAGCTTACCATTTACTTATCTAATTGCAAAGTGAGTGATACAGCTCAGACATAGAAGCTGTGTCCTTGTTGATAGTTTATGGATGAGTAAGCTTGGTAAAATCAGTTTTATGTGCGGTTTCTTCACTCCTCCTAAAGTGGACCATACATTTCTTCAAAAACCTACATTTAGCTGTGCGATTTTTTTTGAGGCCAACCTTTAGAATAGTATCCAAATAAATGAACGAGTTTGTGATCCATATATTGTGAGGTGAACGTAGTTTCTTTATTTCAGAATCCATATAAAACCAATTTGTGACTTGGCAAAACTTCATTGTTGTCATCATTGCCATCATCGATGTGAACTATTGGAATTTCTGAATGTTGAAAAATACTTTTTGAGAATATAATTGCTGTTTTTCCATAGTTGTGGTAGGACACGGTATGAATGCACCTTGAATTTCACTGTCTTAACGCTTAACATTATTTAGGATAGTCCCATTGCTTAAATGCTTTTTGTAGTTACATGATCCTTTAATGCTACATATGCTCTCTGGATATGCTAAATGTTAACTTAAATGCTTTATTAATAAATTTTCATTTTGTTTTCTTTATTTAGGTTGTCAATGTGGTCATTTCATCAAAAGCTATCACTGAATGGTTGCGAAGCTGTGCCTTTGAACAGCTGATGGAACTTTCATCTCATCTATATAAGCTCCTAGTTGGTGGCATGATGTTGATAAATGAATATTCTTCTTTCATCAATCCAACTTTACAGATTATAATATCAACATTAAAGTTGTCCCAGAACAGGCAAATGTACGAGCCTCATTTTACCGTATCACACGACGATTTAGTTCAAATCTGTCTTGCTGTTAATGACGATGGCATGGGAAGATGTAGCGCAAATGCCAAGTGTGCGCTTGAAGCTGTACTTTCGAGCAGACCTCCTATTGACATTTTCGGCAAGGTTTCTCTCTCTCTCTCTCTCTCTCTCTCTCTCTCTCTCTCTCTCTCTCTCTCTCTATCTATCTATCTATCTACCTTTTTTGATGAGTGTAGATACTTATGTATCTGCATGCATATATGCATACTGATGAAGAACTTTATGACTGGTTTTGTGAAGTCTAATCGTTCTGTAAAATCATCAGTTATGCTGATTAAAGTACCTTTATATGTCTTTTTCTTTAAAATGGACAAGAGAGACATTTTTACTTGTAAGTGTTGTTGAATATCTCCCAAGTATATCTAAGAATAACAGAGAAGTGGGATCTGATGCTTCAAGACTTTGCTGCTTATCTGTTTGTACCTTTTGCCTCGTGCTAGGTTCCTTATATTTGTTAGGTAGATATATAGCAGTCTGCCTAATACTTTTTGACGATATTGATTTAGATTAATGTGATCTTGAAGTTTTTTAAATTAATATTTGGCTCAGAAGGAAGGAAGAAAAAGAAAGGAGTTCTTTCAATCCAATTTTCTTATGTTTTTTCTGTCTTATGTGCATTATTTTGCTAAATTTGCCTTGTATTTGGATGTATTGTGCAGAATAGAGAGAAGCTCTCAAGTTTTCTTATGTGGGCTACTTCTACTGCCTTGAAGTCCAAGTCTAGCAAAATGTTTCGGCGTGAAGAATATGGTCTCTATGTCCCAATAGTCTCTGAGAAGGCATTACATGAAGAGTCCTTAACATTGAAACTTTTACGCTGGCTTACCGCTTCTATAATTCATGGGAAGCTTTCTTGGAAATTTAACAATTGGACTGCCAAGTTTTCAGAAAGATTCAACTTGAAAACTCTTCAGTCGTTGTTGGAGTATGTCGAAAAGGGGGATAAACAAGTCATCAAAAGTAGCTTTGACGTCGAGGAGATGTTAGCTGCTCGAGTCTTTTATCTCCTGCAGTCTCTTGGCATAAATTATAGTGCTCTTCCATCAGTTGTATCTGCACTTTGCCTCCTACTCTTATCCGACGATTCCAAATTTGCAGGTATATTAAAATTGATTAACGTCTTGTCTATATGGCGTTATGGATTGAGATGGGAATAGAGATTTGGATTAGGTTTATGAAAAGAATCAATTGATCGGTTTGTTGACAACCAAACAGGTTACTCTTCTAATTAATGCTAGGTATCAAGAACTTCATGATGGGTGGTGCGATGTTAGACATTTTTCTAGATTCATCTAGGCATTTTATGATGGTGGAAGCTGATAACAGAAATACACGATTGATGTGTTCTGGTGTTGATGGATGTGTAACAGGAATGGGATACGCCTAGAGATGAATTTAATATTATTTACGGACAAGTGGCATGAGAAGCTGACTATAATTATGTGTCTTTTATTTTTTCATTGAACCCAATATTTAATTAATGATATCCTTTTGAGGAGAAAAAAAGTTCTTACTTGTTAAGAAAGTGTGTACTAGTCATTCCCTGTTGACAGTATGGCTTCGGAATTTGTTTTATGGGTGCTCTTTTTTCATTTTTTTTTATTTTTTCCCCCTTGGAAACATATGGTTTACCATTAATAATGCACTGCCAATTATTTTGGCTTAAGGGATAGACACTCCCTGCAGGTGTCTGACTTGTATACTTGTGATATTGAACCTAACTAAGCTGCTATAGTGGTTCTTAATTTTCTATTTTATTTCCCTGCAATCAAGGTACTATTTGAACCAATATTTTTATAGAAGATTTCCCTGGGGAGTATGTCAATTGCCCAAATAGCTTTCTGTTTGCAAGTTGCTTTTATAGAATTCTCTTTTGACTCATTTCTAACCTTTTTGTGATTTCTGCTGAATCAGGATTGGACTTCAAGCTTGGCTTTAGGAATTCAATGGTAACCCTGTGTTCAAAGATACGCTGCCCTTCTGAATTGAATCCTGCTTGGAGATGGTAAATATAGTCCCCCATTTTTCTCCTTTATGATAATTCCACGTGCCGTTCTTTTAAGATATGATAATTGTGCATTTTATAACAGCATTTGAGCTTGGTTCAGTTGATTAATTGGTTAAATGAGGTCTTGCTTCATCATAGCTGGTGCCTAGGGCATCTTAAAACTCTGGCTTATCTCAGAGCTTAACTTCATTAATCCTCTTTGTATTGGCTGTCGGAACTTGAGCTTGGGTTCGGGTGTTATTTCAGCAAATTTTTTCTCTTTCTTCCCTGATGATAAAAATACAATGGCGTAATCCAACTCTTTGACTTCCAAAGGGGTGGGGATTGAATGAAGTTATGTTTAATTTTATTATTTATGCTATCTCTTTCCTTGCTTATTTCGTAATGAAGTTCATTTAATATTTGTGCTACTATGCCCTTAAAAAAAAAAAGAAGAAAAAAAGAAGCCTAAAATGCACTGCCTGTTGTGCTCTTCATACAAGGTCATTTGAGCAAACATGGGAGGATCATTCATCTCAACTAACTGATTTGGAGAGGATTGATGAGCTTCATGCCTGCCAAACACTATTATTGATGATATCAAATGTGCTTTGGAGGAAGTCTTGGGATTTTCAGGCTTTATCACTGCAAGATGCCGAGAACTCTGGTGTATTTAAATGGGAAAGAAGCATCATCGAGAGCGAATGATATCTCATATGAATTCACTTAGGTAATATGATGCAGTTATGGTTGGAAGCCAATAGACCACTGCTCTAACTAAAGACATAGCAGAAACCACCGCCTTAAGTTTGGTAATATTGAACCTGAACGTGAGGGATCCATGAGCCGTCCAAGAAGACTACATATGTTGGAACCAAATGGCAGCGTGGAGACTATGGCTATCTTGTATGCAATGCAGGCTGGCTGGAACTCTTGAATGATTATGGAGTTTATGGAGATTATGGTGAAGATTGATGCAAACTGGGTGACCTGAAAGGGAAAGTGAGCAATGGAGTCTTTTTGACTTTGGGTTATTTCTATTAATTGCTTCGTTTCATTGCAAGCCGAAGCCCTTCAACAGTTAACTAACTCCACTGCTCCTGCAAAGGGAATAGTGTAGCCGGCTGGTTGTTTGGCGAATGGCGCTGGGCACTGATGCTCTTCTCTGGGCCTAAATTTGAATTGCTGCCATAATGTTACTTAAATTGATGGGAACTTTTGTGTGATTTAGGTCACTTGTTTGGTAGTAACCTGAGAATATTACTAGACACTGATTTTAAATACTGAATGAATCCCTGTTTTGTTTGGTGATATAAATCTTAACAAAAATGGTGAGAATATTTTATCACGATGAGTAACTTTCAAAATCATTTTTGGATAAATTCATCGGTGTTTACCATAAATGTCTCACTACGCATTTTTATTCTTTATAGTCTAAAGTTTCACCCTTTTATTATTTTATGGAAGGTAATATAATGGACTTTTAAATGTGAATAAATTAATAATTTTGATTCGTATGTTTCGGTTCTTTTTTTTTTTTTTTAATAAAATTATGAATTCTTATTTTATAATAAATGATTACATATATATATAATTTTGGTTTTTTATGTTCAGTGCTTGGTTTTTTTTTTTTTCTTTCATTGAACTAGCAAACATAATAATCCAATATCATTGATGATTAAAATCACTTTGATGGTCTTATTATCTTGGTAATTAAATCCTCACAATAATGTTTAAAACGATGGAAAATGCTATCTAAAGGTAAAATCAACAGTTTAAAGCTCATCCCAGAAAGCATAAAGGTCATGCTATGATTTTGTGACTATAAAAAGCAAATTTATTTTGTTTTCGTATATAAAATTAGGCTGATTTTGGTAGCTTGTACTATACGTAAAAATTTTGTATTCAATTAATGTCACGAGATATTAATTCAACAAAATAATTAGAAAAATAGGTCAAGTTGAATCCTTATATCAAGTAATAAAAATGATATTCATGTGTTTTGATTTTTATTTAATAATTTAAAAATACTATCATATCTATTTTTATAAAATAAAAAACCAATTTTCTTTATTTTTTTAATATTTATATGTATTAATATTTTAAAAAAATTACTTAGTTATGGTTTGATCTAAAAGTTTGTTTTACTATTTAAAAAATTAAAGTATTAAAAAAATTTATATTAATATTTATATATTTTTAATAAATAAACTTCAATAAAAAATATTTTTTTACTAATTAAATATTAATCTAGATATGATCAAATCGTACATTTTATATATAGCATAAATAAGCAAAAAAAAGAAAGGAAAGAAAATTGTAAGATTCTACCTGATATACCCAAAGTCAAAAAATGAGAACCGAAAATGATTAAACTAACGAATGCTATAATTAAAACAAAACAATAATTAATTAATTAAAGGAAGAGAAGTTTCCCACCAAATACTAAATAATAGTTTTAATTACTACATAGCCTATCAGATATGAAATCACCAAATTGCCTTTGGATCTCACTTATTTATACAAGACCCTTCTTATTTCTTTCTCATTTCAACAGGCATAGATTGAGTTCTTTCTTTCTGGTTCTTGGCATTTAGTATTTCAAGTGCTTTAATTTATTGGTATTTATTTATTTATTTTCATATTTCTTCCTCCTTCCTTTTTTTTTTAAATTTGTTTCATAATTCTTCATCTTGGTTAAATGTAGATTAATCGAAGATCATGATATATGTGGTTACATACTTTTTTTTTTCTCTGATTTTCTTTTGCATTAATCCCTTTTGTTGTAGAATTAAGGGGAAGTTCTTTTTTATTTAATGATGTTTATGTTAAAGAACCTTGACAGGACTGAGATTTTTAATTTAGTTTTTCTTTGATGCTTTCATTATTATTATTATTATTATTATCATATATTCTTTCTGATTGTAATATAAATGTACTTTAATATTTCATTTTTCCTTTAAAAAATGAAATAATTTTTTTAATAAATATAAATTCATAATTAAATTAAAACTATCTTTCAGAGTTTATAATGCAATATATATATATATATAACATTTAAAATATTAAACTGAGTTCAGTTTTTGATTGGTTTATCTTTTGCCTTTGCAGAAATTTCGTATTACAAGTAAAAGATATTGAGCTAATCAAAACAAGCATCTTGCATCAAATTAGAAGAATAGAAGGAAGAAGAGGGTTGTTGATTGATGTTGTAATTAAGGATCACCTTGTTAAGAAGACCGACCTATATCATCAATATTATGCCTCAGGCGCAGTCCAAACTCAACCCCAATCAGTTCAGTTACTTCATGTTCCAACCACAATCCTCAACTCTACCTGAGCTGCAGCCACAATCCCGGACTCTACTAGAGATGCAAGCACAGTCTCGAACCCTACTTGATCTACAGCAACAATCCACTCGGGTCCTAGCACTATACCAAACTCAACCTCAGCTTCAAGTACAATCCCTACCTGAGCTACAAAGACAATCCCCAACTACATCTCAGCCTAAAATATCATCTCGAGCTCTACTCCAGCAGTTTAAACAATCCCCAACCCTACCTCAACCCAAAATATCATCCCGAACTCTACTTGAGCAGATTAGACCAACACCACCTCAACCCAAAATATCATTACAAACTCTTCTTGAGCAGATTAAACAATCCCCAACTCCAACTCAACCCAAAATATCATCTCGAACTTTACCTTAGCCCAAAGTATTATCCCGAACTTTACTTAATCTGGTACAATCCCGCACTCTATCATAACTTCAAGTATCATCCCAAGCTCTACTTGAGCTGCTTGTATGATACTGAACTCTACCTAAGCTACAAGGACAAATCCCGAAAGATACCACAGCCCCAAACATCATCCCAAGCTCTACTTGAGGTGGTAGAACAATCTTTAACTCTACCTTAGCTCCAAGTATCATCCCAAAGGACCCAACCTTCACCTCAGGTGCAAGGACAATCTCAAACTCTACTTGAGCTACAAGGACAATCCCGAACTTCACCGTAGGTGCAAGGACAATCTCAAACTCCACTTATGCTACAAGGACAATCCCAAACTCTACCTCGACTCGAACTGTCATTCCGAACTCTACTTAAGCTGCTACTAAATCCCCAACTCTGTAATAGCTCCGCCCGAACTAATTGATTTTATCTATTTGAGTTATCATTCCCCAATCTTTGAGAATGCATCTGCAACGTGAATATTTAGGGGAATGCTTAAGATCGAATCTATTTGTATTCATCATTCTTTAGCTTCAATTTAGATTGCGTATGTCTTAAAAAGAAAAAAAAAAATTCTACTTTCAGGCTAAAGGAACTCTGTTGGGGCTCACAAGAAATTTTTGCTCTGTTCTACATTTTCATATCAACTAAGGATTTAGATAAAGGGTCAATGTTGCTGATTTCAACTTTTTCATTATTGATCAATTGATAAACACACGAAGTGAATAATCACTCCCTTATCACGAGATCCTGGTATTAATACAAGTTTTTTAAGCTTTTATGATGGAAGAAGAACAAACCAAACAAACATGCTTTAGCTCAAGCAGGACAAAAAACCAGTTGTTATATAAGCCCATGCATTTGGGATATGTGTAAGGTTCTTTTGTACAAAGAGTAAGTGTTGCAAACAGATGAGCAGAACGTTACTGAGAGAGAACATAGAAGAAGATTAGAGTAGACCTTAAAGCAATAAGTGCTGTGGTAGGTGGTGATCTGTAAGGTGAAATAAGGTCGAGCATGGTTGGAAAGGGATTAAAAAGTGGAGAGGATTACAAAGAGAATCTCCAAAAAAAAGGTTTGCTGCAAATTTCTGAAGTCCAAAAGTACTCAAAATGAGTTGCAAAGACTTCTATTTATAGGTTCCAAAGTATGAGTCACAAAATATTGTTATTTAATAGGTATAACGAGAAAGCACATAAGTTACTAAGCGTTAATGTTTGCTTGATGAAGATTTATATTGTTATTAGTAATGGTTAGTTATAAATAAGAATTCACTTATCGTTCTCGGAAAAAAGAAAGAAACACTTATACTTCATAGAAAGGTTAAAATGAAATCTTTTAACTACTTGAATATTTGATTCATTAAGCTAAGCTCTCTAAAACATCTAATACTGAAATTAGCTCAAGGACCATGCCATATTTGAAGTTATTTTATCACTATTGCATATTGGAACCATGCATATTTATCACTATTAATTTATTTTATCACTTACATCTAATTTTATTGATATTTCAATCTTTTGAGCTTTATATATATATATATATTCTTTGCTTTCTATTTTTATATTTTAGATTTTTTTAAATTAGTTTTAGTCTTAATATTTTTGATTTATTTTTAAGTGATATATTTTAAAAAGATAAAAATTTATGGATCGATTTAATGTTCATACTTTTCTTATTCGAGAAAAATTAGTAAGAAATTTATTTTATCAAAATTTTTTTAAGTTTTATTTTGATTTTATATTCAAATGATATATTTAAAAGGTTTATGTGCACAATAACTCACGAGCCAATTTAGAATTTATACTCAATTTGCCAGTAAAAAATTAAAATATAATTTATTTTAATGATTACTTTTAATTTTTTTAATTTAATATTTTTATTTTATTTTTAACTAATATATTCAAAAGGTTTATCTGCAAAGGTAACTTACGAGTCAATTTAGAATCTATGCTCAATTAACTTGTAGAAATGAAGAAGAAATTTATTGGCTGATTATTTTTATTTTTGTTTTTATTTTATTTTTAAATAATATATTTAAAATAAATTGTTCTATATGTGAACCGTGGTTATTTTAGGATATAAACTTAGCAAACATGAAAAAATTTTAAAAATATTTTATTAAATAATTATTTTTATTTAATTTTTAAATAATATATTTTTAAAAGTTGATATATAGGCTAAAGTATGGGTCGATTTAGAATCATTACTCTACCCAATTGAGAAAAATTTTAAATAAAATTTTATTAATTATTTTATTTTATTTTTAAAATAATGTATTTAAAGGTTTGGTTCGCGCTTTAACTCTCAAATCAATATAGAATTCGTATCCAACTTGCACAGAAAAATTCATATAAAATAACTTTATTTTAATTTTAAATGATTTATTTAAAGGGAAAGGGTTGCACATAAACTTGCATATTGATTTAAAATTTGTGCCCAACCTATTCGGCAAAAAATTTTAGAAAATAAATTTGTTTTATTAATTATTTTATTTTATTTTATTTTTCAATGATGAATTTAAACTAATGGATTTGTACGTGGATTTGCGAATCAATTTAAAATTCATACCTTATTTTGGTTGTAAGGTTTAAATAAATGATTATTATTTAATAAAATTTAAACAATTAATTAAATTTTATAAAAACAAATATAAAAAAATGAAGCGGGAGATTGGAATACTAGTTAAAATTTGGGAGAATTCTAAAAAATTAAAATATAATAATAATTATTAACAAAATATGAAAACAGAAAAAATAATTTTAAAAAAATAATTATTAAAATATTAAAAGACTGTAATTATTATTTTTTACCTCTTTTAATTCACCTATCAACCGCGTTCTTCTCCTCTTTTTCCTCCTAAATACAGCAATGGGGGTCGCCACCCTTGAATAAATTATTAAAATAAATGTATTATTTATATAACATATATTATAATTTACAATATATAAATATTATATAAAATTAATAATATTTTATATTAAATCTTAAATTACTATTTATAAATAATAAAAATAAAAATATTGGGTAACGAACTGACCTCAACCAATATATATTATAAATATAATATATAATATATTAAAAATATTGTTTAATATAACATACTAAAAATTCAAAAAATAAAAGTATACGTGAAATCTTGAATTATAAAATAATCTAAAATTATATTAAATTTCAAATTACTACTTAAAAAATAATAAAAATAAAAATATTTTAAATTAAATCTCAAGTTACTATACAAAAATAATAAAAAATAAAAAAA
>JBBYHO010000015.1:28095641-28111047 GCA_038382025.1 Adansonia gregorii | reverse complement strand
AATAATAATAATAATAATAATAATAAAATAACTACTTTGTACTTTTAAAGAAAAAAGGGAAATGGTGTATAATTTCAATGGTAGATAACTCTTTGAATGAAATGAATTTAAAATTTAAGACTTATGTTTGCAAGTTTTTTACAAAGTATGTTAAATTTTATAATAATTTGTTAATTAATAAGAAAATTAAATTAATTTTGTGCTATTATTTCACTTTTTACCTATTTTATTTTCAAAAGTTAGGTTGTGAATTTTTCAAACAAAGAGAATTCTAATGTAATCCTTTTAATTTGGGTTACTTATGCATGGTTCATTAGGGTATTCTTGAGAAAAAAATATTTTTTGATTTACGCAAATAATTTAGCAAACCCAAAATAAAAGCGAACTGTGGCTAAAGCAAGCAATTTATGTTTAGTCGTATTTTTTTCCTTCGAATTTTTTCTATTTGTAGTGTTTTCAGTCTTTGTGGAGATATTGTAATTATTTAGTTTCTATGAACAAAGAAAGGGATGCAATGAAAACCTTTTATAAGACTATATTTTGTGTTTTGATCAATGCAATTAAAGAATAAAAAAAGATGGACAATGCATTTCATTAAATTAATATGTAGTTATTGAGTATGTAATGCTAATGCTAATTAACATGAAAAATAGTGCATTTTTTTCTTGTAATACATATCATCCCATATACTCACTACCTCTCCTATAAATGAAGATTTATTTTGATTACAAATCTCGTTAGAAATACATCTTATTAACAAAATTAAAGTAGGGACACCATTTTTAAACATGATGGTTAGCTTCGGTGCTTGTTTTATCTATCTAATTTTATTCATAACAAGTGTTGCTGCCATAGTTGCTAAAGAGAATGATATGATTATTAAGAAAAATAATTATGAAACTAGAATATGTAGGTATGTGTTATGGAAGTTTTGACAAGTTTTTTTAAAACATGAGTGTTACTAATTAGTGTTGCAGTGAACTTCTTGTATTTGGAAATTAATTTTTTTATACAACTTTTATAGTAAATTATTTTTTCTTTAATTGATTTTCAATTTGTGTATGAGCTGAAATATAAAAATGCAATTTGTAAAGCCCTTTATAAGCCTTTTAATATGTTGGATTCAACAACATATTGTTTTTAGGAGGCATTGGATACCTTGTGACAAGCAGAAGACATTAGACATAAAATTATGGCATAAACAACTTGAGGAAGATTAAAGATGCATTTTGCTTTAAAAATCAAAACATTAGGCTTTGTTAGACCTTGAATCCAAATATAAAGAGCTTGACTTATCCTTAGGATTGAAAACAAATTAATAGAAAACGTTAAATCCATACTAATCTTCATTCATTGAAGGTAGCATAGACTTAATTTAAGAGATTTTTTGAAAAATTATAATGGCAACAAACAAACAAAGAAGCAACAAGAAAGCATTTTTAATCATATAGAGCATTCAAACATGGCATTCAATGGCAAACATGTGTTGGAACATCAACAAGACAACATTTTTATAAAATAAAGCATACAAAAAATACAAGCAATGCACAAACATTTAAGAGAATATTTTTATAATATAAAAGACGATGTGAACATGGGAGAAAGCATTTTCTTGGCATAAAACAAACAGTGGCAATTTTTACAGCACCAAAACAAACATTTTCTTTGTATTGGTTTCATCACCAAACCAATACAAAACATCATCAAGCTCAATAAAATACCAAAGCATCTTCGAATAATAATGCATCATCAAGGATTATGCATGGATGATAAAGAAGAATGTCATGAATTACTAAAAAGTGGCTATTCTAAGATAACTAGAGAAAAATATGATTTTTCAACATTCAGGCATCACTAAAACATCATGAACTCAAAATATAATAAAACTAAACTTAAATATACATGTTTTCCTAAAAAGGTCATGGTTTCATGAGTATTGCTTGGCTAAAATGACACAAGATGTGCTTAAATATAAAGAAATAAAAAGAAAAGTATAAAAAATATACCAACAAAGCTTGTAAAACTCTTTCTTTCTTTGTTAACTCAAAGATGTGATTTTATGTTCTTATAGTCTTTATTTTTCTGGGTTTTTTTGGCTCACTTGTTTTTCCTTTACTTGTTATGGATGAGTAAGAAGAACTAGCAAAGATGAGCTTTAAGGTAATAATATGGATGGAAAAGAGTTTGGTAAAGAAGATGAGTGGAAAGTGAAGGCCTGAAAGAGGTTTTTAAAGGCTGTTAGAGACTGCCATGAAAAATAAAGAGTTTTTTACTTTTACGTATCGTTTGTGTGTTTGTTGGTTGCCAAGCCAAAGTTAGCTCTTCTATAGACCAATGTTCAGCCATTGATGAAGAGCTAAAATAAGGGCATTTTTTAGTTTTCTAGTTATACCATGGGGGTAACTTTAGATACTATGTTTAGCTATCTTTACTTTCATTGGCTCTAGCAGCCAAGTTAATAGAATAGACTGCTTCATGCAGCCCATAAATGGAGAAAGTCCAATCTTGCCCCTAAACAAAGAATGTTTTTAATGAAAATGTCTCATTTCCTAGTTGTTTTGGGCCTTAAAAATCAATTAAGTCTAATCCCAAGTCTAATGATAAGGCTTGATATGAATTTGGATGATTTTTAATGTTAAACATGTGGCTAAATCAAAATTTTCAACTAAGGGTGTAAGTGCTAAAAAATGCCATGAACAAAGAAATTTTGCCTATATGTATCAATCAGTGCATACTAAATGGATACATTTGGATAAAAATCTAGAATGTATTGATACAATGAATATTGTTACAATACATTTCTAGAATGTATTAATATAATTATTTACATATCGATACTATTACCAAGCATTATATTAATATATTAAGCAAATGTACCAATGTATGCCCTACTTGTATTGATCTAACCCATGGAATTTTTAATTTTGATGATGTGAAGGACTTATATGAATACATACAATTAAAAATGTGTACATTATGCACCTTTGGCTCTCCAAACACTGCACATTTGCTAAGAATGATAGAAGTAAACACCTTGTTTTGTCCATACCAGTTTTTGGCATCCTAGGAGTTAGGTAACAGATGATTAAATCAAGAAAATAGAAATAAAAGCTAAGAGATAATTGTAGGGAACCATGTTGCCAGGCACTATTAGGCGACAAGGTGCTAGGTGAAAAATTTTTTTTAGGAAAGTTTAAAATGCCTATGGGTCATATTAAAGAAAAATATAAAATTGAGGCATCAAATGCCATTTTTCATGGTGTCACCAGGGTCATTCAAATGAATAAACAAGTTAATTTCTCACTATTTGTGACGAAGTCAAGGTAACTCGAGAAGCATGGGTATGCACAAGTTATATTAGGGTGCAAGTATTGATACGAGGCCTTTATAGTGTGAGAAACTTAAGTTTTCACATGTAATATCGATATAAAAGGGTTTGGTATCAATACCCAAGGTGTGGTATTGATACCTGGGATGTTTGTATCGATATAGACCTTAGCAGTAGCTAAAGTTGTGATTTTTGGTAAAATGTATTGATACACAAGCATGAGTATCGATACAAATCTATGGAGTATCGATAAAGGCCTCTAAGTCACGAGATTGAAAACATTTTTTGCTCTTAGTATCGATACATAGCTCATTGTATCGATACTCAGTAGCAAAAAATACCTTGTGTATCGATACAACATGTTTTGTATCGATAAACCAAGGCATTTTTACCTAGTTCGAGCCATTTTTTAGCCTTCAAAAACCCTATTAAACATGTTTTTTCACCAAGGAACTATTATAAAACATTGCAAACCTTAATGAATTCAAACAAATTTTAAGAGCCCCAACAATTAATGACAAAGGTCATTTTCAAAAGATATATAGATGTTAGCTGGTGTGGCAGGCATATCTCCAATTGTAGGATGTCACAGCTTTTTTGCCTCCTCACTCAGCATGGTAGAACCAATAAGAAGAGAGTTAGCTGGGCATGGTAGCTAGAGATGTCCCCTGGTGCAGTAGGGAAAAATAAAAATACCCTTGCATGGTCTTCTAAAAGTAGGCAATGAGCATTAAATCAAAAACTATCAGCTATCTCAAAAAAGAAAAACTTTCAGCTATCAAAAAAATCTCTCCAGCAATCCCAAAAAATTATTCATCCATCTCCGTAAATCTTCCATTAACTCATCATAACATTGTTCCATTGCTTTTTACCCTCAAGCAACCTCTATTCTCGTAGCTCCCTAAAACCACCATTAGAATACCTTCAAAAACTTAGCCTTTCATTATTTTCATCCTCAAAACACTAATCACTAACCATATTACTAGAAAGCTTTTTTCTTTCACCCTTTTTTGGCTAAACAATAGCAAAAAGAGGGAAAGAACTGAGCTTAAAGTCACTACTTTAAAAAAAGAGGAAACTTCAAGCTTTGCTGGAATATTTTATACCTTATTCTATATATTTTCTGTTTTGATCATCCATTTCATTTTAGTAAGCCCTTCATGTTGTCATGACCCTCCTAATACTCACATGCATCTTTATTGCCTTAGTTGTCGTAGTCTTAGGATCTTAATGACCTTCTTGACACATTGATGTTGTGGGATATATAAACTCACCATACTTCATTTTCATCATTACAAAGCCTCTGTTCATGCATCTTTTGCCATGTTTCTTCCATATTCACATATCCATTACATATTTAAGTGGTCACCTTAACATGTTTTAGGTATATTTGAACATTTCCTTGTGTTTTGAGGAGTTTCATGAAATAAAAATCCTGTCTTAACAACTTTAGCATCCATCCCCTTGTTCAAACATGTTCATATCATCTCCATAGACCTTATTTGTCATTTTCTTGCATTTGTGTCACACATTTTCATATCAAAATATCATCTTTGCATGTTTGCATGTTCAATCCATATTTATCTTTGTATGTGATGTATTTTGTTCATGACATCTCCATTAAAATGCTTGCTTGTTTCTTACAAATTGTTTTTTAAAAACATCCCCAATTTAAGTTCATGTAACTTTTAATAGGTGAAGCATTGCATGTACTTAATGTTTTCATCAGATTGGTCTTCAATCTTGGAAGCAAATCAACATTGTAGCTCTAGATTCATGGTGAAATAAGTTCATTTTAAAAAAAAAAAAGGAAAAAAATCCTTTTTAGTATTAATCCTTGATCTTGAGTCTCATGTTCCTTTTTGTGACATGGTTAACGGGTTATTCCATCATCCCAAACTACTTTGGGATTACAGAATGAACTTGTGAAGGCCATGTTACTTTCTGTTGTGGAGTTCAGATGCCCTAAACTCGAGCCTATCTTTAAAAAATTGAAATATCAAACAACCCCCTATTTTTGCTCTGGCATCATTATAGTTTGAACTTGAAAAATTATTTTTGAACCACAAAATATTTCTTTTGATTTTTCTAATATTTTTCTTTTAAAGGGCATCAAATTACCTTTCTAATGGTGCCTTGTTTGCCCTCAGATCATCCTAGACGAGGGAGTTATGATTTTCGAACCTTTATTTTTTGAAACCCCTAGAACTAGCATGTAAAATTCTATTTAGGGCCATCACGGCCCACTATTGACTCTCACGAAATTTCAAAATATTATTCCCAAAAGGTTTACAAAATACCTTTTCTGGAAAGGTATATTTATGATCTAATGATCTTGGATAAGCTTAGAATGATTTTTTGAAACCCATCATGCCCTTTTAATAGTACATGCTACCAATGCTAAGACGAACCTAGCTTCAAAAATTAATTCCACCTAAAAAGTGATTCTCTAGAATTTTTAGAATATTTTTATATTAAACATTGTCGAGTTACCCTTCCAACGGTACCTTCTTTACCCTCTGAAGTCTTAGGATGCACCCAAACAAAATCCAAAAATGGAGACAACATGATGTTGTCCCCTATTTTCAACCTAATTTTTAAATCTCTATTTATCGAGACGTTCGGATGCCTCGAAAATGTGCTCAGTTGATTCCCTTACAATAGCAACCCCTTTTAACTCGGATTAAGATTAAAACACAAAAAATAAGATTTTATATTAAAATTTTTGCTAGTGGAGATTCTTTAACTCCATTATTCTAAAGGGGATACTCTAACCCTATTTTTTAATTAAAAAATTTTAAATTTTCTCTTTGTTTCTAAATGTTTTTCTAACTTTGGGACAACCCCACTTCTCGAAGGGAATACTCCCAACTCCCTTTTTTTAATTTAAATTTTCACTTTAATCTTAACTATTTTCATAGCTATATTTTAGGGGATACTCCAAACCTACTTCACGAAGGGGATACTCCAACCCCGCTTTTACCTCAAAAACTTAAAATTTTCTCTCTTCCGGATGCCTCAAAATTGTTCTGATAAAAATCATCTTTTTTTTTTCAAATTACCACCGAATCTAGATCAGTCTATAAAATTATTATCTCGGTTATTCTTCAATAATCAAAGGTAATTATGAGATATATTTTGATCATCCTTCTTTTTTACGTTCTTTTGTTTGTGTTTGCTTGTTTATGATATTATTATATTTCTCATTTTTTGCCTCACTAACTTGTTTCCTTTTGTAGTGTTATTGTGCATTCATATTTAAAATTTGTTTTTTAATTAAATTAACAAGGCGATGTTTTATGTTGGTATCTCTCCATTGCCTAATACGAAACATCCAATTTTTAAATTCCAATCTGGACTTTATTTTCATGAAAAAAATACCTATGTTCCTCACATCTCCAAGGCATACAGGTGATCTAAGCGGCCTTAATAAAAAATCCTCAAATTTACATTTGCCAAAACTTCATGAATTAAAAAGGATTATATCTAAATAGAGACCAAATGGAACGATTTAACTAAGACCAAAGTGAGATATAGTTAGTAAGTACCAATTTCGAGCGTCGTAGGGATACTAGTCTTTCCTTGTACGTAACCAACTCTCGAGCCCAACCAATGAATCTCTAGATTTCGTAGACCTTGAAATCAGTGTTTCAACTTTCGTAACTCATAATATTATTTTCAATAGGCATCTGACCTTGCTTAGCCAAAAATGATCAGTGGTGACTCCAAGTTTATGGCCATTTCGTGGTGGCCATTTGGGTCTAATTGGATGAGCGACTCATCTAACGGTCCCTATCCCCTTCATATCATCACACCTAATCTGAATACCTATCAAGGGATAGCCCAAAGGCTCAACCATAACCAACCATCATTTATTTTTAAGTTGAGCATGCTATGCCCTTTAGATCGTCCAAAGTTTTAAAGGTAGGGCACGTGGCAATAGCTTGGCAACTTCGCTAGGAACTATTTTAGAGAGTTAGGCCTATAACTATCTACTTCTCACTTGGTTCTTGGTTTTTTTTATTTTCATAATTATTTAGATATAATTCTCTTTTATTTTTTTATGTACTAATCTTTATTGTTTATGTTTTTCTTTTGTGATTGTTAGGGATTATTCGTGCCCAAATAAATATTAATTTGAATAAATATGGTACTATAGGAGTGAAACAAAAAGGTTTGATTGTTTATCTAACACACATTGCACTTTTATTTGCACTAGATTCCCACCATATACCAAGGTGTGGTTACTATCTTAATTATTAGGAGAAAGTAAGCCATCTGTCTTTATGAGTAACCCTTCACATATGCATGGTAAGACCATCTGAGATGTAAATTACCTATGTTTCTCGTAAGTACCCCTCCATACTTACATAGGGAAATACATCCAACGGATCGAACTCGTTCTGCCAAACCCATGATGGGCCTAAGTTTGGGGTGCTTTGACTATTTTTATCGGGTGGAAGAGTGATTCGGATAGTGAAGTAGGGGTTAACTTAAACTTATATACTGAACCCTACTAGCTAAACCATGCCAAGCCATACTAAATGCTATTGGAATAACCCAAAGATTAGGGTCACTCAGGGAACATTTCTTACCTTTACTCCTATATTCCATTGGTTAGGAGGGCAATGATAGGTGAACGTTGTCACCCGCATTTGTCTTTTTTTTTCATCATCCCGCCTTTAGGATATGCCATGATGTTTGGTGGAAAATCCTCTTTAAAAATAGGTAAAGGCAAATGAATGCCATTACCTGCAATGCCATCTTAAAATAGTCATATCGGACTAAGATAAGCTGTCATGCTGCCCAAACGACGGCTTAACTGTGTTTAGCATAAAATGGTGATAAACGAACATCACCACTTAGATGGACAATCTCAATCCTGACAAGGTATCATGTTACTTTGTGAAACGGCAATTTTAATATGGACATGCTGGTATGCTGCCCATTTAATGCATCAACATTTATATTCATCATGTCTGCCCTAAGCATAATACCGCTTATTCTCAGGGCCAATTTTATGATACACTTTTGCTGTTATTCTTTCATTTCTTTATTTTTTATCTATTATTTTGAATTGGTTACTAACTCGTTCTCTTTTTGCTTTTTTTTTTCACCATGCATCATTTCATCATAATTACTATCATCAGGCGACAATTGGCTCTAATGGATCAGTGTTCACAAAGAGGCATTTGTCATGGAGACTTCCTTAAACCTGGGCATGTCTCAATAGTGCATGAAGAGATCAAGATAGGGTACTATCAAAATGATTGGCAAAATCTAAGGATTGTATGGACTAATCGAGATAGTACTAAAAGGAAATCATTCACTAAGAGATACAGAGACATTGCTCTTCTGCTTCAAGTTTGCTTGGATGTCGATATGTTGCAAGCGGCCTCTTAGTTTTGGAATCCATCATTCTAGTGCTTCACTTTCAATCATGAAGACTTAGTCCCCATGGCTGATGAATACACTGCCTTGCTGAACATTGAAAGGGCAAGGGTCGACAGGATATACTGCAAAGTGTTGAATCCTCTAACCTTTAAGAAAAGATTGGCTCAAATCCTTAGGGCAATGAAGTCTTGGATTAAGAGTCACATTAAAACAAAAGGGAATAGTGAATGCATCTCATGGGCTGGTTTGAAAGAAGTAATGTCGAGTACCGTTTACATCCTGAAAATCCAATTTATCTACACTTTGGCAATATATGGTCTAGTTATATTCCCAAAGACATTAGGTTATGTTGAAGCTACAGTAGTAGATGTCTTTTCTCGATTGTGCTTCAACATCAATCTCGCACTGGCCATCATTATCAAAACTATTGGAGCTCTTAATTTTTGTAAGAAATTGGGTACAGGCTGACTTATTGGATATGTGCCTCTCTTTCACGTTTGGCTCGTCAGTCACTTTAGCCCTGAATAAAGCAGGACGTCATATTACTTTTTACCTAACTTTAACCATATCTCCAAAGTACTTGAAAAAGAATGGTCCTAAGACAAATCTGAAAAGCAATGGGTCCAAAATTTCTAAAACCTCAATGGAGAGGAGGTAACATTGAAGGCCTCTTAGTTTTTCCCACAAATAGTCTAAACTAGTGCAGAGAATACAACTTTGTACCACTCATGGGATTATGGGGAAATACTAGCTATGCCCCTCTTTTAGTTCTTCAGTAATTCCAGTGCCATCAATTCATCCCCTTCATCCAAGACTTAGAGTTTTGGGATTTCAATTATAGTAAGCCTAACTATAAGTCGAAAGTCCAGCTAGCCTTTCAAGCATAGAAACAAACCTGCTGCATAAAGAGTTATTGGAGAGAGAATAGCATGATCCCAAGATATGATGAATAGAGGATCCCTCATGTTAATGATGTTATGCCCCTGTCTAGTATCGGGACATCATAAATGCCAATTAATGAATTTTTTTTTGAAATTGAGTTGCTCAAGCAAGAGTTCGAACAAAGAAAAGTGACTTTTGCCAAGGAGATCACTCAATTAAAAGAGGAAAATAGTTAATTAAAAATGGATCTCTACCTTAAGGGTGGCAAGATAAGTAGCATTGTCAAGGAGAAAAACCACCTCAAGGAGGATCTTGAGAGCTTGAAAAGAGACTATATGGCCCTTAACAAAGCAAGCAAGTCTTGAAGGCTTAGAAAGTCATCGATCGAGTGGAGGAAAGAAATTACTACTCTCAAGAAGAAACTACACCAATGGAGAGAAGCTGCTAGGGCCAATAGGGAAAAACTTGCTAGAACACAAGCTCTTGCGTTAGCTTATCGAAGGAGGTATGAACAGTTAGAGGCTCGAGTCTAGGATTTGAGAACTAAGTCAAAAATTAAGTTCTAACACTTATAATTCAAGACTTAAAGCATTCTCTTTAAGCTCATCAAGACCAAGTCGATGCACTGGTGAAAGCCTCCGAACAATAGGGAGAAAGAATGGCTTTAAATGGTTGATCACGTGTGCCAAAACTATCAAGACTATCATCATCATCTTACAGAACAGAACTAGGTAGCTCAGTTAGAGGCCAGGAAAATGATGGATGTAACTTGATCCTTGACATGTGATATCCTGCCAACTGAAGCCCACAAGCAAGAGTAATTGTATTTCTTGGATCGTGTGATCAAGCAATGTAGCCGCATTAGGCATTTTCGAATATAATCATATGTAATTAAGACATTTTGTTGCTTTAATGAAAGATGCTATTGGTGAAGCTATCTTTTACCCAATTGTCCTTTTGCATTTGCATAATTAACCTAATTCTTTTATGGTTTTTATTCATTCATCATCATTGCATAAAAAATATGCATAAACATACCATAAAGGCCAGATCCGAAAATAATTTAAAGCGAAGGTGATCCAAAACATAGAATCTATAGTTCACCATCGATACAACACTCACAATCATCGAAAAGAGATGGAAAACAATCACCAAGCCCGCATCGAAAGACTCAAACTCATGTATAGAGAGTCCCAAGAGCAAGCACTCCATAAGAATAAGGAACTTCAAGCACAGATTACTGAGCTGACTAAATCACTATCCAATGTGTTAAAGGAAAAAAGGTAAACAAGTGCAGTCGAGACAAGGAAAAAACCAGCCCTCTTTGAAAGCAATTTGAATGGTGGTACTAAGGCTACCAATGTTTAAAAAGGGGCGCTACATGGTAAACACCCTCTAGCTATGAACATCCCACCATCTCGCCATTTATTTATATCAAATCTTGCAATAGTGTCCTACTTAATTCAAGGATTTCAAGGCTCGAGCTCTTCACCGTCAAGGTCTATAGTCACGAGCCTCGATAAGCATATGAAGCAAGAGAAAGCAAAGAAGCCCTCAAAAAATAATAAGGACCTAGACAAGTATAACTCATTAGAGAAGTGTATTCGAGCTATGGAAGAACGTAACAAATTTAGAATTGTAGACATAAAGTCATTAGGGCTAGTTTCAAGCCTTGTCATCTCACCTAAGTTTAAAATACCTAATTTTGAAAAATATAACAGGACTACTGACCCTACTGCCCATCTTCGCATATACTATCATAAAATAGCTGGACACTAAGAGAATAAAAATCAATTGATCCATTGTTTTTAGGATAGTTTGACTGGGACAACCCTTCAATGGTACATAGGACTTGATCTCGTAAGAATTCAGATATGAGCAGACTTGGCATGCGTATTCCTTGAACAGTATAAGCATGTGTCTGATTGGGTTCCAAATTATCTTTCTCCATGAACATGGAGAAAAAATCTTTTGGGAGTTTTAGACAGCATGCTTAGAGATGGAAAAAGCACGCAACTCAAGTTCACCCTCCTCTAACTGAAAAAGAAATGATAGTCATGTTTGTTGGCACTTTACGATTAATGACTAGTAGGAAGTGCCACAAAAAATTTCACTAATATGGTTATATCAAGTGAAATGATTAAGAATGCCATTAAGAGCGACAGAATATCTATCGAGGAAGCATCTGATAGTCAAAAAGATAGTAAAGGTAAAAAAAGGGAAGTGAATGCTATAGGCGAGAACCGTGTTAAGATTAATCAAAATATGTATCCAGCATAGCCTATGTACTTCCTAAGCATGTTGAACACGAGTCTTACCCCTTATTCATCAGCTTACAACCAGTCCATACTACCAGTTTCACTTCTACAATAAGCTTTGCATCAAATCCCATGCAAAGTATAACCCAAAATGCATAACCCCATAATATGCAAAATGCAAGAACTCTAAATAACCAATAAGCACCCCGAGAAAAGAAACACTGTAACCACTCCCTTACTTATATAAAGAGATTTACACATGCTTATTGGCAGGTAAACTAGTGGCTCTAATATTCACAAACCCAAGATCACCATTGTACCCCAAATGGTATGATGAGAACGCTTATTGTGAATACAACATAAGAGCTCAAGGCCTCTCCATTGAGAACTGCATTTCATTCAAAAGAAAGGTGCAGGGTTTAGTAGAAAAAAGAGTGATCAAGATAAAACAAGGTCTTTGACCCAATATGGGGGCCAACCCACTTCTTAACTATGCCAAACAAAGAGTGAATTCGATAATCAATGGAAAAGGCTATTGAATTAAAATAAGCATGGAAGAAGTCAAAACCCCAATAAGCAAAGTCTAACGAGCTTTCGTGAAAATCAGAATAGTAATAGATGACAAAAGTCAAGGAAGAAATGCCATTGATATATTTTGCTGCCACTGTGGTCAAGAACATGACTTGCAACATTGTCCATCATTCTTGAAGATGGTCCAAGAGATGATGGATCAATCTTTAATCAAGTTTTTCGAAGGGTGGGATGGACATAATGATCCATTTGTCAATGCCACTAACGAGAGGAGACCCACTGATGATCATCTATAGTTGTCCGTCTCTTATGGGCATAATGAAAAGAGCTAATAAAAGTTTTAACAAGTACGCTATAAGTTGGATGGAAGAAGCTGCCTAGATTCATCCTTTACTGACAGAAAAATAGATGATTGTTAGATTTATTGGTACGTTGCAAGCCCTTTATTACGAAAAGATAGCAAAAAGCTGAACAAAAAACTTCGCGGATGTATTCCTACTCTATGGAAGGATCGATAAGGCCATGAAAAATGAATTGAATAGAAAAAATTATCTGCAAGGATAAAAGAAAACGAAAAATGAAGGCTACTAAGCAATCAAAATCTAGCCCTAAAGCCAATTTATTTCAAACTCATGCTGAATTAGACCTAAAGGAGATGATCGTTGAAGAAAATTGCAAGATTATGGAAAACATAGAAGAAGTATGGACGCCAATGAATTTGGTTTGGTAAATCCTAGTGCAAGCTAAGCTACTTAATGCAACCAAGAAGACAAAGGAAATGATTGACTACTACTGTGATTTCTATACTATTTGCAGCCATACTCTTCAAACATGCAAAGAGTTTCACACAATAGTTCAAAGGATGATGAACGAGGATAGGATCAAAATCTATGATGAAAAGCAAACCTTGTATACTGAGTCTATAAATGCATCATCATCCATCAATGCATTAGAAGAAAAAGAAGGTAATCTCCCTTACGGGATTAGAAGGCCACTCATTTTATATGACAATCGATTGAGAGTAAAAGTTGACCCTGTTCAGCCTGAGATGATTATTCAACTTTTATCTATCTTCTTGTATAATGATGATAAGGCAATTCCATGGAACTATGAAAGCAAAACCTTGGTCATTAGAGAATCTAGCTGTAAGCAGCAAGCATTGACCTATCAGGGGCAAGTCACCTAACTCCGAGCGGTCAATGTTATGCCTGAATAGCATCAAAAAATAACACTCAATAAGAAAATGCTAATCCCATTTCTTAAGCACAGAAGTCTGCAACCAAAAACTCAAAATCAATAGCTGTCAAAGATCCAGTAAGCGAGAAAGAAGTAACAAAATTCCTCAAATTCATCAAGCACATGAATATAGCATCGTCGATCTAGTAACCTGCTAAGATATCTGTGTTGTCACTGCTGTTGAATTCAAAAGCTCATAAGAATGCCCTCCTCAAGGTTTTGAATGAGGCCTATGTCCCTCTTGATATCTCTATAGGTCAGTTGGATTGCCTAGTGAACAACATCACTGCCTACAATTACATATCTTTTAGCATGATGAAATCTCACATGGAGAAAAAGAAAAGTACAAGGCCTTCCATATCACTACATATTGTAAAAGCACCACGTTGCCCAAGGTGCTCATTGATAATGGGTCGGCTTTAAATGCAATGCCCTTGTCATGCTTGAACAAGCTCCTTGTCGATGCATCTTATATCCAAAATAGTCATACGATTATACGAGTGTTTGATGGAACTTGCTGGAACGCTGTCCGAAATGTTACTGTTATACTCTAAATCAGTCATGTACTTACGAAATTGACTTCTATGAGATGGACATTACTTCATCATATAACTAACTATTGGAAAGGTCATGAATTCATTCTTCTAGGGCAATACCATCATCTTTATATCAATAACTATCAGTATCGGAGGGGAAGAAGATATCATTGCTGCTACCTCAACTGATGCCCCATATCTCGAACTTGATGAAAATATCCCAGAATCCTCTTTCCAATCCTTTGATTTCATCAATGCTACTTATATCAAAAAAGGATTACTAATAGTCCAACCTCACCTTTCAGAGAGCACTCACAGGGGTTTGAAGTTGACTATTGCTAAAAGAGCCTAGGCTGGAAAAGGACTCGAAAAATGTCTTCAAGGAATTGCTAAAGCCTTGAAAGTGGTTAACCAAATAGACAAAAGAGGGTTAGGATTCAAGCCCAGTGCACAATAAAAAATAAAGCAAGCTCAGAAGAACCATGAAAGAAGAATGGCTCATTTATCAGGATGAGACATGGAGGATGAGCCAATGATATTCCCCTCATTTCGAAAAAGTTTTCGTCTAGGGTGACATGGAAATATTGGCTCTGCTAGTGCTGTGCTCATATTGAACAAAGCATTTGAGGATATCTTCATCAATATGATTAATGAGCCAAAGATGTAAACTGCAAGTTTGAATACTAGTGTGTGCTTTTCAGGGTTTGTTCTAAGTGTTTAGATTGAGACTAAGATTCATGTACTATTTAAGTTTATTTCAAATTAATGCCATGAACTAAACATACATGCTCTAGCCCAAAAGCATTGTAGGATCCTTTGTATGGGCAACTTTTATTAAGTACTATCAATGAAAAAGACTAAACATTTAGCATTCATTCTTTGTGTTCATAGTTTTTGTCAACCTTGAATCTTTCTTCACATATTTTTCCACCTATATTGTTCTTTTTTCATATTTTTAGGTATCCCGATGAAGTTGACATTAATCTTCATATTGAAACCTTAGAAATTGATTTCGAGCAACCGATCTATGCTTGTAAGGTTGAATCTAGAGAGGACCCTGAAGAGAACCCCATACCTTTAAACCTACTGAGACTAGTTGAATAGGAAGAAAAACAGATATTACCTCATGAAAAATCCATTGAAACCATAAACCTTCGAAAAGAAGAAGACCTAAAAGAAGTCGAAATTGGAACCTCTATAAAACCATCAACTTGAGCTGAACTAATAAGTCTCCTTTGGGA
>JBBYHO010000015.1:28056829-28095541 GCA_038382025.1 Adansonia gregorii | reverse complement strand
TGCGAATGTGTGTGGACTATAAGGACCTAAACTGAGCTAGCCTCAAGGATAATTTTCCTCTGCCTCACATTGATACCTTAATAGATAACACTGCCAAAAATGCATGATTTTTTTCATGGATGGGTTCTCGAGCTATAATCAAATCAAATGGTGGCTGAAGATATGGAAAAAAAACCACTTTCGTGAACTTTTTGGTATAAACTGATGCCTTTCGGGTTAAAGAATGCCAAGGTAACTTACCAAAGGGCTATGGTAACATTGTTCTATAACCTTATGCATAAAGAAATAGAGGTCTACGTGGATGACATGATGCCAAATCACCAAAAGAGCGAACATGTTTTCAGTTTGTGAAAAATTTTTAAAAGGCTGCGCAAATACCAGCTCAACCTAAATCCTGCCAAATGCACATTTGGCGTCACCTCTGGTAAACTATTGAGGTTCATTATGACCAAGAAAGGAATAGAGGTTGATCCTGATAAGGTTAAAGGTATTCAAAACCTACCACCACCCCGAACTCAAAAAAAAGTGAAAAATTTCTTGGGAAAACTGAACTACATAGCTCGATTCCTATCTCAGTTGACTGACAAATGCGATTTGATCTTTAGGCTACTAAAAAAACAAAATTCTAAAGAATGGAATCATGAATGCCAATAAGCTTTCGATAATATCAAACATTACCTTTCAAACCCTCCAATACTTGTGCCACCAATGGCCAAACGACCACTAATCCTGTATCTATCAATCTTAAACAAGTCGATGGGCTCTATATTAGGACAACATGATTAATCAAGAAAGAGGGAACAGGTTGTCTATTACTTAAGTAAGAAGTTTATAGAATATGAAAATAATTATTCATTCATAGAAAAGCTATGTTATGCTTTAGCTTAGATAGCTCGAAGGTTAATGCAATACATGCTGTACCACACTGCATGGTTAATCACCAAGCTTCATCCCATCAAGTATTTATGCAAAGCCCTCATATTGTCTAGGAGATTAGCCAGATGGCAGGCTATGCTTTCTAAGTACGACATCATGTATGTGAACTAGAAAGCCATTAAAGGCAGTGCAATAGCAAACTTTTTGGCAAGTCGAGCCATAAATGACTATCAATTTTTAAACTTCGAGTTTTTTGACAAAAACTTGATGGGCATATCTGAAGCAAAGAATACTATCAAGTATGGATCATCATTGAAAATGTACTTTGATGGAGCTTCAAACGCACTAAGGCATGGAATTGGGGCAATTCTCATCTTGCCTGAGGGAAACCATTACCCTTTCACAGCCAAATTAAACTTTGACTACACTAACAACATAGCCAAATATGAGGCCTGCAACATAGGACTCTAGGCAGCCATTGAAAGGGGTATTTGAACACTATAAGTGTTTGGAGATTCAGCCCTCGTCATTTACCAACTAAAGGGAGAGTGACAAACACGTGATGCTAAACTGATCCATTATAGGAATTTGATATCGGAGCTCAAGAAAGAGTTTGATGATATTAGCTTACAGTATCTACCTCGAAAAGAGAACCAAATTATTGATGCCTTGGCCACTTTATCTTCTTTGGTTAAAGTCAATCAAGGATCGAACATTGCTCTAATCAAAATGAGTATCTACTCAACCTTGGCACATTGCCAAAATATTGAAGAAGAGAATGATGGTTTGCCATGGTATCATGACATCCTTCAATACATCAAGGATTAATGGTACCCAAAATGTGCCACTGAATTTGATAAAAGAACCATTAAATAATTAGCTGTGAACTTCATTTTGGATGGTGAGATTTTGCACAAGAAAGGCTAGGATCAGGTGTTACTCTGACGCATGAATGCCTCCAAAGCCAAAAGAATACTTGGATAAGTTCATGAAGACACTTGTGGTATGCATAATAATGGACACCAAATGGCAAGACAAGTTATGTGATCAGGTTATTATTGGTTTACTCTTGAAAAGGATTGCATTAACTATGCTTGAAAGTGTCATAAATGCTAAACCTACAATAAAAAGATCCACGTCCCACTGGTACCTCTACATGTTATGACAGCTTCATGACCCTTTTCTTTGTGGGGCATGGACATGATTGGACTAATTACCCCCAAGGCTTCTAATGGGCATTGCTTCATTTTGGTCATGATCGATTATTTCACCAAATAGGAAAAGGTAGCTTCTTATGCTAATGTCACTAGGTCTGTTGTATGCAAATATGTGAAACATGACATCATCTATAGATATGGTTTTCCCGAACAAATCATTACTGATAATGCATGTAATTTGAAAAATAAGATGATACAAGCAGTCTACTCTCAGTTCAAAATTTAGCATTAAAACTTCATCTCATATCGTTTAAAGATTAACGGAGCAGCTAAAGCAGCCAACAAGAATATCAAGAAAATAGTTGAAAAGATGGTTGAGACGTACAAAGATTGACATAAAAATGCACGGAGGCTATCTTGCCAATTAAAATTAAAATCCCTTCACTTATAGTCCTGAAGGAATCACAACTTGAAGAGACTGAATAGGTTAAAAACTGATATAAGTAGCTTAATCTCATAAAAGAAAAAGGAATCAAAATCTATCATAGGTAGATGTATCAAAAGCATATAATGAGAACCCATGATAAGAAGGTCCATCTTTGTCAGTTCTAAAAAGGTGATCTCATGCTCAAACAAATTCTGCTGATGTATAAAGATACTCGCGAAAAATACACCCCAAATTAGGAAAAAACCATATATGGTGAAACACGTATTCTCTAGTAGAGCCCTAATCTTAACCGAGATGGATAGCAATGACCTGCCCAAACCTATAAACTCTAATTTTGTTAAGAAGTACTACGCTTGAAAGGATATTAGGATGAAAACCCAAAAAGGCATCCTATTAGTCCCTTGCCTACCACTCAAAAAAAATAAAACAAAAAAATAATGAAATAATAAAAGAAGAAAGAAGAAAACTAGCTTAAGTCAAAAACTCAAGAGGGCAGCTTAAATGATCAGATCTCTTCATTCAAACTACGCCAAGCCTAAACCATCATGAGCCAAAAACCAATCTTCCCTATATTCAAGACCCTTAGTCATAACCAAACCCATCCATTCTGTGTTGATCATCCCCACCAAAACCTCATCCATACTTGCACTCGAAAAATGGGAATAGCCTAACTTTGAGGGTTCATTCCACCATAAGGTAATTAAAATAATCTTTTTATGGGTCAGACAGCACCAAAAGGATTAATTGCTTAAAAGAAATCTCCAAAGGCAGTCAGTGAAGAATTCATATCATCAACATCAGAGACAGTCGACCAAGAAAACTCCTTTATCTCTTTTGTATTTCAAAATTTTTCATAATCTCATAAGTTTGTCACAACTTGTATCATCTTTCTTTGAATGAAAATTTAACTACTTGATTTCTTGAAAAACCTTCTTGTAAACCTATATTCCATGCTGCATCATGTTTATCCTGTAATTGATAATGCTTGATAAATGGACAAAATTGATAAAAAGATTTCCTAGCATTACTTCAAAAGATATAACTTCGCAGGAACTTTGTTTCATGATTAAATACCAAGAATGAACTCTTGAGGCCACAATCAATCTTACTTTGGGACACCACATCTGAAGAATATGCTCAAAACCTCCTAGTAAATGGTCATAGACCTCATGTGCCTTCAAAGAAAGGATAAACTTAACATTTAAAGCCTCTGAAAATCTAAAGCAAGATTAACAAACCCTAGGTAAAAGGCCACCTTACCAAAGCCGAACAAAGCCTAAAACCAGCCATTGGATTAGGCCTTTAAAGTCATCACCCTTAGATCAATTAGGGAGGCATTTGTATCTCTATGCGTTATGCAGTATTTAACATCTTACAAGTATCAGCTCATGTACGTAGAAGTTAAATTTATAAAAAACCTAAGTTACCATTTTTTTATTTTGAAAAACCTTAAAAGGCCTCAAGTAAGTATCTTTGACCTTATGTCCTCATTGGAAATCACCCAAGAAGAGTATCTAAACTTATTTCCTTTTAGTTCTCAAAGAGCAATACGCTTATCAAAGCCCACACAAGCTGATGGCACCTATTTACCTTAGTTCACAAAGAGTTAGACATTTTTCTTCACTTACCTTAAAGCCCAAATAAGCTGGTGGCACTTGTCTACCATAGTCCACTAAAAAGTGGGACGTCTTTCTTTACCTACCTTAAAGGCCCACATAAGGTGATAGCACCTATTTCAAAAAAAAAAACAAATAACTTAGTAGGAAGGTCAAATCCTACAAAACTTATCAAATCTCTTTTTCTATAGATGTTTAACCCATCTTGACATAATACTAAATAACTCTCCACTTC
This sequence comes from Adansonia gregorii, assembly GCA_038382025.1. NCBI lineage: Eukaryota > Viridiplantae > Streptophyta > Magnoliopsida > Malvales > Malvaceae > Adansonia > Adansonia gregorii. The sequence continues at coordinate 28,091,209 of JBBYHO010000015.1, read as the reverse complement.
CCAGTTGGCACGAAAATCCATTGTCCCATCTGAACAAATGGTGTTTATTTGTCTTTGCTTTATTCCTAATACTTAGCAACGGCCAAGAGGGGCAATTGTAGACACCTTATTTTGTCTGAACCAGTTTTTGGCATCCTAGGAGTCTGGTAAAATATGATAAAATCAAAAAAAAGAACTAAAAGCTAGGGGACAACTGTCGAGTGCAACGTCATTAGGCATTATTAGGCGACACGGTGCCACACGAAAAATATTTTTGGGAAGGTCTAAAATGCCTATGTGCTGTATTAAAGAAAAATATAAAATCTAGGCATCAAAGGCCACTTTTCATGGTCACTAGGGTCATTCAAATGAATAAACAGGTTAATTTCTCACTATTTGTGACAAATTTAAGGTAATTCAAAAAGCCACAGGTATGTAAAAGTTATATTAGGGCACGAGTATTGATACAAGGCCTTTATGGTGTGAAAAACTTGAGTTTTCACATGTAGTATCATTACAATAGGGTTTGGTATCGATACCTAGGATGTTTGTATTGATACAGACCTTAGCTATAGCTAAAGTTATGCTTTTTGGCAAAATGTATAGAAGCATGAGTATCGATATAAATCCATAGAGTATCGATACAGGCATCTAAGTCTCGAGACTAAAAACATTGTTTGCTCTTAGTATCGATACATAGCTCATTGTATTAATACCTAGGAGTAAAAAGTACCTTGTGTATCGAGACACTAAGGCATTTTTCCCTAGTTTAAGCCAAAACCTTATTTAAACATGTTTTTGCACTAAGGAACTATTATAAAACATTGCAAACCTTAACTATGGGTTCATTAATGAATTTAAACATATTTTTGGAGCTTAAACAATTAATGTCAAAGGTCACTTTCATAAGATATATAGGTGTAATAGTGTATGGTAAGCATATCTCCAATTGCAGGCTACCACAGCCTTTCTACCTCCTTGCTCAGCATGGTAGAACCAATAAGAAGAGAGTCAGCTAAGCATGGTAGCTAGAGATGTCCCCTGGTGCAGAAGGGAAAAATAAAAAATGCCCTTACATGGTCTTCTAAAAGTAAGGGTTGAGCATTGAATCAAACACCAGCAGCTATCTCAAAAAAAACTTTCAACCATAAAAAAAAGCTCTCTAGAAATCCTAAAAAACTCTTCATTCATCCCCGTAAATCCTCCATTAACTCCAGCTCCAACAACTCACTAAAACATTATTCCATTGCCTTCCACCCTCAACCAACCTTTATTCTCGTAGCTTTGTAAAACCACCACCAGAACACCTTTAGAAACTCAACCTGTCACATATTTTCATGCTCAAAACACCCTATCACCAACCACTTTACTAGAAAGCTCATTTTTCACATTTCACTTGCTAAACAATAGCAAAAAGACGGAAAGAACTGAGCTTAAAGTCACTTAAAAAAAAAGAGGAAATTTTAAGCTTTGCAGGTATATTTTTTTTATCTTGTTCTATATATTTTTTGATTTAATCATCCATTTCATTTTAGTGATCCCTTCATGTTACCATGACCCTTCTAATACTCCCATGCATCTTTGTTACCTTGGTTGTGGTAGTCATAGGATCTTGATGACCTTCTTGACACCTTGATGTTATGGGATATATGAGTTCTCCATACTTTATTTTCATTATTACACAGCCTTTGTTCATGCATTTTTTGCCATGTTTCTTCTATATTCACATATCCATTACATATTTAAATAGTCACTTTGGCTTGTCTTAGGTATGTTTAATTTTCTTGTGTTTTAAGGAGTCTCATTAAATAAAAATCATGCCTTAACAACTCCCATATCCATCCTCTTGTTCAAACATGTTCATATTGTCTCCATGCACCTTATTTGTTATCTTTTTGAATTTGTGTCACATATTTTCATATAAAAGTATCATCTTTGCATGTTGGCATGTTTAATCCATGTTTATCTTTGCATGTATTGTATTTTGTTCATGATATCTCCATTAAAATGCTTGCTTGTTTCTTACAAACTAAATTTTAGAAACATCCTCAAGTTAAGTTCATGTTACCTTTAATAGGTAAAGAGTATGATGGACTTAATGTTTTCATCAAATTGATCTCCCAATTTTAGGGACAAATCGACATTTTAGCTCTAGATTCATGGTGAAATAAGTTCATTTTTCAAAAAAAAAAAAAGAAAAGAAATCTTTTTTAGTATTAATCCTTGATCTTAAGTCTCATGTTCCTTTTTGTGACATGGTCAATAGGTTGTTCCATCATCCCAAACTACTCTGAGATTGTGAAATGAACTTGTGACGGCCGTGTTACTTTCTATCATGGACATTCGGATGTCCTAAACTCGAGCTTATCTTAAAAAAAACTAGAATCTCGAATAACCCTTTGTTTTTGCTCTAGCATCACTATAATTTGAACTTGAAAAATCATTTTTGAACCATAAAATATTTCCTTTGATTTTTCTAATATTTTTCCTTTAAAGGGCATCGAATTATCTTTCTAAGCTGCCTTATTTACCTTTGGATCATCTTAGATGATGGAGTTATGATTCTTGGAACCTTTGCCATTTGAAACCCCTGAAACAAGCATGTAACATTCTATTTGGGGCCATTACGGCCCACCATTGATTTTAACAAAGTTTCAAATATTTTTCTCAAAAATTTCACAAAATTCTCTTTCTAGAAATGTATTATCTACGATCTAAATATCCCGGATAAGCTTAGAATGATTTTTGAAACCCATTATGCCCTTTAATTATACATGCTGCCAGTTTTGAGACTAACCTAATTTCAAAAATTAATTCTGCCTAAAAAGTGGTTTTCTGGAGTTTTTGGAATACTGTTATATTAAACCTTATCGAGTTACCTTTTTAATAGTACCTCATTTACCCTTTGATGCACCCGAACAAAATTTGAAAATGAAGATGACATGATACTATCCCCTGTTTTTAATCTAATTTTCAAATCCTCTTTTATCGAGACATTCGGATGCCTCAAAAATGTGCCCGGTTGATTCCCCACAACATCAACCCCTTTTGACTCGGATCAAGATTAAAATATGAAAAATAAGATTTTATATTAAAATTTTTGTTAGTGGAGATACTCCAACTCCATTATTCCAAATTGGATACTCCAGCCCCATTTTAATTAAAAAATTCAAAATTTCTCTTTGTTCCTAAATGTTTTCCTACTTTAGGGATATTCCAATCCCACTACTCAAAAGGGATATTCCCACCCTTTTAAAAAAAAAATTCAAATTTTCACTTTAATCTTAACTATTTTCATAACTCTATTTTAGGGGTACTCTAACCCCGCTTTTATCTTAAAAACTTAAAATTTTCTCTCTTCTGGATGCCTTAAAATTGTTTTGATAGAAATCATCTTTCTTCTTCAAATTACCACCAAATCTATATCGATCTCTAAAATTGTCATCTCGATTTTTCTTCAATAATCGAAGGCTATTATGAGATACATTTCGATCGACCCTCTTTTCTTTTGTTTGTTTTTGCTTATTTATGATATTATTATATTTCTCATTTTTCGCATCACTAACTTGTTTCCTTTTATAGTGTTATTGTCCATTCATATTTGAAATTCGTTTTCTAAGGAAATTTATGAGGCGATGTTTTGGGTTGGTATTCTCTTCAATGCCTAATACAAAACATCCAATTTTTAAAATCCAATCCGAACATCATTTTCATAAGAAAATCCCTATGCTCCTCACATCTCCGAGGCACATAGGTGATCTAATTTTTCTTAATAAAAAACCTCGGATTCACATTTTCCAAAACTTCATGCATTAAAGAGGATTATATCTAAATAGGGACCAAATGGAACCGATTTAACCAAGACCAAACTGAGATATAGTTAGTAGGTACTGATTTTGGGCGTCGTGGGGATGCTAGTCCTTCCCTGCGCATAACCAACTCCCAAGTCTAACCAACGAATCCTTAAGACTTCGTAGGCCTTAAAATAAGTGTTTTGAGTTTCATAACTCGTAATATTATTTTTAATAGGCGTCCGACCTTGCCTAGCCTAAAATGAGCGATGACGACTCCAAGTTTAAGGCCACTTCGTGGTGGCCATCCGAGTCCCGTTGGATGAGCGACTCGTTCGACGATCCTTATCCCCTTCATATTATCACGCCTAATCCAAATCCCAATCAAGGGATAGCTCAAAGGCTTGAACACAACCAACCATCATTTATTTTTAAGTCAGGCGCGCTACGCCCTTTGGATCGTCCGAAGTTTTAAAGGTCAGTCACGTAGTGGTAATAGAGAATTGATTCATGCCTGTTTGAATGGCTTCAAAATTGCCTCGAATGATAACTTTTAATGCCTCAAATGTTAGCCTAGATAAAATTGAGTGTCTATAATATATATTTATATGTAGCTAAATCATCATTTATTAAAGAAACAGAGTCAAGCATATAATGAATAAATCCAAAACAAAATGCAAAACCTATAGAATCAAGCATTAATTATAATACTCCATGAATTGTCTATTATGACATAAGTTTTACTTCCAAAGTACCTTTTTCATGGATCCATTCGAGCTAATAAGGCCATCTTTCATGAGTGAGATCAACTCTCATCTCATTATAAGCTTAATTTATCAAAAATCATAATATAATGCAAAAGAAAAATAAATATAACAAAGCAGGGGATGACAAAATAAGCGAAGGCAAGTTATGTGTAATGCCAATGGCAAATTTCATTTAGATCTAAACTAAAAACTTAGCTTATGTGAATTACACAGTTATTTTTAAGAAGTCGCATTTAGCATAGTTTTGAAACATCTTAGTTAAAAACTTGAAATGTTAAAAAGAAAAAGAAGGCTAAAAAAATTCTTCATAAAGAAAAAAAAAACCTTTTTGAAAGATGGAAGAGGCATCAAGGCATTAGAATTCCCTTAGCTTCAACTTGCAACAATGGCCAACAAGAAAAGAGATGGTATTAGCAAAACAAAAAATTATTAGAATTAATAGGAAGGAAAGAATATTAAATGAGACTAAGCATGCAATAGAAAGGGTTTAACAAAATCTCCACTTACAAGGATTGGAGTGCATATAACAGATGTAGTTGTGGCCTGTTGGTGATTAGCGGTCCATCCTCGTAGAATATTTTGGTTCTGATGGTTTTCGTCTGCTTTATATCTTTGTAGTGTAAGTGATCTTGATTCTGGCCTTCTGTGGCTGCCTTCATTGATGGAAATTACCATGATTTAGGCAAAAAAAAAAGTATTCACAGAACTTCCAAAATATGTATCAATCTTCAAACCTCCAATTAAATTTCTTGATGACAACTTTTTTGTAAAAACTGCTTCAATGGTACTTTTCTTAACAACATTTTACTTGATTAAAAAACATAACACATACATGATACATTTAATCATAATTAAAATTATATATTTAAGACACATTTTATTTGCGCTTAAAATTTGAACGTATTTAATAATTCGTTTAATAATTTGTATCATGATCATGTTTTCACGATTGGTATAAAAAAATGGCACACCACATAGGCAAATTGCAGATCTAGTTATTTGTTACTGCAATTTTCAGCTATTGACTTTAATATCTTTTCATCATCCCACATTTCAATATAGCATGCAAGTCGATGAAACAGCCCAACACTTTTATTATCCTTCTTGTAGCTAAGTTTTCTTCCTCAAAACTTTCAACAAGTTGCTATCTTTTGGAAACTATTACCATTAATTAGCAAGACATAGTTACCTTCTTTTTCATGTCAACTAGTTATTTTTTCGTATCGTATTTGTGTTATATTCATATCGTATTCAAAATTATTAAGTTTATATCTATGTTTCCTACTAATGGTTATTTCATAGTTTTATTTTTGGGAAAAAAAAAAGAAACGAAAAATGAAACCCAAAGCACACTTAAAAGTTATAATAGACCTCAATTCAATCCAAGCCAAGATATTCTACATATAGATATGCAAAGTAGTTCTTGGAATGTATTTTGACTAGAACAATTACATTGGAAAAGACTATACAATACAACAAAGGGCAAGGATTACAATAGAGATATCTACTGCGCCAAAGCACTTGTATTGTAAACGAGAAGTGCACCTCCGGCAAGAATTCCAGCTAAGGTCACTGCCCAGATTGCCAATCCAGTTGTACCTGAATGCAACGACGTTTAAATCACATAATTGTTCTAAAATTATACCTAGTTTTCTCTTTTAAGTTCAGCGATTATTTGAACTGAGATAGGGGTGTTTAAGGATACGTACCACCAACATAAACGTCACCACCAGGAGACCAGTCGTTGGTGTCGTAGATAGGACTGTATTTCAATCATCGGAAAAAAAGATATTAGGACTTCCATAGTAACTTTCCGTACTGGAGTTTACAACATTTAAGCAGTAAAGCATAGCTTTAAAAAAAAACGAAGGTAATTTACTTGTACCAGTGTCTTATAAATTGTAAGCCAAGACCTGAAGAAAATTCACTTCAAAGTTAAATTAGTGAACTGAAATCCAAGAACGTTTGGTCGCTTACTTCACTTACTATAGTTCAAGTCTTTGCTTACATGAACACTTCATGCGGCTTTTTCTCAGTCTGCATCTCCCATTTCCATACTTGAATTCAAATCCCACACTAAATTTTATATTCCTGTTCTTCCAATTGTATGCTAACTAGGCATATATGCTTTTATAATATTAATGAAAGAAAACCTAGCTATATATGCTTCCGAGAATTTCTTTCTTGTCAGACGCAATAAATTGTAGCGGTCTAGGCAAGTTGCATGAACGATTTTCCTTTAAAAATGATCATCATTCCAAACTTCTAAAATCCTAGTAACAAAGGAAGTATCAAGTACTTTCTGCCATACCAGTTGAGAAAACTCCCATTCAAAAATTAATTAATTCCTCCATCCTTCCATACCTCCACAAAAGTAACAGGCTGTAGATTGGATACTAAGAACCCCTAGGCTTGATCTTTGAAAGCCTACTTAATCTATCCAATATTAACTAACTCATTCTTTTTTATGTTTGCAAAACCTGAAAAAGTCTAAAGGGTTTTGCTGATTTGATAGTACTTGTAGTTTACATTTATATGTATTTTTTTACACATGTGCATGTGTATATGTACATGTATAAGTGTGTGTATATATATACATGTACTAAGTAAAGTCTTACACAACCATTATTATTAATTTACAAAAGATGTCATAGTCAAAGCGAAGAGTTGCCGATATAAAGATTCGAATCCTAAATCTGTTAAATGTCACCTTTTAAAAATATTGCATGAAACAATTAAACTAAACTCCAAATTTAAGCAAAAGCGTTATTCTTGAATAAAAGGAGGATATCATACCTGTACCCGTCGACGTTAGCACCATATTTGTCAACAAATTGGTAAACACCCTTTCCCTACATCAAATTTCAAGGATAAATTGTCAGGCTCATCATGAGTCATTACATATAAAACATAAATGCTAATCAAACAAAATGTGCAAAACTGGATTTAGATTCTACAACCCTTTTATAGTAAAGTTGAAAGAAATTAACTGTTGATTTTGTCTAATTATAACAATTATACTCAAGAGGGAAATTAAATAATTAGTATAAAAGAAATTTTAAAAAATTTATTGCGCTTTAAAAAGAGATTCAACTAACATGCCCTCTTAGTTTTTATGAGAAAAGAACAAGAAATTCATATGTTTTTGCATTTTTTTGGCACAAATGTATGTATGAAAAGAATAATATTTTCAATTTCTTCATATCAAGTCAAGCTGAGTGAAAAAGATAAAATAGAAAGAAAATTCCTTGTTGAACAAGAACAAGAAATTCCAGTTAGATTTTATGCATGGGGATTGAAGTTGGAAAGAAAAACAAAGAGGAAATAAAAGATACCAACCTTACCCTTTCTTCCAGAGGCATCAACACCATCCCTCAAGCTCATACCACCATTGATTCCTATGAAAGCATTCAAAATCCATTTTTAAATTTTTATAGTTAAAACTTTTATAAGAAAACCCAGATTTTTTAACATTGTTATTGGCTGTAATCAATTTGCTCAACTCGTAATTCAGCTTGAGTTCGATCAAGTTTTATATTTAAAACTCAAGCTTGATTCAAGAAAAATTTAATTACTTGAGTTTAACTTGATTAAATTTGTTTACCTACTAAAACAAAGTCAATTCTCATGCTCTTGATTATTTGTGTTCAATTTTGAATTAAGATATTCTCAATAGTGATTAAAAATAATAAAAATATATATTAAAAAATTGATTAAGCTCGTAAATTACTCAATTCAGGTATTAAAATGCTTCCATTGGCTTGCTCCATAATTTGAGCTGCCGAAGCTAGACTTGCAATGACTCCATCAAATTTAAAATTTTTTACAAATCAAACTCGAGTAACTTACTAAAATAAATGTCTACACTCTAATTATTATCTTTTGTTAAGAGGACTAAACTTAAAGTTTGAAACCTTTCTAGATTTGTAAGTTTGAGTTTTGGCAGCCTCTAAGTCCACATTTAAAAAAGTTACCTGTTCAAGTTCGATTGACATGTAAAGTTGTTACTCGGATTTGTATAAATTTATTTAAATTTATATATAAAATGATTGATTTCTCTTAAAAATATTAATCTCTTAAAAATTTATATTACTAAAAATAGTAAAACACATCGGACCTAAGAAAAAAAATAGCATGCTTAAGGATCACCTAATTTTCTAAACAAATCTCATTTTTTTTCCAATTTTTTTTGAGTCTGACACTTTGTACAAATCATTTTAAATATCATATAAAATTTCAAACTTTTTTAAATAATCTGATCCTTAGGCAAATTTCATTTTTTCTTACTCTTTCATATTAATTAATTATATTTAAAAAAATTTAAAAAAAGTAGAAAAACATATTGGAACTACCAAAAACTGTGTGATTTGGCTTTAAATTTAATAATCAAGATTTAATCTCGACAACTTCAAACTAAAAAAAAAAAATACTAATTACCATAAGGCTTATCAGTCTTGATCTTCTTGCCGCCACTGGCTTCAACCTTGAAAGAAGGAGGAGCCCTGGCAAGGGAAGGGACACCTCTCACACCTGATTTCTCAACTCTGAAAGAAGGTTTAAGGCTAACTGAAGCAGCTATAACGGAGGCAGCCATGTTTAGCAGTGCTTTCTTCTCTCACACACTTACCAAAATCTGGGATTTAGTTCTTCTGCTACAGAAAAATGGTTGCCTTAATTTGTATATATGTAAATGAAGATAATAATATGTTACAAAATCTGAAGATAGTGAATGTTATGTTGACACGTGGAGATGCATGTGTGGCTGATATCTGGATATGAATGTCTGCAGCGCGATAACATTATCAGGATTTCTCAGCTCTTTCTATACTCTAACACGATCATCTGTGGCTGATAATTTATTGCCACGTGAACCTATATTTATTATTGGCTTATTTGTCTTCACAAAATCTTCAGATTAGTCTATCAACACAACTCTATCGCGGCCGATTTTTTAATATATTTTTATTTTTTAACCAACCAAATATAAAAACGAACCTGTTGTAAAATTAACAGAAATTTATATATATATATATATATATATGTAGTTATAGTTATAGACTTCATTTTATAAGTTAAATAAGAAATTATTATGTTTTAAACTTCTTACTAATTCAAATAGGAAAATTGAATAGATAAGCGAATCGATGTAGACCTCTCCAGGTAAGGCTGCAAATAAATCGAGTTTAAATAAATAGATTTTTGTTTACGTTGGTTTTTTTTTATTTTATTCATATTTAGTTCATGTTAATTGTGAATTTTAAATTTGAGTTTATGTTTTTTTGTTTAAAATTAAGTATATTCATATTCGTTCATTTAATTTAAATGAATTTGGTTACGAATGCTACACGAATATGTTCATTAACATATAATCGAACATGTTTATGAACAATAAACAAGCAACTCTAAACAAATTTAAACAAATAAACAAATATGTTTAATTTTAAATATAAAATAATAATACAGATTATTAATTATATTATAAATAAATAAAACAAAAATAATATTAATATTAATTATATTATAATTCAATAATAAATAAGCTTTAAAGATTCATAAACGAGTTAATTCGTGAACATAAATAAACTGAACATACTAACGTCGTGTTTGGTTCGTTCAATGACCGGGCCTCAAAATCTTGTTCATGTTCTTTTATTTAGCTTAATAAATGAACTTATAAATCAAAATGTTAATGTACTATTCATTGAATGCTCTATTCATTTACAGTCTTATGTCCAAGTCCATCCCGTCCAGTAATTCTAGTCTGTCTAGTTCAGACCTTATGTATGACTTTTTTTACTTCGAGCCTGCTAGGCCGGAATTAATATTTAATAATTAAAAAATATTTATATTTATATTTAATTATAAAAATATAAAAATATTAATATAAAAATAATTTATTTTAATTTTTTATTATTTATAAATAATGAATTGGGGCTTTTGAAGTTGAGCCAAGTCCTATTCGGGCACAATAAAAAACTTGAAAAAAAATTTAAGTTGTAATCTTGTCTAACTAATAAACACTTTTAGGATCGAGGTTTGAATCATGTTTCCTACGGATAAATAAGTTAAACATGGAAAATAACAATGACAAAAGCAACCAGAAATTAGAAAAAAAAATATCGTAATACCCTTAAATTTAATGCAATGGATTCATTTTATTGATTGAACAAGACAATTTGGAGCAAATTACCTATGTATCATTAAATTTGAAAGATCTAGCCATAACGCAGTTCAAAATATTTGGTGTATTAATTTTGTCTAAGTTGTCTTTTATAAGATTTTCAACATGATTGGCATTTTTATTTTTAATCATTTATAGTCTTATTTAGGAGCAACATAACAATTTTTGCTTTTTATATAAAAAGCAACATGGCAAGTTAACCTCTTGCTTATGAGCAACATGATAAGTTAAGCGTTGAGTTATAAATGAATCGAGCGTCAATGAGTAGATCTTTATTGTTTTTGTTTGTTTATTTTTGAGTTTGTTAGTGTTCAATTCATTTTTTTGTTTATTTATTTAAAATTAAGAATGTTCATGTTTTTTATTTAAATTAAATGAATTTGTTCACAAACACAAAATGAACATGGTCTTGAATATATAATCGAACATGTTCGTGAACAATTAAAAATATGTTCATGAACAATAAACAAACAAATAATAAAATATAAATATCATTAATTATATTATAAATATATAAAACATAAATAATATTATTATTAATTATATTATAATTGAACAACAAACATATTTTAAACGAGCTTTAAACGATTCATAAATAAGCTTGCTCATGAATATAAATGAACCAAACATACTATATTTCTGCTCGGTTTGTTTAACAAACAAGCCTCAAAATCTTGTTCATGTTTATTTATTTAGCATAATAAACAAACAGAAATCGAACTGTTCATAAACTATTCATCAAATACTTTGTTCATTTACAGCTCGAAGCTCTTCCTTAAGAGCTAACATATTTTTTTGAAGAGGTGACTTTAGCTCACATTTAAGAGTAAATGGCAATTTAAGCTCTTGTTTAGGAGTAACTTTTTTTTTTTGAAAGGATAGTTTAAACTTATCATTAGGAACAAGCATTACCTCCATTAGCATGTTGTGTATCTTTATTTGGAGCAATGTTTCACTTCTTTAGGATCGTAAGACCAAAATTTTATGATGGAGTTGGAATTATAACCAAAAATGTTGAACTTCTTACCGTGGTCATATTGGAAATTCTTACTTCTTCAAACCTCAATTTTTTGGTCTTTATAAAGCTCCATGATTTGTATTTTCAAAATGAAGAATTTTTCAACTAAGTGGCTAATCAAGCGATGAAATTTGCAGAAGTTTAATTCATTCACTTGATCAACTTCTTTAGGTTATTTTATTTCTAGTAATTAGGTGAGTTTGAATTGTTAAGTTTTTCTAACATCTTTGGGACATTAGAATCAAAGAATGGATATTTTCTCTTCATTTCTTCTAAAGAGATTTTTATTTTCCTTTCCCTCGGGATCAATTAGACTTCACTTCTTGACTCATTTTGAAGTCATTGGATGTTTTGAAAGGTCTTCTGCTTATAAACATGGCTTGTTTAATTTCAACATGTAGAGTTAAAATTTTGCCCTGTTTCTGGTGTTTATAGCTTTTCTTTGTCTTTCATCGGCTTTTGAATTAGTTGTCCATGATTTTCGGCAATTGCAATGCTAAGTTCCTTGTCATATGCACAAGTAACTAATTCTTCAAAAGTTTTAGGCTTAATGCCTTAAAAAATACAATGAAGAGTCCCATTCATGCCTTGGATGCATGTATCAAGTATAGAGGTTTTAGACAATTTTTCTTTGCTACATAGTCAATCATGGGTCATGTTTTTATTATCTTGAGCTTCTTAGTGCAATCATACTGATATGCATCAAGTATTACAAAGATAGTTTAAAACATGCTCAAGTTTGCCCATTGGAGGCCGATCTAGCTTCAAGGTTTGTGTATCAATCAAAAGAATTACATTTTAGAGAGTGAACAATTACTTGACCTTAAGATCTCCACCAGTGCTAACATTATTGCAAGTTTCCACAAAGTGTACAACATGTTGGCACAGATTTCCTTCGCCATCAAAACTGTTGAAACTTTGGGCGTTGTCAATCTTCAAGCATCTTCAACAATAAATCTTTTGAGAATAAGGTTTTGCAGCCGGAGCGACACTTTTAAGCTTGATCTTTGATAGCTTCTTTAATTAGTTCAATGAGTTGATTAGATAAAACTGTTGGAAATCTTCTACAGTTTCTTTGGTGTAAATTTCACTAACTTTTCAAAACATTTGATGTTGATTTTGGTTTGTAGAAACTTGGTTGCTTTTCACTAGGACTTATAATCTTTCCAACCACGAAAGCAACTTGTTCATCCTTTTTTTCATTTTTTACTTCTTGCAAGAATATCAACATCTTTGCAAGAAAAGCAACTTATTCTTGCAGAAATAGTGCAAGTTGTCGTCACAGTCACCAAATCCAAGTTTGATGATGAGCATTGGCAAAGTAATGTCCTAGATATTTTCTTCCTTTAACTTTTGAGGTGAAGAAGTTTTGAAAATTTACTTATTAACAAAATTCATTTGAGTGCCTGTTAAAATTTGAAACTTGAACTTAAAAAGAGAGAGAGGGAGAGAGAGGGAGAGAGAGATTGTCTCATTGGTTACTATGCCAAAAATTTGTATACATAAAACAGACAAAATTTGAAGTTAAATAATAATTTTTATTTATTGGAACGGAAATTACAAATTCTAGAAATCCTTGGAGAAAAATAAATCCTTTTATTCTTTTCTTTATAAAAATCCTTGCTTCAAGAGTGTTTATGCTTGATTTAGATTAGGAGTTTTTTAAGAAGTCTTTGAGAGTTGATCTTGAATAAAATTTGCTTAAAGGTTATTTGAGACTTCATTTTAAATTTTAATTTAATAATCTTTGAGACATTATGCTTCAAGGATTTTTTGAGACCTAATCTCAAAATGACTTCAATGGTTTTGAAAGACTCGTACTTGAATTGGATCAATTTGGATCCAAAATTTAGGGTTCTTCAAGTTCTTGGAATTTGGTCTAAAATTTTAGGGATTCTTGGAAATCTTGCAATTCAATCCCAAATTTAGGGATTTTTGAAATTTTGTCCCAAAGCAAGGATTCTTGGATCTTCAGAATTTGATATTTCAAACCTTCCTTCTTGGATTTGTTTGTATTCTGATCCTCTTTCCCTAAAGTTTTTTTTTTTTTTCTTGATTTTGAACGTATGAGACTTGCTTTAAGAGTCCTTGACCGCTTGATCTCCAGCATGCAATAATTTATCTTCTTTCTTAGATCAACACAAGATTAAAAAGCAAATTCTTGGAAACCTTTGAACCCAAGTGCGATGTACTTTGAAACTTTTTCAATTCTTCAAAGCTTAATTCTTAGGACTTTGGAAAGGCTTGAAATCTTGAAAATGTTCTTCTCTTCGAGAACTATGAATTATAAATTGTGAATTATAACTTTAGGGTATATTATTCATAGTTTTAGCCTCCTACGTGAGAAATAGTTACAAAAAAAAAATAAACTCTTTGCAAAGAAGTTCAAACTTTAATTGAATGATCTCAGAGATCTTTGCAGTTTGATTGGCCAAATTTTGAATTTATCTCTAAAATATTTTTTTTATTAAATTTAAAGATAAATTGGATGACTTGTATTTGAAATTGTCTTAGTGACCACAAGTACTTATTTACTTATTAATAATAATTAATTAATTAATTATGATATCATGACAAATAATATTATTGGATCGACATGATAATAACATAGTTTAATTAAAAAATTTTAATTGACATGTGACAGTGTGAAATTTATAAAGTTGGTATGAAATTATAACCATATATGCCAAAGCTAAAAAAAAAAAAAAAAAAAACTAAATGGAATGGTTCCCCTCTTTTTTTCTAGCTCGAACATACATCACCAGAAAGGAGTCTATAGTGTATTACCAAAGAACTAAGAACTGAAAAATAATACCAAAGAATAAAGTCCTCAAGGAATTGTAAAAGAACCAAATAAAATGGAATGGGAAACTATGAAAGAACTAAGGACTTAAAAATAATACCAAACAATAGAGTCCTTAAAGAATTGCAAAAGAACTAAGTAAATTGGATTAAAAGAGTCGTTAACAGTATTAAAATTAGTTCGATTATATGCCAGTGGGAAATTGCTGCTCTGATAGCGTAAAAATTTGTAAAGAATTAGTTATATTTTGATGGAAAGGCATAGCAACATTGTTGAAGTTTATTTATAGCACAACTTCACATTATCTAATAAGAATAAAAACTTGTTATAGATAACACATATTTACAAGCCAAATGATCAGAAAGTTTTGCCAAATTTATTGGTATGCTTTAAACTAAAATAAGTGTCATTAACGTTATCAATCTTTTTTTTTAAAACTAATCATAACTTTTCAACAACTTACTTTGAACTAAGTTCAATCTCAATTTCTTCTGATCATCCTGACAAAGTCAACCGATCATTATTTTCTTTTAAAAAAAAAGAACAAATAGAAATCTGTACGGAAAAATTATCATCAATAATACATCTAAATCACTGAGGGAGCTGGATTTTGACCACTTATGTAACACATTACACAGATATTCTCAGTTTTTTAACATGAAGGATTATATTAAACCAAAAAAAAAGGAAAAAAAAAAGTCGACACAAGGTGGCATGAAGGAACCACCATAAAAAACCCTTTATGTCTGACCATATCACAAAACACATCCAAATATAGAGTGACTCTAACACCAATACAGCTAATTACAATTATGCAGAAAACATTACAGATTTATTGACCCCAAGTCTAGCAAGAAAGTCAGCCAATCCATTAGCTTCCCTAAAAATATGAACAAAATCAACAACTTTAATCATCTCCATAAAGCGCTGAAAACCATTAAATACTTTCCACATCTTCCACAATCTACTCTTTTTCTTACAGATCTAGGACACCGCCACTTTGGAATACTATTTTACAATAAGAGCTTGATTGTTACACCAAGGGGAAGTGAAGAGCAATCCCAAAGCTATTTTTATCGCCAAAACTTCAACAGCGTCGGAATCTTGCTCCTCTAATGGTCCATAGAATAATCCACGAACATTTCAAGCATAATTTCTTAATACTCCTCAGGCCTAATTTTCGCTCTTCTAGAGCCATCAACGTTAAATTTCAACACATTGCCCCCGGACATACCCATTTAGACCTATACCTTGAAATCATCCTAGATGTACTAGAATCACATAACTTGGGAGCCGTCGTCCATAATGTTGCTCCACACGCCACCATCCATCTTTTTTTCGTACGGTCCCTAAACTGGAACTCCCCACATTGCTTTACAAAGTTAGCCACAGCATTAGGAATCACCCACTCAATTCCCTACCATTGGAATATCACACTCCATACCAGCCAAGCATGGTGGCATGTAAGAGGATATGAACACAATCTTCCTCTTGTAATGAGCACCATTTGCATAAGCATTGGTCAGTTGAAATTCCCACACCTCTAGATCTCAAAAAGCATTTAGAAGGCAAACTATCATGACACGCCAAAGAAGTAAAATTTTGGACCTTCGGAAGCACAGGAATTTCCCAAGCTACAGCCATTCCCTCTTAATGAACTGAGTTATGCTGATTACTGTCCAAATAAACAGTCAATATTTTAGTCGAAAAGATTCCAATTCCATCTGCTTCCCAGATCTAATTATCCTTCAACTCTCATTAATAAAAATCCCATCAATCAAACTGGCGAAAGAATTCATTGATTCTTTCTCCTATTCCCTGAGCTCCAAACCAAAACCCAACTCACAATCCCCAGAATTTTTTTAGTACCTCTGCAACACGACACTCGTTATTCACCGCAAGCATAAACAATCTAAGAAATGCATCTTTTAATAGTATTTCACCAACCCATTTGTCGAGTCAAAACAAGATCTAGCGACCATTCCCTATAATCCATCTAGAACCTTCACTTCCCACCATCCTTTCCATCACCTCAAATTTTTTGACCTGCACAATATTCCTCCAAACTACTAACATATTTTGAACATCATTTTCATTGGGGATTCATTCCAATTCTCTTTTCCTGTATTTTTCTTCAATTAACCTTCTCTAAAGAGTTTTTTTTCTTCTGGACCCCATATGGGCACCACCATTTCCCAAGCATAGCCACATTTTTATTGATATTCTTTGAAATTCTGAGGCCTCCAAGAAATACAGGTTTACAAACAGTATCCCACTTCACTTCAGCCATTTTCCTCTTCTGAACCGGTCCCTCTCATGAGAACACTCTACAGAGATACTCCATTTTTTTAATTACCCTTAGAAGTTTTAAATATTGATAAATAATACAAAGGAAGAGAGTTAAATACCGATGTAATAAGTGCTACAAAACCCCCCAAAAGAAAGATATATCCTCTGCCAAAGCATATTTCCTTCACCCTATTGATGGCCAGCTCCCAAGAACACATCTTAGGTAGCGCCTATTGGCACAGCAAGATAAACAGAGAAAGGAACTTCATTTCACAGCCTACCACCTGCACCATCTTCAAAACCTGATTTTCCTCAACACAAATCGAAAATTATTTTGACCTAAAGAAAATTTATGCCCAACCACGAAACCATTCCAAAAAGGCCCAACAATCTTCTCACATTTATACCCTACTCGTTACCCACTTCAAGGAACATAATGATATCATTAGCAAATTGCAAATGTGACACAATAAGACTAGATTCTGCAACCGTAATCAATTTATTAACTCTAATTGACCAGCTTTAACCATCATCGATTAAAAAGATTCAACTAAATAATAAACAAAAATGGGGATAAAGGGTCACCTTGACACAAGCCTCGTTAAATAGAGAATTCCTTCGTGGTGAACTATTTACTAACACAGAAATTCTTACCTTAGAAATGCATTCTGCAATCCACCCCTCCATTTTGAGCCAAATGCCATTTTCTCCATAACAAGTAATAGAAACGCCCATCGCAAGCGATCGTATGCTTTTTCAAAGTCAATTTTAAAGATCACACCACCACTGTTCCATTGTTTTACCTTCATGCTATGAGCGACTTCGTTTGCCAATAACACTCCGTCCATTATTTGTTTCTCCCTAGCAAAACAGTCTGAGTGTCCCTAAGAATGGAATTTATTACCTTTCTCAATCTATTCGCGAAGATCTTAGCAATAATCTTATATAAAGATTTCACCAAACTAATCGGTTGATAACTAGCCACGAATTCTTAAAAAAATTAAAGTTAAACCCATCCAACCCCAGGGCTTTTGACCTATCACAGTCCCAAATTGTTGATCTTAACTCCTCCTAATTTACAGGTCACTGTAAAGCAGAAGCTTAGTCCTCACTAGTCCCTTTAAAATCCAAATTATTCAAAAAGGCCCATTCCATTCATTAGTAGCAAACCCGCGTGACTCACAACAATTTCTCTAACTTGGCTTACAGTATAAATCGAAACCCTATCCACCTTCAAACCCTCAATGTGATTCCTTTTCGCTCTAATTTTTACTTCACAGTGAAAGAATTTCATGTTCCTATCTTCTTCTTTGATCTACTTGAGGCCTTTTTGCCTCCATAAAGACTCTCTGTATTGGTATGCCTTCCATAATTCTTGCATACACTCCTTTTTTCCTCCTAATTTCTTCTTCAGATAACTCTCTGTCCTACCCAATCTTTTCTTCCATGAATACAATCTTATTATCAATATTCCCAAAGACCTCCTTATTCCACTTCTTTAACCAACCCTTGAATCGGCTCATTTTAACTTTTAATCCAACACCCATATGACCCCAAACGACTCCCATTTCTCTTTAGCCTCCTTTGCAAATCCTTTATTCTGGATCCAACAGTCCAAAAAATTGAAGGAACAAGGACCCCAATCATCGTTCCTAGTAGCAATCAAGATAGGTAAATAGTCAGATAAACTCCTCGTTTAGCCTTCTTGGACTTAACTCTCTGAATTTTAACAACCACTCTTAAGCTTACCAAGAATCTAACAATTCTGCTTTTTCCTTCCTTTCTTTTTTTTTTCAAACCAGCTCCATACCACGTGAACTTCTTATAATGGAGTGTTAGTATAAAGTAACTAAAATCCTCTGTCCCCAAACCATGTGACATACACCTAATCTTTCATTAGGATGAATAACCGTCTTATGATCCCCTGCACATGCCCAATTTCCTTGAAAATTCATCTTCAAGCCTAAAATTTCATACTCAAATTTCTCTTCTCTTCCACACCACAAGGAGCATAAACATTTAAAATAATACACACAAAATTCTCTACAACCCATTTCCCCTTAATCAGAGTACATCCCTCTCTTACTACAAATTCTTCTTTTACAAACATATTCTGATCCCACATAATCGTAAACCCTTCAGACTTTCCCTCAGCAAGCTGCCAAATCCACTCAAATTCATCATTTGGCCATATCCTCCTAATTCACCAGCTATCAGATACATTTAGTTTTGTTTCCTGAATTAATATCATATCAGCAAAAAGCAATGAAATACACCTTCTGACCACATTTTCCTTAATCCCGCTAGACAAACCACGAATGTTCCACGACAGTAATTCTCATATTTTCAAACTGTAGTGTGTAACAACAACCCTCCTTTTTTCTATGCCCAGCAGGCACTAAAATCTAACCACACCAAATGCCCCAAACATCATTATCAATCAGGATCATCTACTTTTCCACTTTCACCCACACATCTCAAACTCACAAACACCTAACACCCCATATCGCAACTTATAAGTAAAAAAATCAATCCACCACCAACACTACAAACAACAAATCAGATATAAAGTCTGAGAAAACTCAAAATTTCAATAAGCAGAACAAAAGTTGCATTTGAAAATGTCAGCCAACCCAGACTTTTCCACAACCATCCGGGTCATGCCCTTAAATCCCTATTTCATCTGGATCTCCATCAATCTATTCACAATCAGATTCATCACCGATTAGCACCAACCCAAGTCCGTTGCCCATCCTCCATGTCTGTTCCATTTCAATCAATCGAATACGTTCTTCCTCTTTCCTCAGGATTAAAGTGTTCTGATTCCTTCTATCTCCATTAGAAATAGGTAAATTGACAATGCTGTCCCGTACAGAACCGCTCTTTCCTACTCTCGTTTTAATTTTCTCCTTGATTCCTACTTATTTTCTTCTTTCAATCGTTTGCCTGCTTCTCCAGTTCCTCTTCAATATCCTCTATCAATCTCATTTTTTATCTTTCAATAAATGGGCCTCGACCTCGATTTATTAAGCCCAACTGATTCCTTTTCTGACACTTCATGCTGAGGCCTAGTAAGTTTGTTGTTCAACATATCCATCTCATCTCGCCTAGTTCCCTACCAGAGCCCAAACATGCCCGCTCCCCATCACCAAACTCCCATGACCCATCAACAATGGGTCCATTTACTATATTGGCCTCGTCAATCCCTCTGCTTTCATCATTATTACTAGGCCTATATATTCCATTAACCGCATCAGACATGCAACCACCATTAACCATGCAATGCTGGAAATATTCCGCCTTTTTAGTTAAAAAATTAAGACAATCATAACAGCCTAAGCTGATTAATGGTTAAATAACAGCCCAAGAGGTAGCATAGTTCTATGACCGTGGATTTCGTCGGAAACGTTATTGTGGAAGTTTATCTATACTATTATAATATGTCTGATTAAATTGATATTATAAGTTAAATAACACTAATATAATTAATAAAATTATATAAAAATTAAATTATAATTATAATATAAAATAAAATTAGAAGTATTTTAGTTTTTTAAAGTAACTACCCATTAAAAAAGAGTATTTTTCTAATTTTTTATTTAATTTATTTTTCTTTTAAAATATTTATATCTTGCAAAAAGCTATTTTTTCATCCACTTAATAGATGTGACAAATTCCAGTCTCTTCTTAGAAAAGATAAGGTTCGTTGGTACATTTTCCCAAATAAATATTGTATTAATATTCTCACAATGAATCACTTGCCTGACTTCCTTAGTAAATGTATGTCCAAGGGCGTGAATAACACGGAAGCATAGTCATTACCAGATGGCCATGCTTAGGAGTCACCATTTTTTTTTTTTTTTTGCATCAAGTGTGATTAGTTATTTATTAAAATTGATTTTTTATAAAAAATTTAAAATTAACTAAAAATCTTGTTACAAAACAAAATTTAAACTCTGCTTTTAAAATAAAAAAACACAAACAGAATGAGAAAATCGGTTATGTGTAAAGAAGGTTAAAGAAAGCCCACAAGAGCCATAAATTAATACCTATTAACTATGCAACATTTGTAGTTTGAAAGTTATTTATCTATAATTGTCTCAAATGAAAAAAAAAAATTCCTCGCTGAAAATGACTCAGAACTTTTGTAACTACAAAATATCCTATACTCCCTAATAATCCTATAGAATATAAGCTTTTTTGCTTCGAAAATCATGAGTTCTTTGTTCAAAAGAGGTATTCCACAATAATGATAGTTATCGAAATTCTCCTCGGTAGGCTAGCAGAGAATTCAAGAAACTACCTTAACCTAAAATATTGTCTTACTATTTTTAAAGAATCAAAACTGTTTTCATATATCTACACTTTAGTAAACAACTAAGAGAACGAAATGCATTAAAACTGGACCCTTATAGCAAATGTATTTCTGTCTTGCAAAGAGGAGTATCCGAATACCTTAGACAAAACTTAGGTTGGATCCGAGAAGAGTTTGGGCACAAACCGTTCACTTAAATCGAGAAACTATCTAATTACCATCGAAGGAGTATTTGACTTCCTCGCCAACACATTTGGGCAATTCAAGACTTGACACAAGGGTATCCGAATTACCATGGGAAGGGTATTTAGATGTCCTTCATTTCCATTGACTTAGGGTTTGAAAATTCACAAAACGTTTGAAAAATGAAATCATTTATAAAGATTCTCGAATTCGAAAAGTTAATCCGATTGAAATGAGTCCAGATCAAATTCAATTTGATTTACTAGTAAAAACTTAACAATCTAAACTCGTCCAGCCCAAATTGAAAAACAATTCAATCTCCAAATAATTTAAAACTTCAAGAATTCACACTCAATCCCAATCTTGAAATAACCTATCAATTCGTTAAATGGAGTTTAATAGAAGTTGGCTACTTTAACAAAACTTACACCTTAGTTAATAACCAAATTAACATTTTCTCATTACAATATCTATATATGTAAGTGTTTTTAATGGGATTGGAATAAAATGATCGACCTATATTCCACCAGAAGCACGAGGGGGGGAAAAGAAAGGCGGGGGCTGGAAATGAAAAGAAAATGATGGGGAATTGGGGCTGCGGTTGGCAGGGGCTGCTTAATCCTGGTGGCATATCCTTGATAAAAGAAAAAAGGAAAAGAAGGGAACATTTTTTTTTTCCTTTTGGATATTCGATGTGGCATCCCTACTAGGTAATTAAGTAACCTTCAAGCTATCAAAAATTGAATCATCTTTAAGAGGTAATATTGTAGAAGGAAAAAGTTTTGAACAATTAAAATTTATGGTCATTTGAACTTTTTAATTTAAAAAATTCAATTAATTAATATATATCGTCGAGTCAAATGCAATAACATTTTAATTAATTATTTTATAATTAATTAAACATAAGGCATGGCTTGATCAATCAAATCGCAAGGGTTCATAAGTCATCCAATCAAATTTTGCTCATGAGTTGTTATTAATTTATCTCTAATTAAATTAAATTAATTAATTATAAATAAAGAAGTAAAATTATTTTTGAGCTCTTTCAAGAACAATTTTTTTATGAATTATTTTATCTTTAATTAAATTAAATTAAAGATAAATAAAGAATATAAACTCTTTTAAAATCTTTTGTATAAAGAAATCATATTTTTTAACAACTTTCTTTAACTAGCTAGCATTATTAGGATCTTCCTTAAGCTATTCAATACAATTTCACAATTTGTAAATTTGAGAATAAGATTTTTAAAGACCCAAATTATCTCCAAGTCTTAAAAATATTTTCTCATGAATTGAAGAAATTTTAAAAAATATTGTGCTTATTCTGAAGAATTTTCAGAAAACTACTCTTCAATCATATTTCATCAAAAGAAAATAATTTTTTTTCAAGATCAAGTCTAAACAATACTTGAAACGGATTTCATTGATTTAAAATCAAGTTTTGAAAATAATTAGATCAAAATTTTAAAAGAAGAACTAAAAGATTGTTTTCTTTCAATAACTTCCAGAGATTGTAACATCAAATTCTGATAAACAAATTTTAATTTTCTTTCAAATTTTTCTTATCTTATTTTTGACATGAAATTTTTTTACAAATATTCAAAAAAATTAGCATTTGAATTTCAACATTTATAATTTTTTTATACTCGCAATCTTCATTGAAAAAAAAAACAGAATATTACAGCTGAGCTGGGCTTTAGACCTCGTTATTGTTCCATGATAAAGAGGTTGTGCTTATTTTTCCTTTCTCTTATCTTCATCATCTTTAAGCATTTATTTATTCTGAAAGTCCTTTCTGCTGCAAATAATGAAAATAACTAATAATTAACCAAGTTGGGCCATCCAGTTCTATATAAAATCTTTGGACTTATGCTAATTCAATGCCCTTTGAACAACTTGCTTCTTCTTCTTCTTTTTTATTTCGGTAAATTTGATCTAATTCCAATTTGGTGGGACCAGACACAAATAGAACTGAAGTCGCAGCCACCAACTGTAATGTTTTCTATAATAGAGTTAGGTATCTCGACTTCTATTTGAGTTTTAATTTTTATTAACGATCCTAAAAGGTATATATATATGTGTGTGTGTGTGTGTGTATATATTTTCTACACTGATTTAATACATTTAAAATTTTTTTTGAAATAATTTCACAAATACTGAATCGTGATTGATAAGAATAGAAAATTTCTTTCTATACTAAATGAATTGATCTTTACGAGTGTAGCCAATATTAATGTAACGAAAACTCCAAATTGAAATTGGCCTATTTTATAGTTGAAATTTGAAACTTGAAACTTGTCAATTATTTTTATTGAAAAAATGTTGTTCAATCCATGCATTTTTATAGTGCTTCCCTCTAGTTATTTATAATTTATGGGATCTAAGTTAATCATTAGAAGTTTCAAAGTAGGTTAAAATTTTGGAAGTTGATTGCATGCGACAATATATATATATATATATATGTGTGTGTGTGTGTGTGTGTGTGTATGTATGTGTGTGTGTGTATATATATATATATATATATGATAATGTGAGCCACTAGAAAAGAACTTGATATACTAAAAAGAATTTTGTTTTTCTTTTAAGACTAAGCAGGGTATTATTATTTGATTAATATAGTTAGGTTTAAATAAATTTTGAATTATAGTTTTAGGAATGGATGGATACATTGTACCTACTAAGGAAAGATGAAGGTTGGATGTCGGCCCTTTTTACTCTTGTCACTTGCTTGCAACTAACAATCCCTTATTAAATGAATGTTTAGTCATTTGTGTTCTTTCATACTATTTTTTTTCTTTTTATAATAGAGATCATAATTTATAATAAAAAAAAGTTTATAGATATTACAATTTGAATTTGAACTTACAAAATGTATGTTTGAAAAGAAATTAATTATATAAATCAATCAAATTAAATTTAAATTTTATATTATTTAATTCATGGATGGAATGAATGATATGGCCATAAGAATACAAACAGAAAAAAAAATCAACTTTCTTGTGCTTTGAAGTGGATCAAAGTCCATTAACCTTTGGATTAAACATAAAGAAATATTTGTTTCATGTTTCATAAAGTTTAATTTTTCATGTGTCCTCTTAAAATTGAAAATTGAAATCTGCAAAACGATCGAAATTTCATAATAAAATTATGATTAGAGCAATCAAGAGATTGTAAGAGCCTAGCATAAACCTTTTGATTATAAAATTAATAAAAAGAAATACCCAAAAAAAATAGTTAAAGGTCGAGTTGGGTACTTATAGCAATCGAATTCACAAAAAAAGGAATAATAGATTTGAAAAAAAAAAAATTAGCAAGCATTGGATTATTTTGTAGCAATCTTAATTCTCAACATTTGTCATTTGAAAAGGCATTATTTTTCTAGAAATGAAGGTGCAAAATTCTCAGGAGTAAATGTCGTTATAGCCACTATATGTTAGTAGTCACTATATGTTAGTAGCGTTCTAATATATGCGATAAGTTGCAGACGGGGACACGTAATTACTCCAATTGCCTCACATGGCTTGCGCTCTCTAACTAAAGACACCACACATGCATGCACGATTCTCAGTCTCACCACCTTTGATTTCGATATTTCTTAGCCAGAATTTTCAGAGCATGCATTTCATGGTCACATGAAATTCCCCAAATTATCAATTTCTTCTTTTCTATTTCCTTCCTTTCAAGTAAATTTTTTAACTTCAGCCAAGGTTTTTTAAACGAAAACAAGTTTTAGCTTGAAACTGAAGTTTAGCTCAATAAATACCTCTTCACATTACTATCCGAGACAGTATCCAGCAAATTTTAGAAGATAAATTGATAAGAAATCTATTTGCTTTTTGAGAATAAGAAATCACTTCTATATGGAATGAATAGTTTAATGGGAATGTGTTGATTGTCAGATATCATTGAGAAATAAGAAGAATTGAATGATTTCCCACAATTCTTCCCAGTTTGGAATGACTAATCATAGAACCGAAGCTATAAGTCTCGATCTATACTAAACGCACTGGATTTTTATCTTTCTTTCGGTTTCATTGACAGTAAAAGACCCTTACTCTACAGGGGTGCTAGTGCTTTACTAATCAAATATTAAGTAAAATATTATTATTATTATTATTATTATTATTATTATATGATTTTTTTAAAAAAGAAAAAAAAGTTGCATCTTGAGAATGAAAAAATTTTTGTAATATTTAACCTCTTAAAAATAAGTATACGAATTAATTATATTAAAATTTAAATTTTAATATCCAGTTACGTCAAACTCAAAAAGATTAATTTAATTGATAATAAAAAAGTTTATTTTTTTGTTAATTAGAACTCGATCTCTTAAGGAACATTAGAAAAATAAAATTTTTGAATATTACACCTCTGAATGCACCTTTAAGATCATTAAAAAATATTAAACCAAAGTAAAACTTAAAAAGTATCTCTTACGGAAATGTTAAAATGAATGGCCTCAGAGATTCATTGTCTCCAATTCTGCTGGACTCTCTTTAATTTGGCTCTACTAAAATGCAGAAGCTAGCACAGCAAGAACAAGAACATCACGAATTTCAAAGCCAACATCCCATTACAATTTGCTTTCCTCTTCGGACTTTTAATAATATTGATAATAATAATATAAGATTTATTATATCCTATCAAATTAATACTAAACATGACCAGGCTGGAAGCATGCACATGAACCTGCCATCTGACCCTACCATCTCTCCATAGAAAAATGAAGAAACTGTTTAAGCCTTATTTCTTCAGAAACCCACCGTCTGAAGACCAACAATTATTGTATTGCTAACATCATTTACATCACATCATATCATCAGTTTATGAAAATAACAAACCAGAACGTGACATGTTATTTGTTCAAAGAGTGATTCAAATTTGGCATATTCCTTTATCCGTCAACATTTTAATGCTTTATGCTTATGGGAACTGATTGATTTTTGGGTTTATACATTGTAATTAAGATTTTAGCCCTATTTTTATCTTATTGTTTAGTATGAAAACACTTTTTTTATGCTGTAGTATGAGAGTATTAGAAACAAATGGCAAATACTCTGATTTAAATTTAGATTTATTAAATATCATTTTTTAAAAAGTAATTACATGAATCAAATAATCTATATAAGCTCTAAGTTGTATAAATAATATGAAAAATCAAAGAATTAAAAAAAAAGGATGATTTGTATGTAACATGCATGCTTCATTTATAGTAATTTTAACTATATAGTAGCATTACTATATATATATATATATATGCATGCATGATTAATGATTACTATTTAACTTAATATTCTCATTAATGGAAAAATATTGTTAGCTAGGGTTGGTATGTTGGACAACTAATCTATATATATATACCATACTTTGCTTTTATTTTTATTAAATTGATTTTTCACTATTATTTATTTATGCATATGAAATTTGAATATGAAAACCAATAATAAGTACATTAAATTTTACATATCAATAATGAAATATTACAAGGATATCTCAACCTAGTGCTTTTCTTTAGTTGTTAGAGTTTGATCCATGGTTACTGAAACTAACCTACAACTAGATCTCACATGGTTTCTTGTTACTATTTTCAGCTGCTTTAGCCTTTTCTTCTTTAATAACTTTCATATTTGGCTTGATAAAATGAAGAAAGAACGTAAGAACGAAAATTTTGTTAATTTAACAATTAATATTTACTTTTTTATTTGTAATTAATTAATCATTAGATTAAAATAATTTTTTATTTTTATCCATTTTTATCTTTCCTCTCAAGCAAAACTATTAGTTGTATTCTTGCCGTATCTAAAGTTATAAAGGCAAATAAAGGAAGAACACATAATCTTGGGATAGTTAATGCCATTGAAATCAGTTCAACTTTTTTTTCTTTTAACTTTTTAATCCAACATGAATATTTTTAAATTTTGCTTAAACTTAATTTTTTTAAATGATTTTAAAGATATATTCTTCTACTACATCTGTCGATACATTCAATATTTTATTCTCTTTACGAAGAAAATAGAATCAATTTCATTTTTCATTTAAAATTAAAATAACATAACTTAAACATAAAATTTCCTTTTAAAATCCATTAAAAAAGTAACTCCAAAAAGACCACTACTTCTCTTTCTTTCCATTTTATATGATTCACTGCCATATTTTTAGAAAATGCTTTATCCATCAAAATTCAAAAAAATTTAAAACAACCCTAATCTAGAAACTACAATTTTTCAATAACGTAGTAGGCAATTGCTAAGTGGTTGTAATATACAACTTTGAACTGGGACTAAAATAAATTGAACTGACGCAACTCTAAAGAGAAATTAATACCAATACATACCTATGACATGCCTCGTTATTTCTTTGCCTCCATTATTAGTTAGGAAGTTGAGATGATGGGAATTATTGATGAATTATTAATTATTTTAATAGTAATTAATCGAAGATTTTATTTTTTTTTGGGGTCAAATATACAGTTGAAGCAATTTTTTGATGTGTATTATTATTTTTTTTTGAAGGGGGGGTTAAGGACTTTGTGGAGCCACTGGTTGATCACGTGGCAGACAGCATCCTATGGCTTTCCACGTGGGTCCCAACCCTAGTGAGATGCGGAAATCTTGGCTCATCCACATGCCTCCCCTCATCTTCACTTTTTATCATTTCCCACGTTGCATTAATTAATTTCTTAATTACCATAGTTGTGGGGTCCAATTAATTGAAGTTTGTAATCAAATTAAAAATTATTTAATTATTATTTTTAAATGTTTATTTAATAAATTATTTTTATAGAATTCAAAAAATTACATTAAGGATAAAATTATTTATTTATAATTTCAATTTTTTTACATGTTATTTTTATTAAATTAAAAAAACATTAATGACGATTTTTTCTTTCATTTAACCACTGCTTAGTGGAACTATTTATATGTTCCATGTAGTAGAAACATTTTTTATTTCTACATATATCATAGCAGCCAATGTCTTTAAACATTTAGTAACATTTATTTATTTATACAAAAGAAAAACAATAATAAAGCTGATCTACAAACATAGGAAACCCGTTTAGAAGTTTCTTAATTTTTCAATCTTTAAACGGTAAAAATGGTATTTTATTATGTAAATTATCTTCTAGAAAGTTCGTGTATGATTTTAAACACTATATAATATACATATAAATGTATTAATTCTCTCAAAAGTATTAAATAAATTAAAAGATATAGTGGGGATTTATATATATATATATATGAGATTTTTAATATTTAATTAATATCAGTATATAAAGAGTTTTTTATCTTGTCTAAATGAATAAAATAAGTTTATTAAATTCTATACATACCCTAAACCTTGAAGTTCTTTTTTTTTAAAATTAAAAAAAAACCTCTAAATATCAAATGGGGCTTAAATATATTCATGCAAAAGCACCTAGCTAGGAATCTTAGGCTTGTACGTGTGAAGCATATGTACACATATATGTCTATGTATGTGTATATGTATACGAATGCCTGCATACACACGCATATATATGCTAAAAAATATAATAACACAATGTATAAATTCATAACTTATCAATAAACTAGTTGAGGCATCATGTGGCCATATATAATTAATTGTCAACAAAAGCAAATCCGCGCTTTAAAAGACTTAGTTCGATGTAGGAGGTTAATTGATGCTAACTTATTGTACAAGATATAACAACTAATATAACAATCGGCATAACTTATTTTACAAGATACAACAATTAATATAACAAAAAATCTAAAAGCCATTAAAAAGGAATTCTTCAATAGGTTTTATATTTGACAATCATTCTAATATATAAAATTAATTGTATTAGGAAAGTCGATGCATTCATTTATTGATCTTTATGCTGTAAGTTTGTCTTACCGATTTTTTTCTTTACAAACGAGATATTAAAGTGATAATAAAAAAAAAATCTGGCATCTATTTACATCGGGACAGTCCAGGCACATAAATATAACACTAAAAGAAATAAGTGAAGGGGTCCTTCTTAATAGATAATAATTGATTTAAAAAAAAAAAAACTCTATTGTTATATTTATGTATCCAAATTATCTTTATTCTAACAAATGTGAAATTTCATTGTTCACCACTTTAATGCTTGTACATGTTTAACTTGGTTACAATGTGAAGATCCAACGAATTTTGATATCGTTATATAAATCATTAATATGTACAATATTCAATTATCTGGTTTTAAAATACCTCGTGATCTTTTAAGTTACATAACTATACATAACAATGACATTTTTTCTATTCCATCAACCTCATCCCTCTCTACTCTCAAGTTTCAACCATAAATTCTCCAAATTAAAATCTCAAATTGAACAACTAAGATGCTTCATTGAAAGTTTAAAAGTTTATAGTTTAATGTTAGTATAGTTGTAAATGAAACCACCGACTTTGTGCTAATTTGCTACCTATTCTGACATTGTTTTTTTACATTGTTTTCAATTATTGTTGAATAAGATATATGAAGAAGTCGATTATTGAATGTTTATATGCACAAATTAAAGATTATTAATTATTATTTTAGAATTTTTTATATTTAACATATTATTATTTTTTAATTTTAGAAAATAATACATCAATGATAATTTTTTGTTATAGATATTATATTAATCAATGTCTCTAAATATTAATTAAAATTATATATTTGTATATGGTTTCTCTTAATTTGTGGTGATTATTTAATTAACATTTTAAGAAAGTTTATTTTTTATTTTTTATTTTTACCTTTTGTACATTAGTTTCACTAAATATAAGAAAAAAAAATAATACATTAACTATAATGTTTCCTTTCATACATAGGATTAGTGGCACTCATTAAGGTGATATATATGAAAAGAAAAGTTACTTAACACCTTTTTTTTCTTGAATCATCTAAAACTAATATATTAAATACAAAAAAAATTCTTTAAATGGTAAAAACCAATGTTTACATGCAATGGTTAAGTAGACCCTTTAAATATGGAGTTTATATTTGATGTATTAATAGTATATAAATCTATATACGATCAATAAATAAGATCATACTACATCATTAAAAGTTTTTAAAATAAATATAGATAATTTTTTATTTTAACAAATTAGTATCATCAAGTTCATTGATATGTTCAGATTTATACATAGTCATCAAACATATAACACTTAGTGTGTAGTGGCATTAGTTAAAATTTCAGATATATACAAGAAAATGTTAACTAGTGGCTAATAGCAATTCTTAAGGTGATATTAAAGAAAAAAATGAGTTTAATGAACTTTTTTTGAACTCCACAAAAGTAATGATATAAATACAAAAAATTAAATTAATAATTAAATGATTTTTAATTAATACATATAGATAACAGTTAAACAAAAATTTAAAATTATTATATAAAATAATATATATTTAATATATTAAAAATAATAAAAAATATCAATAATTACATATAATATAATATTATTATAAATATAAAATTAATTAATTTTAAAAAATATTTTAAAAGTATGAAGGTGTGAATAGTCGTCTTTTGTATTTGTGATGAGAACAATAACTTGTTGGCATGTTGTTGATTATAATGGAAGTTTAAAAACAGGATGAGAAATAAATTTAAAAAAAAAAAAGAAAAAGATAAGAAGTAAGTGCGGCGGTTTGTATCGGTATCCACTAACAGCACCAGCTACATTTGACTACATTTAAGTTTCTGTTCATTTTATTAGCAAATATTAAAAACTATGCCAGAATGGCTGAACAACTAGCACAAAGTAGGCAAATTCAATGTAGCTACTGACATCGAACTTCGTAAAATTTGGACTTGCAATTATAAATGGTAAATATATTTAGGTTTGCTTAATTAATGTTTATAAACATTAATTAATTATTAATTTTAAAATTTTTTTATATATAATATATTATTAAAAATTTTAAAAATAAATAATTTATTAATTATATTTTTTAATAATATTTTAGTCAATATTAATAAATACTGATTAATATTTTTTAATTTAGAAATTGTCAAAGGGACGATTAACAAAGATCTATTAATAATAAAAAAAAAATGTACCATCTATTAGCGCAAGCACGCGGCGGAGTAGCCGTTGCCTCTTTTTCTTTTCGTTGCCCATTTCTTCCTCTAGCTGATCTCATTTATTTTGACATTAACTCGCCGATGAGCTGCCCCACTAGGGGTAATCTCATTTTCAGCTTCTTTAAACTCACTCAACTCATCTACCCTCCTATGTTATTTGGTTTTTCTAACAAATGATAAATGGTAATTTTTAAAATTATTATATTGAATAATATATTTTTGCAATGAAAGAGGTCAAGGAATAAGAAAAATTATGATAAATATTAAAATTTGAAGTTAATTGAATTTCACTGTTTAATATAATTTTATTTAAAAATTGAATTAATTTTTAATTTTTAATATTTTTAATACATTGAAAACAAGCACATTAATCATAAACTATCATATTTAATAAGAAGTATAACAAATAAAAAAATTTCTCTTTTATTGTTAGCAAAATTTTTTAATTTTATTTGGTTTTTCTAACAAATGATAAATGGTAATTTTTAAAATTATTATATTGAATAATATATTTTTGCAATGAAAGAGGTCAAGGAATAAGAAAAATTATGATAAATATTAAAATTTGAAGTTAATTGAATTTCACTGTTTAATATAATTTTATTTAAAAATTGAATTAATTTTTAATTTTTAATATTTTTAATACATTGAAAACAAGCACATTAATCATAAACTATCATATTTAATAAGAAGTATAACAAATAAAAAAATTTCTCTTTTATTGTTAGCAAAATTTTTTAATTTTAAAAATTTACATAATAACATATATTTTTTAAAATATATTAAAAAAATTATCTTTAATTTCATTTATAAAATTAAAAAAATTAAATATTAATATATTAAAAACAAATTCATAAATAAAATTTAACAGTGTTGTCAAATCACACCCGTAACAAATCTCTATAATTTTAAAATGCATGCAACACCAATGGATCAACCTAACATAACACCTTCCTTGTCCTTTTCTCTTTTATGCAGATTTTTTAAGAGCAAAATTGGGTCAACCAAACGGCTTTATTTAATTCCCTTTGCCTCTCATTTGTCTTTCTCTTTCCTTTTTCTCTTTTATTTATATATTGGAAGCAGACGTGAAAATACTTAACTGTAAACGAAGGAGCAATGGACGAAGAAAATTATTTTCCCGACACCGATCTGGACTTCAGCTTCACTTCCACCACCACCGACAGAACCTTTCCTTCTTCTAGTGCTCGTTCCAGTTTAGCACGATCTAGCCTTACTCTCAGCTTCAATGAATCCCTTCTTTCCTGTTCCACCATCGCCACCAGCAGTAGCACCACTAATATCACATCCCTCCAGCACCGCAAATGGGATCCGTGTTGGTCGGCCATTAAAGCAGCCACCAACCTCTCCTCCGACGGTAACCTACACCTTCGTCACCTGAAGCTCGTTCGCCATTTGGGTACTGGAAACCTCGGCCGAGTCTTCCTCTGTCAGCTTAGGGACTGCAACAACGCCACCTTTGCTCTGAAAGTAATCGACAGGGATACGTTAAGCAACAAGAAACTCTCCCACGTTCAAATGGAGGTGGAAATCTTATCCAGGCTGGACCACCCTTTTCTTCCCACGCTTTACGCCCATATCGAAGCTTCTCACTACACCTGTCTCCTCATTGACTTCTGCCCCAACGGAGACCTCCATTCTCTCCTACGTAAACAACCCAGAAACCGCTTTCCTTTAGAGGCGGTCCGGTTTTTCGCGGCGGAAGTTTTGGTTGCTTTAGAATATTTACATGCTTTAGGGATCGTTTACAGGGATCTTAAACCTGAAAACATTTTGTTACGTGAAGATGGCCATATAATGTTGTCGGATTTCGATCTGTGTTTCAAGGCTGATGTGGTCCCCACTTGTAATTTCCTCCGCCGCAAAAGCAGAAAGTTAAAGCGGAATTGTTTCGGCCGAGGTTGTTTTGGTCCCGTGGCCAGTTCGAATGAAGAAGAAGTCCTTCCTGAATTTGTAGCCGAGCCCGTGACGGCGTTTTCACGGTCGTGTGTTGGGACCCATGAATATTTAGCGCCAGAGCTCCTCTCAGGAAACGGCCACGGAAACGGCGTTGACTGGTGGGCGTTTGGGGTGTTCATTTATGAGTTATTATATGGAACAACGCCGTTCAAAGGAGCCAGTAAGGACAGCACTCTTCGGAACATAGCTTCGAGCAGACCAATGAGATTCCCCCACGTAGTGGAACTAGAAGAGGCGGGAACTGTGGAGGCGAGGGATTTGATTTTGAAATTGCTGGTAAAAGACCCAAGGCGGAGGCTAGGGTGCACGACGGGTGCGCAGGATATCAAACGACATCCGTTTTTTGATGGGATCAAATGGCCCTTAATTAGGCACTACAAGCCGCCGGAGTTGGTGGGCGGAGTGGCTAGGAAAAGTGGGCACGTGGGCCATATGAAGCGGAGGCGTTGGTTGTGGGAAGGACTTGATTGTTTAATGATGAGAAACAGCGGGTGTCCGCCACATTATCTTTCGGGATCTAATACTAAACTTATTGATGCCCATTACTGTGATTATGTTCATAATAATAAACCTATGAAGAATGGTTAGTTTGCTTTTTTTTTTATTCCTTTTTTTCTTTAGGAGTACATTGTAAAATTAAAGAGAGGAGATAATGAGGCTTTTGATATTAGTGTTTTATGGCGTTGTCATTTAGGTTTTTTTTTTTTTTTCATAGACATGATTTCTTGTATATGAATCCAAATATAGTTAGTATTAATCTAAAGATTTAAGTTCTTTATATTTCGAAAAATTATCCCATTTATCTTTGATTTAATTTTAAAATTATTTTTTTAAAAAAACAGACATATGAAATAGTCTCATAATCCTATGAATTCTTACTTTTCAAAAGCAAAATTTAAGTTTTCCCACATGTATGATAAAACATTGTGTCAATTGATTTCATAAGCTAAGAACTTACCGGTAGATGAGGCATGTTTTCTCTTATTTCAATT
>JBBYHO010000015.1:27997889-28036222 GCA_038382025.1 Adansonia gregorii | reverse complement strand
AAAATTATATAATCATATCAAAAATTACTTTTACGAATAAAATTTAACCATACCTGTACAAAAGTTGTAACGTGATTCCTTAACTTTCAATAACACCGTAACTTGATTATATTCTTCTCGAATTTTTTTAACGATTAAAAACGAAAGAGAATTTTTTTTATTATCAAGAGGAAGGAGAGAGCCCCTTTTATAGAGGGCTCTCTCCGACCCTCAATTATGTAAAGGTCACGGGTATTTTTATCCGTGACCTTGAGGGATATGACTTTTGTCATATCCCTCTGCATTTGGAATTACAAGGGTCACGAGTAACCTTTATAATTAAAAAAAATAAAACAAAAAATCAAAAGATGACAAAAAAAAAACAAATAATTGAAAAAAATTATACATGGCGATTTTTCAATTGTAATTGGCTCCAGTGATAGGATTTTGCGAAATTTTACAATTTAAGTGAAATTAATTGAGAAATCATAATTTTATTTAACGATTTCTCAAAATGAGCTGAGAAATCGCCATCGCCGTTTCAAATGACGATTTCGTAATTGAATTAAAAAATTGACCTATTTCAATAAATAATCTCATTTTGACCTATTTTAATAAATTAAAAAATTTATATTATTTCTATAAAAAAGTAGATTTTTTTAACTTTTATTTTTCACTATAACCATTTTTAATCGGTTGTAAGAGAGTCCACCGCACTCATTCTATAAAAAAGTCGATTTTTTTAACTTTTATTTTTCACTATAACCATTTTTAATCGGTGGTAAGAGAGTCCCCCGCACTCACACAAAAACCCTTAACAAAACTCACGGACACTACCCAAATAAAACCTCTTCTCGATCTCAACAGCCGAAAACCAAGCACTGCCTCCGTCGACTTCACCATCCATTTCCTGTAACACCCAAAAACCAAATAAATAAAGCCTAATCACTACCTGCGCCCAGCAACTAATAGAACAAATAAAAAAAGAAAGCAGTCACCAAAAAAATTAGCAGCATCATTCTCTTGCAATAGTTAAGAAGAAGAAGAAGAAGAAGAAGAGGAAGAAGAAGCGGGTCAAGCCAACTTCATCCCTCTGCTCCAAATACCATAAACTTGGCCCGTCTACTTCGACCAAAGTTAAGGAGCTCATTTGGATCGCTTCTTTTCCTTTTCGGATTAAAGCTCAAGGTCAAGAGACAAGTCAAGACGTTAGGTATAATATTTTTATTTATTTATTTTTTTGGTTGAAGATTCAGGTTATATATCAACTGACAGTTGTGTCTTTTTTTTTTCCCCTTAAAACAATAGTTTGTTATTAACCTTTTAAAAGAACTATTCATCTTTTTTATTTGAAAAAAAATTATTTTTTCTTTCAAAAGAAAAATATTTTTGACTTGCATAATGCTAATGATTTGTTTTTGTTACTTTCAAAGGTAAAAGCAGAAAGCAATAGCACATTTTAAACAAATAAGTAATTGAAGACCTGAAATTAAGTATGTTAGCTCAATAATTCAATATTTCTTATTTCTTATTTGCACATATGAACGAGAGAGTAAATTGTAAAAATGTTAACTCCTTTCTTCAGTACTGTATAGAATTAATTCTTTTAGCAATCTCTACCTAGATCACCCACCTTCACAAGCAAACTATTTATTAACCGTTAAAATGTAGTAACTCCATCTACTTGTGGACGTTGGACCACTGACCTGCTAACTCTTGAAGTAGAACGGTATAGAATTAATTCTTTTAGCAATCTTTACCTAGATCACCTGCCTTCACAAGCAAACTATTTGTTTAATCATAACAATAAATAAACTGTTTCTTAGTACAGTAACTCTATATACTTATGGACGTTATGGAACAGAGACTTGCTAACTCTTGAAGTAGAACCATTCAGTCTCTTTTAATTTCCTCAGGTGTTTAAGCATGCATACAAGCGGAATTCAAGTCCCCAACCTAACCCATCTTGTTGCGCGTGCTGCCACCAACCTTAATCCCTTTTATAGTTTGTATTTAAGTAGTATTACTTTTCATATTTTCACAACTCACAAGTTTGGATAAAAGGAAGTCTCTGTCTATTTTGCAGAGATTAGAATTAGATTAGAGAAGGAAACCAATGGAAGACTACTACAAAATGCCTTCTAAACACATAGCGGTCCTCGCTTTCCCTTTTGGCACCCATGCTGTCCCTCTTCTCAGCATCACCCGTCGGCTGTCGGACGCTTGTCCGGACGCCACGTTTTCCTTCCTTAGCACCGAACAATCCAACAACTCAACATTTGCCAAAGATCATGAGAAGTTTGACAATATCAAGCCTTTTAATGTAAGGAATGGATTGCCGGAAGGGTATACCTTTCAGGGGGATCCTCATGAGCCCGTCCAATATTTCCTTAAAGCGGTGCCCGGGAATTTTATGGAGGCCATATATGCAGTTGTGGCTGAAACAGGTAAGCAAATTGATTGTTTGATAACGGATGCATTTTATTGGTTTGGGGCTGATATTGCAGATGAACTGAACGTCCCCTGGGTGGCGCTTTGGACGGCAGGCCCCAGGGCAATCTTGGTTCATGCTGAGACCGATGTTATTCGCCAGCATGTAGGGACGAATGGTAAGGATATATAAACTTCTTGATAGTAATTGTCAGCTCTGATCTTGACTTAAAAGAGTTTGATTCATTTAGTTAGAACTTAATCTAAGGTATACCTGCTCGCCTGCCATTCTTTGTCCTCTTTTACGTAGTCTAATTTTTATAGTTTAAAATTTCACCATTCAAGTGGTTAGATAGAAGTTCCTCCTGTGCGCTGTAGGATATGGACAGTTTTTATTTTTATCAGCCAGTTGAGTATTAGGTGGCTTAGTCTTTCAGATCGGATCCCATTAATTTCCCAATTTCACCGCTGTAAGAGAAGAAAATAACCATTAATTTGGCCCGATAACTTCTGTTTCACACCGCATATTAATAAATACAAATTATATATATATATATATATACACACATACATACTAAATTATGATACATTCAGGATAAATGAAAATATATACATATATAAGGGCAGTAGTTTTTTTTTCTTTTTTAAAGTGAATAAGCTAGATATCTTTAATTTTAAAAATTTTATAATAATTTTTTTTATTTTTTTATTATTTTTCAATTAAGTTGATATCAAACTCACCGAAGGATTTTATATTTAATATTCATATGTATCTTAAAATAGCAAATATTTTTTGTGTAAACCAAATAGGTCTTGAACGATTAATATATGGGGGTGTGTGTATATATATATATATTTGTATATATTAACTACTAATTATTTAATATACCTCAAATGCCAACTAAATTTTATGAGACGTAAAGTGTAGGAAGATGATAATGATTAGGTTACTTGCTAATTTTGAAGTACTCATTTCCCGAATCTACTTATTGTTTGTAATATAATATTCATATTCTATTAGAACATGATTACTAATAAGTATTAAAATTTTATTAAAATCTCAATCCGTTTGTTTGATTAAAATACTGCAGGAATCCATTAAAAAATTTGACCCAAACTAATCTTAATAATAAATTTTTTCAAGTATTTTATGTATTTGTTAATCAAAATTAAATCAATAAATTTTAAAAGTAAATAATCCTCTCTAAGCAATATAAAAATAAAACTAATAATAAAATTTTATCATTTATTATCAATACCCTAAGTTAACTATAAATTTATATAAGTATTAGCATTACCTATATCTGTACGTGTTTAGTCATATTCTTCATTTTTTTTAATGATTTATGCAATAATATTAAATTAAAAAAAAATTTTAAGGTAATAGCATAAATTTTAAAAATTATGAAATCGAAGTTATTGAAAAAAAAATTGATATATGAATTGTATAAGATTTGAAGGTGTGTCAACGGCTAAGTATGAATATTAAAAAGTATTATTTTAAAAATGAAAAATAATAATAAGGGAACTCATTTTATATTTTAAAAATTTACTTTTTTCCTTTGTTTTTTTTTTACCCCCATTTGAGATAATTAAAAAAAAAAGATTTTTGAAGGAAAGAGAGCGTGCTTACTCAGTTACTCTCCTTCCTTTCCTTTGTTTAGACTTTCATCCTCACCTCCAACAATCCAAACCTCCATAATTCCAAACCAAACCCCTATCAATCCAGACATAGCCTTATTGTCGCAACAAAATATGACTTGCCATCGGTAAAACTATATGTGGACGGTTGGTAAAAATAAAAATCAATTAATTGATTGTGAAGCATAACAATTGCAACTAGCGATTGTGAAGAATTTTATTAGAAGATCTCGTTTTTCTTATGCCTTAATTAAAGCTGGGAGCTGAATACTAATTTTTTCATTTATATCTCGATTCTCGACATCTGCACCATTTTCTGTGAGTTCATGAGACCAACAATTGTCTGAATATTCTTAATATTGCAGGTCCTCAAGAAAAATCACTTGATTTTCTTCAAGAATTTTCTGGTATACGTGTTGCTGACTTACCCGATGGAGTGGCCTCCGGGAATTTTGAAGCCCCCATGTCGGTATTGTTGCATAAAATGGGATTCTCACTGTCACGCGCTACTGCAATTTTCGCAAATTCATACGAAGATTTAGACAATACAGTCGTGAACATGCTTAAATTAAGATTCAATATGTTTCTCAACGTTGGTCCCTTCAACCTAGTGTCAGTTTCCAGTTCCACAGTTGATGACGCGCACGGCTGCTTGGATTGGCTGAACAAGCATAAGCCAGAATCGGTGGTGTACATCAGCTTTGGAAGCGTAATAACACCACCACCCCATGAGCTAAAAGCATTTTCTGAAGCCCTGGAGGAAAGCGAGGTCCCTTATCTTTGGTCTTTCAGGGGAAATCCTGAGAAGCAATTGCCACCAGGATTCGTGGAAAGAACG
Source organism: Adansonia gregorii (assembly GCA_038382025.1). Classification (NCBI taxonomy): domain Eukaryota; kingdom Viridiplantae; phylum Streptophyta; class Magnoliopsida; order Malvales; family Malvaceae; genus Adansonia; species Adansonia gregorii. The sequence continues at coordinate 28,031,334 of JBBYHO010000015.1, read as the reverse complement.
AGCTCCAAAGGAAAGATAGTTCCATGGGCTCCTCAGCAGAAAATATTGGAACATCAATCAGTTGGGGTTTTTGTAAGTCATGGTGGATGGAATTCAGTCCTGGAAAGTATTATCGGAGGTGTGCCTATGATTTTAAGGCCATTTTTTGGAGATCAAAGATTGAACACTCGAACTGTAGAGGCTGTATGGGGATTTGGCTTGGGGTTAGATGGGGGAACATTGACAAAAGAAGGAGCAAAGAAAGCCTTCGAGTTGATATTGGGGACCGAAAAAGGGCAGAAAATGAGAGAGAAAATTGGAGTTCAGAAAGTGCTGGCATACAAGGCGGTACAGCCGAATGGCAGCTCAGTCGAAAATTTCAAAACACTGGTAAAAATTGTTAGTACGACTTGTCAGCAGCGCGGCAGCACTTCACACAAAGTTAAATGTTGAAGTGCTTGAGTGATTTCAGCAAAAGAAGGAAAGTACGTACTAGTACAATAAAATTCCATGGGCTTTAGATGGGCCATCATTTTAGTTTCTCCAAAAGTACATTTATGATTCTATTTGTGATTGTATTTTTATGTGTGTAGTTTTGGTAGTTTTTGTCAATTTGCTACTGTTTTTGTTTTTATCTGTCTCTGTAAAATTGATACATGCTTGGTTAAAATATTGTTTAGAATGTGGAAGGGAGGTTGAATTGAAGTGTTGAGGTTGGGGATTGTGGTCTTTTCCTCTAGCAACTTTTTTTTTTTAATTTCTCGTTTATGGGATATCAGGTTGAAATAATATTTTATTATCAAAGATAATATAAAATTTTATCATGACATTATTATGTTTTTTTTAAAAATATTTTTCAAGTTTGGTAATGTGATATTATCTACAGAGTCAAAATTAAGTAATATTAGAGGTAACCTCAGACCCACTTCTTTATGATGTTACCTTACATTTTGCCTAAAATGTAAAATTTATCATTTTTATCCCATTTTTCATGTTTTCGGACTTAAAATATCATCAAATTACTATTGATACCAAGTTTACGTCTTGAGCACTTCGCTATCCTTACTTTTTTTTTTGTTGTCATCGATTTCTCCCTCTACATTTTATCGGTCGATCAATTCTCCCTCTTTTCAAGGATAATTTGACTTTTACTTTTATATATTAATAGATGTTTGCATGTCAATGTCCTCGTTAATAGAATTTATCAAAGTTTTTTATTTTGGATATTTGGGTTTTGATTTTAGGTTTTAGGGTTTTAAATTTAAGGTTTTTTTTGATTAGGTTTTTTGATTTATGTACTTGGTGATAAATAGCTATGAACACCTAATTTTATCCAGGTCTTTTTTTTTTTATAGTTTTAGTTATTTGAGATTGAGAGTCTAGTAGCCACACTAGTAGAGGTTGATCTCCTCTGAGAAAATTAGACATTTTCAGGACTAATTTAGTCATATTTAAATGGCCGCGTACGTACGTGATAGAAAAAGTGCAGTTTTGAAAGCCAATCTCGAATAAAAAAGATTAATATTCAAAAGCAAAATCGTTTTTTTAGTATTTTCTTGTCAAATTTTGAAAATTTATTTTTATAACTGATATCATAGTCAAATTTCCAAGTTTTAGCAATTTTTAAAGATTTTTTCATAAAATTTGAGAAGTTGATCGTCGTATATTTTTACTGATATCTAAATAGTATTTATGCCGATATTCACTTTGAAAAGTAACAAATGTTCATAAAAATCCATATTGGCATTTTATACCTCTAGGTATCAAGTTGTCAAATTTACCAATTAATTTTGAATTTTTTAATGTACTGCAAACTCTTACTCATGAAATTTTTCTGTGAAATTTGTTTTAAAATTCAAGTTTTTATATTTATTATTTTTATAAATTAATATTTTGAGTAAAGTATTAAATTCAACTCATTCTCCTCATAATTATAATTATTTTTGGAATTTTTTTTGTTTTTAATATATGGGGTTTTTCAACTTTATAAAAATTTTTTGGTGAGATTTTTCAAAGTTTAAAATTTTTAAAATTCATCAAATATTTTTATTAAATTATGTTAAATTATTTTTTGAAACTCTAATTTATTTTATAAGTTTTGAATTTCTTTATATATATCAATTCCTTTGTAAGGATTTTTCTCGTAAAATTTTACGCGTTTGAGATTTCGCAATCAAGATTTTTTCTTTATTATGATCATATTTTTTTATTTCTAAAATTTTATTTATTTTTGTTAATTTAAATTATATAAATTTAAATTTTGGATTGTTACAAGCTAGTTGCATGAAAACTAGTTTAGTTGGATTTCAATTTTCCTTTAACCAATTTACTTTGATTGCAACCATGTTATTATATGACCTCATCTTGATTATCATTTATATGATGAGTCATCCATAATGATTCACACAAGATTGGAAAAAATTAATTTATTCTTATCATAATTAAATATCTACCAAAAAATTAAAAAAAAAAACAAAATGAGAGAAATTAGCATGAAAAATTGCCTTGGCCAAATGGCCTATATGATAGGGGAACTTGATTTTTCCATTCACCATCTTCATCACTGTCCATTGGAAGAAAAAAAAAAAGAAAAGTTTAGAGAGAAAATTTAAAGAGGAAAAAAAAGAACAAAAAGATAGCTTTCAAAGCTTTAATATTGAAATTATGTTGCTTTGATTAAGAAAGGGTTTTTTGTTTTTTAAAGTGTTCCTTCAAAAATCTTTCATTTTATATTATTGATCTTCATTTTTCTTTGATTTTCAAAGTGTTTTCTGCTACCTTTAGTGAGCTTCATGAACCTAATTTAATTAGGTGAAAGCAATTAACAAAGCTTTGGTGATTTTATCATTTGTCTCACTTATTATTAAAGGTTTTTTTTTAAAAAAAATCAAAGATTTTAAATGAGCTAATATTGATTTTGGATGTTCTTGAGTTTTTATGTTCAATGCATATGTTAAATTTCATTTCACGTTATGTGATAGAATTTATGCTAGCATGATTTTCATCTTTTTAAAAGTTGATTATCCATGTTATGATTTGAGTTGCTTATTATTAAAGGTCTTTTAAATCAAGGATTTTAAATGAGTTGATATTGATTTTGGATGTTCTTGAATTTTTATTTTCATATATATGTTTAATTTCATTTTATGTTATGTGATAGAAATTATGCTAGCATGATTTTCCATGTTTTCTTTAAAGTTGCTTAACCATGTTATGATTTGAGTTTGGTAGTAACTTTGAATAATTTTTACATGTATCAATGGTTGGATTTATGAAAAAGGAAATTTTTTGGAACTTTCTTGAAATAGTCAAAACTTTAAGGGGTCAAAATGTAATTTTTCTTTAATTTTTAGGCCATTTAGGGGTTGTTTTGGACCATGGCAGCACCTTTAGGGGTTGTTTCATAATTTTTTTTTAAATTTTCAAACTCATTTTAGGGTACACCTTTGCTTGGCTAAAACCTATGAAGTCAAAATTCAATTTTCATATTTTTTTAAGGCCAAATAGGGACATTTTAAGGCTTGATCAACTCCCAAGGGATCATTCTATAATTTGCCCATTTTGTCAAACCTATATAAGAATATTTTTGACTTGGCTAAATGGTATTGGCACACTTTAGCAAAATTTAAATTTTTGAGGCCATTTTGCAAATAAATTTAACTTTAGGGACTGAAATGAAATTTTTAAAAATTTGGATCCAAGCTTGATTCCAAGCAATTTTGGTGAATTTTTCATGCATTTTAAAATTTTAGGTGCTTTTCATGTGTTTTTAACCTTCTAAGGATTATTTGTAAATTTAAAAAAAATTTAAGAACGTTATAGCAAAAGATTGCATATTATGGTTATTTAGGTCATTTCTATCAAAAATTACCCATTTAAGGTATTTTGGACATTTCAAAAATATTTCTAGCATTCTTAACCATTTTGGGTCTGATATGCAATTTTGAAAAAGGATTTATAAGTAATTTTTGCACTTTAGGTCATATTTGCCATCTAAGCTACCTATTAAGGGTAAAATTGTCATTTCGTATCATTATTGAGTTCTTTAGGGTTATCGGAATACTTTCATGTCGAAGATATATACCTTAAGGGTGTATTAGTAATTTACCTTAGAATCGAGTCCTATGTGATTGCTAGGATGTTTTCACGTCAAAGGGACATATTAGGGATTGGATTATTTTTATATCATTTTTGAGTCTTTTAGGGTTAGCCATATACTTTCATGTCGAAGGTATACTTTAGGGGTATTTTAGTAACTTATATAGAATTGTGTCCTATGTGATTACCGGGATATTTTCATGTCAAAGGTCCATATTAAGGATAGGTTTGTTTTATATATTATTTTTGAGTCCTTGAGGGTTATCTTGAGATACTTTCACATTGAAGGTACACCTTAAGGGTATTTTAGTGATTTACCACCAAATCGAGTCTTTTAGGGTCAGTGAGATTGTTGCATGATGAAAGTTCTTTAGAGGAAATGTTAGTCACTTCTACCAACTTCGGATAAATAGAGTCGAGTTTAATACTTTTAATTTAGGTCGAGTCTTAAGGTAATTTTTTTTATAAAATTAAACTTCTTTTAAATTAAGGTAATTTCTCAAAATTAAAACATTACCTGAAATTTCTCATAGAATATGAGAGGGATTCAACGAATTATAACGAGATATCCTTTTCAAAATGAAAATCAAGATTTTTCAAATTTCATGAAACAAAACCTTTAGTATTCTTTTGGTCTTTTAGTGGCGTACATGAGATGTTTTAATTTTTAAATAAAAGTTTTCATGTTTCTTTGGTCCTCTAGTAGGGTGTGAAAGATATCTTGACCTTTCATGTTCCTCTGGCTCTTTGGTGAGGTATAGAAGATAATTTGATTTTCAAATATACTAAAAATTCGATTTTCTCATAGGGAATAATAAATTGGTTTTATAGGATTTTATTTTGGGAATTATAATTAGACACTATTTATTGAAACTAGATTATAAAATCAAAATTTAAGTTAACATATGGTTAACAAGGTATCGATTACCGGACATCATGAGAGGGATTGATCCTTACCCGTAATTGTAATCGACTCTCTGACCTTTTTATGTGATCTTTGGTATGACTGCAGACCTTAGAGGTTTTTTTGAAAGGTTTCGTAATCCTTGAAATATGAACTCTGATACGTGACCAATCTCACCTAGCTCAAATAGATTGGTGGTAACTCCAAATAAATAATCATTTTATAATAACTATTTAGGGTTAAGTCGATTGAGCAGTTCATCTCAATAATCTAATCTCCAGAAATGAGAAAATATTAATGATGATATGGCTCCTAGAAATTAAAAATATATAAAGTAGTCATATATCAATAAATATAGGAACAAGGTCTTTTAAGTTGGGCTATTTAAGATTCTTATTCGGGTCACGTAGCGATAAAAGCGAGTTCATTTCTTTTTATCTTTTATTGCAATTTTTTTGCTTGTTGAAATTATGAACTTTTTTAAACACTTGAACTTTTTTTATTGGGAATTATAAGTTGTTTACTTAAAGATTAATGGTTGTTAAGATTTTTGGTGAAAATGAATGTTATGAGTTATACATTGAACTATCATGAGATTTCAATGTAATTTTTTTAATTTATAAAGGGTCAAATTGCTAGTTTTCCTTTCTATTTAATTTTGGTGATTAACACCTTTTATTTTGAATAACTTGTTGGCCTTAAAATGAGAGTTAAAAAAAAAATCATGTTTTTAGGTTTCTTTAGTATGTTGATTCAAATTTACAGAAAGAAACCATTTTTAGCTATATTTGCCAATCTACGCAATTGTTTTACCTATACCATATGCTTATTTCCTTCACGTTTTGATCCATAAACCAACCCAAATCCCATAATTTTGCATATTGACAAATGATTTTTTTTTTTTTGTAAATTTGAAAAACTTAGGTATGTTTTAATTGTAGCATTATTTTGAGACTTAAGTAGTAGTTTTCTTTTGTTAGCACTTAAAAAATGTTCTATCCTTAATATATTGTAGTTTTCTTTTAGTTAGTAATTAAAATTTCTATCAAAATATATAGTAGTATAATATGTTAATAAATATGCACAACTTTACGAATTTTATCATTTTTTGCTTAGAGGGCAATTTAATAAAAGATTCAAATTAGGAATCATATATGCCAATTAACCAAACATAAGAATCTTATAAGAAAGCTTGCTAAATCAAACACAGATATGACATATTGTTGGGAACGTGTCTTTGTCATCTTGCAAGTAGGAATCTTGCAAGTGGAAATCAAATTACCAAAGGTAATAAAACATTATCTGAATCAAACCGCTTAGAAAAACATTGATGTAGGTAGCATATATTATTATTTGTAAAGGTGATGCATATAGTAATGTCCAACATATACATGCATATCTATGGGCTCCTTTGATGTGGATCTGTTGACTCAAAGTTATGACTTATATCTATAATAAACCTAGGCATAGGTTGGTCGGGCTCAAATTTGGCTTGATCCAATTTACTTATTTAAACTTAGATCACTATTTATCCTATTAAAAATTATTTTTATATTAATATATTTTATAATTACATTGAAATAAAATATATTATTTAACTAAAAATTATTGCTATAGGTTAGGCTCATTTGGAACAAGAAAATTAAAACCCAAGTCTGCGCCTAATTAGGCCGGCCAGGCTGCACGACTCTTGCCTAAGTCTAGTCTTTAATAGTTTTGTATTAATGACTTATCTCTTTACTAGAGTTTACATAAAATTAATCCAGTTTATTTAGGATATAAAATTATTAGATTAGACTTTTTTATGTGTTATGAACATGTTTGACGAGATGTGATTAGATGACAATTAACATGATTGTATAAAGTAGAAAAAGAATTAGATTAATCATGTAAATACATGTGGGACAATCGATCTTATAAGGCAGCTTCATCAATTGCATCTTTCATTAAAGCAGCAACATATCCTTATTACACCAGATTACATTGGAAACAGCTTGACACGATTACATTGCTCAATCACATGTTCCATAAAATACAATAATTCTTATTCATGGGCTCTAATGGGCAAAATGTCATGTGTCAAGGATCAAGCTATGTCCATCATATTCTCAACCTCTAACTGGGGTACCTGAATCTGTTCAGTGAGATGATGCTGATGGTCTCAATAATTTTGGCATGCTTGATTAACAATATGTAGCCATTCTTCCTCCTGCTGTTCGGAGGCTCTTATTAGCTCATCAACTTGGTCTTGGCACGCTTGAAAAGAATGCTTTACATCTTGAATTCTAAGTGTCAGAGCCTCATTCTCAGCCTGATTTACTCTCAAATCCCTAACTTGAGCTTTTAGCCATCCATTCTTTTTTTGGTAAGTTGATGTGAGGGTGCAGGTTTTAATAAGCTTCTCTCTATTAACCCTAGCTACTTCTCTCCATTGACATATTTCTTTCTCAAGTGTACCAATTTTTGCAGCTAACAACTTACCAAGGTGCCAAAACTTGTTTGCTTTGGTAAGGGCCATATAATCTTTCCTTAAACTCTTAAGATTTTCTTTAAAGTGGTTTTTCTCTTTGATAGCCCGATTTATCTTACCATCCCAGAGATAGAGCTTCATTTGCAATTGACTCTTCTCTTTCGTTAGGCAAGCAATTTCCTTAGCAAAAGTTGCTTTTTCTTGTTCAAACTTCTGCTTGAGCAATTCAATCCTAGAGGGAAATTCATCAATGAGTATTTGTGATGTTCCAACACCAATAGAGGCAAGACGTCATTGATGTGATGGATCCTTCACTCATTATTCCCAGGGCATACTATTTCCTCTCAAATACCTTTGCATACAATCGGTTTGTCTCCAAGCATGGAAAGCTAACTAAACTTTTGACTTGTAAGTAGGTTCATCATAGTTGAAGTCCCATTGCTCAAGGTCTTGTGTGAAGAGGATGAATTGTTGAAACTAAAATTATCATAGGACTATGATGAGTGCATAACTAGTGCTTCCCCTTAATCTTATAAGCGACTCAAAACTGTAATCCCTGCATTGATATACGACTGTTTGTGGTGAAAGCTAAGGGGCCTTCCATGTCACCTTTTATCCCTTGAGGTTCCAAAATTTCTATACCTATTACTCTTTAACTTACTTTGGGGCCATTCATTTTCAAGAACCTTGGAGATAGGGATAAAGTTATAAGAAGTTGTATGAGGTCATCTTTTCTTCAAGAGAAAGGTGATTGACAAGCCAAATGGCGAGAAGTGGTAGATATCTAATAAAGTGACCTGTACCTATCTTCTTACAAAAGCTAAAAGCTCGAACAGTTTTAGCAACAATTGTTAATTCAGGATTGATGGTATAGCACAATAAAAAAAAAAAGAGATCTGTTACCATAGCTTTAATGTAGCCTAATGTTTTTGAAATATGACCAAACTATATATCGCCAGAGCATAGATATCTTGAACTTTTCAGATATTAATGGTATTAGCAATTGCTTTTTTTAAACTGGCCCATGGAATACACTCACTGATCCCCTTTGTCTTAATACGATATTTGATCCAGGATTCTGATGCCTCGAGGATCAAAGCTAATTTTTTCTTAAAAGTCAAAGGGTATAAAGCTTGGCAATATATTTTATCAGTGATGGCCTTTTCAATGTTGAGTAACAAGGTATATGCATTAATTTTTGGGACCAAATCTTCATGATTGAAAGTGAAGCATCAATATGCCAAATTCCAAAACTGAGATGCTACTTACAATAGACCAACATCCAAATAGACTTGGAGTAAAAAGGCTATGTCTCTGTATCTTTTCGTGAATAATTCCCACTTAGTATTGTTCCAACCGGTCCATACATGCTTTAGATATGCCAATCATTTTGATGGTGCCTTATCTTGACCCTTTTATGCATCGTTGAGACATACCTAGGTTTAAGAACGTCCTTGACTTCACATTGTCGGCACTTGATCCATGCTTAGACTTCTTAAAAAAGCTTCAAATCTAAAGTAAACTATTGCCCCATGACAAATACCCCTTAATGAACAACGTACCATTTGCCAATTATCCTATAATGATAATGATCATGATGAAATGATGCATGCATTATATAAAAAAATAAAAGGGAAACAAGTTAGTGATTGCATGAAATAATAATCATAAAAATGAGGATATATATAAAAATTAACAACAAAAATACATCATTGAAATTGCCATAACAATAAATGATATGATCTTAAGGGTGGACACTATAATCGATAATAATTGGATAGCATAACAAGATATTCATGTTAAAATTACCTTTAGTAAGGGGGCATGATACCTTATATGGACAAGCCTAACTAATTAGGTGTGACATTCATTCATCATCACTTATGATAGGTACAAGTTAAACAGTCATTCGAATAGCACACGACTTGTTTTGGTTAGATATGATTTTTTATGATGACATAGGGAATTGTTGGTGGCATTTATTTGTTACCACTTATTGAAAGGGTTAGTTCTAAAACATAATAGCTTACCCTAAAAATGAATATGAGATAAAATAATAATTGTGGGTGACAATGTCTCTTATCACCTATGCAAAATGGCATGTATGAGTAAAGGTAAGAAGTGTTTTCCCAAGTGACCTTATTCTTCAGATTATTCTAAGGCACTTTGGTATGGATTGACACGGTTTAGCTCATAGGGTTCACTATATAGGTTAGGTGGATGCTTAGATTTGTATGCTTTATATGAATTTTAATGATTTTTGGTGCTAAAAACATGGCCAAGATGGATTTTGAGATCAATGGTGCAAAAGTTGAAAAATGCCATAAACTTGGCAATTTTGCCTAAATGTATCGATACATTACATATTGTATCGATACATCTAGGCAAAAAACTTATAATATATCGATACAATGAAATATATATCAGTATATTCCTAGGATGTACTGATATAATCATTTATATATTGATATATTTTATCCAAAAATCAAATTTTAGCTACTGCCAAGCTTTATATTGATATATTTGATCGTGTATTGATATATTAAGCAAATGTATTAATACAATCCTTGTTCATATTAATATAACCAGTGAAATTTTGAATTTTGATTATGCAGTGCCCTATATCAATACACAAAAGCTATGTATTGATACGTTCATGCAAAATTATGAAATTTACATACCTTGGGCTTTTCAAACCTTTTACCTGAGCCAGGAATAATAGGGAACATGTCCATGCTCATCTAAATGATTTTGATAATGCCTTGAATAATGACCTTTGATGCCTTGAATATTAGTTTAGACTAAATAAGGTGTCTACCACTGCCTTTCTTTGGTCGTTGCAGAGTATCAAGGATTAGGCAAAGATAAATATATGCCATTTTGTTTGGGATGAAATAATGTTTGTTGAATACTTCCAAAAATGAGATTTATTTAATGCTTTGCCATGATGGAGGTAATATATTAGTAGCAATTTTGAGCTTTTGTAGGGTTCAACCTCTCTACTGGGTTTTTGAGTTTTCTAGGATTTAACCCTCTTAAGTAGGTGCTAGCTTACATGGGTTTTATCTTAATGGGTGTCTGACTCTTTATAGATAGACTCGATCAGTGTTTCGCTCTTTATGGTAGGCTCAATTCATGTGCAATTCTTTGTGAATAGACTCGGTTGGCACCTGACTCTTTAAGGATAGACTTGACTGGTGCCTGGCTCATTGTAAATAGACTCGATTGTTGCTCGGTTCTTTATGGATAGACTCGATAGGTGTCTAGGTCTTTATAAACTGATAAGGAAAAGGGAAAAAGCTATCTAGCTTTTCGTAGACTAAAGAAAAAAGCTATCTAGCTCTTTGTGGACAAAAAAGAAAAGCATTTAGCTTTTTGTGGACTAAAAGAAAAAGACGTCTAGCTCTTTATGGACTAAAAGAAAAAGGCTTCTAGCTCTTTGTAGACTTATGAATTTAGATATCTTATCTAGATGGTTTTCTTATTTAAAAAATTATGAGATCAAGAGTTCTTTCTTAGAGTTCTTTCAGGGTTTATGAAAAGTAAAAAATTAAGCCTGAAGAGGTTTTTAATCGTTTAAGTTTTAGGGTCAAAAGTTTATACTTGAAAGGCATTAATTGTTATATGATTCATGCATGGGGATGCAAATACATGTTTAAGGGATGCAAATGTGATGATTTTAGAAGCCTAATTTGGTGATCTATTTCAGCTCTTTTAGTAGTTTACTCTCCCATGAGTTTTAATCAGGTAACCTCTTACCTTAGGATTCACCAATCTTGCTATAAATTTTAGAAACTTTGAATGTTAAGGTTGTTTCTAAAAAAGTATAGATGACCTATGATTATGAAGGAAGGGTCCTAAGCTTAACTAACTTATGTTTAGGGACTAATTTGTTAAGTGATAGCAAGTTTGATAGATTCAGCCTATCAATTTTGGTTCAAAAGGTAGCTTTTGGTAGTTCGGGTGGATTGCTCTAAGTTTCAGGTGTGTTGATAAAAAAGTGAAAAGGAAATTTTTATATCCTCTAGCTAAAGTTACTAGAGAGAAGGTTTTGAACATGATTTCAGGATGGAAAGGTTTAAAGGTAAGACCAGTTATGGTCCTAAGGTTTATTTTCGATCTTTAGACATCAAACAAAGTCCTTGCAAAGCTTATTAGACATCAAACAAAGTCCTTGCAAAGCTTACATCTTTTTTAAAGTGATGCTAGGAAATCTTGTTTTCAGTTTTGTTCAATTATCAAGTGTAATCAATTAAATGATAAACATGATGTACATGAAATGCAAGTGTCAGAAAAAGGAATTGAAAGAGAAATCAAGTAGTTGTATTCCATTTAAAAAAAGCATACAAGTTATGATAAATTTTGAGATCATGAAAGATTTTGAGACATTAAAGAGTTAGGAATAATTCTCTGGATAAATAGGCCTTTGATGTTAATGACATGAATCATCCATTAAGTGTTTTTGAAGACTTTTCTCAAGTAGGCAATCCTTCTAGTGTTAGTCAAACACTGAGAAGGCTCTTTCGATTACCATATGATGTGATGGTTGCCTCAAGTTTTGGTGGGCATTGCCTTTTCTCTCTAGGTTAGGGGTAAAAATAAAGCTCAATAAGGTATGTTGGGATGGCAAGGAAATTAGGTCATGATTTGGTGGTCATTATTATAAGTGTAGGTTAAATTGGTGCTAGTCTAGGTTGGTAGTAGTTTGGCTTGATTAGGTTTGGATAAGGGAGAGTCTGGTCACTTAAGCCACCCTTTCGAGTTTTCAACTTAAACTGGTTTGTTTACCTGGATACCCTTTTGGGTTTTCATCTAAGTTTTTTTTTAAGGTCAAACATAGTATTTTTTGAGAAAATTAGAACTAATAGGGTTTAGCAAGTCACTGCCATATATCTCGATTAAAATCAAGGCTCCTCTAGAAAGCATACATTTCACCATATAAGCGCTCCTAGTTTAGAGTCTATTTTCCTCGAGCATTTCTATGGATCGAGAGGATTTGTTTAAGCACTAGGTTGCTTTTCTAAAACTAACGAAGAGGTGGACCTTTTTGTTGTAAGCTTTAGTCATACACTTTTAGTACATTTACCTGTGACAAATAGCTTTCATCCTCTTTTCTTCAATAAGATTGAGCTACATGTATTAATCTTTGACCTATTTGACTTCTTCCATTTGAGATTCCATCAAGACCCTGAGCGAGGGGATTTTGACCTCAATAGGTAGAATAGCTTTTATATCGTAGACTATGGAAAAAGGGATAGTGCATGTAAAAGTTTGAACTATTGTATGGCGTGTAATGCAAAAGATAACTTGTTATGCCAAATTTTGTACGTTTTAGCCATTTTTTTACTATCTCTTTGATATTATTATTAATTGCTTCAACTACCCTATTCATTTTTTGGTGGTATAGGATATAATTCCGATGTTGGATTTTGAATTAAGAATAGATTGCTTGCATCATTTTATCTTTTAGGTTGCATGCATTATCTGTGATAATCTACTCGAGAAGCCTATATCTATAGAAGATTTCCTCTTTTATAAATTTACAGAAAAAAATTTGGTAACATTGGTATATGAAAGTCATTTTCACCCTTTCAGTGAAAGAATTGATAGCGACCATGAAACGGTGCTTGTTGGAAGCCTTAGGAATGATCAGTCCAATCACATCCATGCTCACATAGTAAAAGGCCATAGGGTTGTCATAACACATAGAAGTGATGGCTGGATATGGATTTTATCTTCGTAGATTTGGCACTTATGGCACTTCTAAGCATGGTTAGTGCAATCTTTTTGAAGGTTAACTAATAATAGCTTGATCGCATGATTTGTTTCACCATTTGATGTTAATTGGTGTGCATACTATGGATTCCCTTATGGACTTTGTATAGAATTTTTTGGCTTTGAAGGCATCCATATATTAGAGCAATACTTGATTCTAGCCTTGTGCAAAATTTCACTATCCAAAAAAAAGCTCCCAGCTATTTTTCAAATGGTTCTCTTGTCAGTTTCGATAGAATATTTAGGGTATTGTTGATCTCTGACATATAGAAGAATATAATGGTACAATGATAGCCCATCTCTTTTTTCTTCTGTCCTATTATAATAGGTTGAAGTTTCATGGATACTTATTTAAATAGGAGTGACCTGATTCTTAAGTCACTCTAAACACGGAAGCCAAGGTTGCTAGAGTATTAGCCATTTGGTTTTCTTTCTAAGGTAAATTTTAGAAGTTAATTTCATCAAAATTTTGTTTTAGCTAAAAAATTTGCTTTTTGTATTAGACAAGCTTAACATTTTGGGTTTCCCACCTTTCTCGCAGTTGATAAATTACTAGGGCAAAATCCCTAAACATTTACAGAGTTCTAATACCTTTTTCCATGGAAGCTTAGAGTCTTTTGAGGTATGCTATGTATTTGGATATGTTATTAGTGCAATTAAATTTTAGTCTAGCAATGAAGGGCTAGTGGTTTCAATTAGGTAAGATCAGAATTGCCTTGATTCCATGCCTCAATATATTTGAAGCTCTATCAAAGTTCATTTTCCAAGATTGGTTGCAATAATGAGTATTTTTTACTTTAGATGTACACATTAGATCTTTATCTTGGAACTCAAAATCTAGAGGCTGATAATCATTCATCGCTTAGCTTGCTAAGAAGTTGGCTATTGCACTACCCTTGATGGTTTTTCAATTCACGTATACGATGTCATATTTTGAGAGTAAGACTTGTCACTTAGCTAATCTTTTTGACAAGGTAAAGGCCTTGTACAAGTGTTAGATGGGTTAAGTTTGATGATTAGCCATATAGTGTAGTATAGCATGTATTTTTTAGCCTCAGAGCTCTTCAAACCAGAGCGTAACATATTTTCTCAATTGTTGAGTAGTTTTTTTTCATAATTCGTGGACTTTTTGCTTATATAGTAGATAGCCTACTTTTTCTTGCTTGGCTCATTATGTTACCCAATAAACAACCTATAGACTTATTAAAAACTGATAGATATAATATTAAAAATCGTTTGGCACTACTAGTGCAAGTATTAATAAGTCTGAGAGGTAATGTTTAACTTTGTTAATGGTTTCTTGGCATTCTTTATTCTATTCCCTACAATTTTACTTTTAAAGTAATTAGAAGATTGGATCACATTTGTTAGTTAGTGGAGATATGAATCAGGCTATATAATTTAGTCTTTCGATAAAACTCCTCAAACCCTCATTCTTCATGACAAAGTCTAATAGCTTGCTGAAGGTGATGTTAAAAGTGCACTTAATGGGATTTAGTTTGAGTTGGTATTTGGATTTAGTCATTTGAAGAGTTTTTGAAGATTGGCGACATGTTTACTTCCCTTTGGCAATATGGCAATCATATCATCAACATAAACTTCTATCTTCTTATGCATGAAATCATGGAGCAGTGTCATTTTTGCTTTTTGATAAGTTGCCTTGGCATTTTTGAGTCTAAAGGCATAAATTTGTAATAGAAAGTGCATTACATGGTCACTAAAATGGTTTTCTCCATGTCTTCAGTGCTATTTTAATTTGGTTGTAACATGAGAATCCATCTGTGAAGGAAAATAAGGAATGTTGGTGCTGTTATCTACTAGAGTGTCAAATGGGGTAAAAAGAAGTTATCTTTCGGGTTGGCCCAGTTTAGGTCCATTAGTCTACACATATCCATACCTTGCCATCCTTTTTAAGGACCGAGACTATATTGGCTACCCATTAGGGGTACTTAGGTACTATAGAAATCCTATCTTAAATTGCTTCTTCATTTCTTCTTTGATTTTCAAAAACATATTCAGTTTCATTCTCTAGAGCTTTTGTTGTGCATGCTTGCATTCAGGTTTGAGGGGAAGTTTTTAGAGCACAATGCTGGTGTCTAATTGAGGCATGTCCTAGTAGGACTAGGCAAGCACTCTTGATATTCTTAGAGAAGGTTTATCAATTTAGTTCGGGTTGATGGGTTTATGGAGGTTCCAATCTTAACTTCTTTTTGATCTACCTTTGTTCTTAAGTTTATGGTTTTAATAAGGCACAATTTGTTTGTCTTCCTATTCAGTTATCCTTAGAAAATTTGGTGGTTCTAGGCTTTCCTCAAAATCCCCTTCAAATTTTATCTCACTAATGTAAATCGATTACTTAAAATCAATTTTTGGAATCTCAATATGAATATTCATGTTATTTTCATCTGAGTACTTGAAAATATTAGAAAAGAAGAAGCAAAATAATAAGTATAAAAAGGTCTAAGAGCTGGCAAAAAGTATGAAAATGGACCCAAAAGATGAAATGCATAATGCTTAGTCATTTTTATTGATAATACTTAATATGGAAAGGCCATACAAAAGATCCTACAATGCTATTAGGTAAAACATGTAGGTTTAGTTCATAACGTTACTTTGAAATAGACTTGAATACTATAAGAATATGAATTTCAGTGCACTTGGAACAAATCTTGGAGTGCACAAACAAGTTTCCTAATCTGTTGCTAACTTTTTAGCTCATCGCTCGTATTGATGGAGAAATCCCTAAATGCCTTGTTCAGTATAAATGCAACATTATCAAAGCTGACATTTACATGTCTTCTTAGACAAAAACTTTTCTAAAACAATGGAAGTAACATTGGTTTATGCCTCAAGTCTTGTCCTAGCAGGTGGGTTATCTTCTTCTTACAGTTTTTGTGAACTTGTTTTTTTTCTTCTGTACATTAGGCTTGAGCCCCAAACCTTTTCTTGTTGATCTGATCAATGATCTTTAGAGCTTTGGCAATACCTTAAAGACTTTTTGTGGGTGTTTTTTTTAGTTGATCATCTTTGCCTATGATTAGCTTTAGGCCTATATGAGTGCTTTTTAATAGATGAGGCTTAACAATTGGCAAGCCTTCTTTGATATAAGTGGCATTAACGAAGTCGAAGGATTGAAAAGAGGATTTCAAGACATCCTCTTCGAGCTCAATGTATAGGGCATCAGTAGAAATAGTAGTGATAATTTCTTTCTTTCCTCTGATGTTGATGACTTTATTCTCAATGATGAGTTCTAGTTTTTGGTGCAATAATGATGGTACTACTTCCGTAGAGTGATTCCATGGCCTTCCTAGCAGACAATTATACGATGAAGCAATGTACATCACATGGAAGTCTACTTTATAGGTACATAGGCTAACTTAAAGTGGGATAGTGATATTCCCTACAACATCTTTGAAAGTCTTATCAAACCCTTGCATGATTATGCAACTATTTCAAATATAAGATATATTGATAAAGAGCTTATTCAAGCAAGGTATGAGCAGTACATTCAAAGCTAACCCATTATCAATGAGCACATTAGGCAACATGCTGCCCTTGCAGTATATGGTGATGTGAAGGGCTATGTAGTTTCCTCTTTCTCTACAGGGTATCTTAACATCACTAAAAGTACGTATTTATCGATAATGACTTGCTAACTAGGTGATCCAATTGGCTTATTGAGATATCATGAGGAACATATGCTTCATTCAAGACTTTAAGGAGAGTATTCCTATGAGCTTTAAAATTTAAGTGTAATGACAGCATAGATACCTTGGCGAGTTACTTGTTTAACTAATGACAATGCTATATTCACTATGCTTGATGTACTTCAAGAACTCTGTAGCTTTTTTCTTACTTATCAGTTCTTTGATTATTATTGGATTTGACTCTTTGATCATGGTCTTCGAAGCTTATGGGATAGGAGTAATATACCTTTGTTGAGTGTCACTTTCTAATGCGGTAAGAGCGTAGCATTTACCATTGTAGGTTAGGTGGCTCACTCTCGAGAGGTTAAAATTGGCTGCTTATTAGCTGGATTCTTTGGTAATTAAAGTTTTTTTTTCATAAATCCAAGGTACTGCTTTATCTTTCTATAAGAAAAAAGGGACATGAGCTAAATGATCATTTTTTATGTAGGTTGAATAGGGGCAGCTTTGATATCTAGTTGGTTGGAAAAGAAAACCAATGACTTTCGACCTCGTAAGGAGGACTTTTCTTGTCTTTTTCCACAGCATTGATAGAAGATATCAGATTTGCTGATTTAATAAAGGAGGTTCACCTTTTATCATTGAATTCAATTTTATCCTTATTCATCATTCTTTGGACCATTACATAAAACTCTTTACATGTTTGGACAATGTGACTGTGGATGGTGCAAATGTCATTAAAATCAGTGGATCCCTTTTGTCTTTTTAACTACATAGACTAACTCTGTCTGCATTAAGATTTGCCATACTAGATTCGTGGGATGTTTTAAATTGCTTTATATTATTTATGATTTCATAATCATCTTTAATACCCATTGCATTCGCAACTGATTTAGTGTGAGTTTGGAGTAAGCTAGTTCTGGCATTAGATTTTAGCCCTTGGTCATCTTAGATCCTTTTTTCCTTTACTTTTGATGATATCTTTTCTAATTAAGTCACCTTTCATGGCCTTATCAATCATTCTGTACAATATGACTATATTTGTAAAGTTTTAGGGATACTTTTTATGATTTTCTCATGTAAGGCACTCGTAAAGTGTTGATGAATCTAACAATCATCTTTTTCTTTGTCAACAGAGAGTAAATTTAGGAGGTTGTTCTATCCACCTCTGAGTATATTACTTAAAGCTTTCATCAGTGCTTTTTCATGCTTATGAGAGAGAGGTAATTTGAAACCTAGTTAGTGGTAAGTCTACCCTCATCATGGCATTAATAAATTGCTAATTAATTCATCCCACTCCTCGTAGAACTCGATTTTGGATTAGTCTATTATATCTTAAACCATCTTTATCAAAAGTGGGAAATATTGTAGAATGTGTCCTCGTTCGCAGCAGGAGCAAAAGAGATTAGTGGCTTCTTTATTTGGCTTTTGATTTCTAACACTATCCCAACCTTTATAAATGTTTACCATTATCTTGTTGGTGTTTTGAACTTTTTGATGCTTTTTTTGACCTAATAACTTTTTCCATAGATTACTGAATTCACTGGTGGTTTTGCATGATTTGGAAAAAGGTTAGCTCTGATGTTAGGTCTTGCCCTCGTTCAACCTTGATCATACTTTTTCCTTACAGACTCTATACCTTTTTTTTGAATGAGGTGTAATGCTCAACAGAAAGGCTTTATGCCCTAGCATGGTACTCACAGTAGGCATTTTCATCATACCATTTGGGATATAAGGGTGACCTTGGATTTATGAAGATCAGAGCCATTAACTGACTCACTAATAGATGAGAGTAAATCTTTTTATAGGGGTAAGAAAGTGGATCAAAGTGTTTTTTTCCTAGGGTGCTTATTGACTATTTGGAGCTCTTTCATTATTTGTATTGCCAGGTTATGTGCTTTGAGAAGCTCATTATTAGGGTAGACACAACATAGTAGGCTAGCTATGGCATTGGTGAGTAGAAATTGAAACCTAGATATGCCATGTTAGGGAAGTATAAGCTTTGTGCTGGGCACCTATTTTCAGGAAACTTAGTTGAGCTCTCATTGATGGCATTCACCTCTTTATCTTTGCCTTTAGATAAAGTCTTTTTACTCAAGCTAGGCAACTCCCCACTAGATATCTTGCCACTTTTAATAGCATTGTTGATCATTTCGCCCGATATAACCATGTTAGCAAATTTTTTATGGCATCTCCTATCGGCTTATGATAGTAGCAAGCTCGCAAGGTATTGAAAAAGATGACCATTATTTCCTTTTCGGTCAAGGAAGGATGAACTTGAGCGGCTTTCTTTATCCATCTTTGAGCATATAGTTTGAAACTTTTAAAGTTTTTTCTTTATATATATAAAGAAGAAATGATTTAGAGCCTAGTCAAATACGTGCTTATATTATTCGATGAAAGCATGAGCTAAGTCTGTTTATTTTTGAATTTTGATGGGATCAAGCCCTATATACCAATGGGTAGCTGCCCCAGTTAGGTTGTCCTAAAAGCAGTAGATTAATAGATTTTTGTTCTCTTCGTATCTAGAAATCTTACGACAACACATGCAAAGGTATGCAGTAGGATCTATAGTCTTGTTGTATTTTTCAAAGTCTAGTGCCTTGAATTTAGGTGGGATGACAAGATAGGAGACCAAACCCAAAGTTTTGGTGTCTATGACCCTAAATCTATCACTTTCTTCAATAGCCTAAAGCACTTTTTTTAATGATTGATACTTGTTTAGGTTTTCATCAGTTTTAGAAGACCTCTTTATTTTTTCTTATTTTGCTTGTTCATCAAGATCTGGGACTATAAGTTTTGCTACTGAAGAGCCAACACCCTAGAATCCTTGAACCAAATGGGGACCTATTGCAGGGTTAATGCAACTGAATAGTTAAGTTGAAGGGATCAATGTAGTTGAAAGATGTTGATCATGTGATGTCCCTTCATTTGCATTCGTGGCTTTTGTTCCACCTTTTCTTGGGATTGATCGATCCTTTACCTGCGTCAACAATGCTTGTTTATCATTTATCTTTCAAAGCTTCGAATAACAACTTAGTTGATTTTGCATTCTGAGCTTGGAGTTCCTCATTATTACAAAGTGATTGCTCTTGAGACTTTCTGTACATGAGTTCTAATTGTTCAACATGGGCTTTATGGTCATTTTCCATGGCTCTTCAGCATTTATGAATGTTATATTAATGATAAACGGTGGATTCTGTGTTTCAAAACATTTGTACTTCATAGGTTTAGCCATATTAGGATTTTATGATGTGCCATGAGCATCTTTGATGAGATAATGGTGAGTATACAATTATGATAACAAATGACCATTAACATTAATAAATGGATAAAGCAAATAAGGAATTGGGTCATTTATACAAATGTAAGAGAGACAATTGGATTACAAAATAGCTTTAGCAGTAGTATCTTTCATTAAAGCAATAAAATAACTTGATTACATTTAGAAATGCTTGATGTGGTTACATTGCCTAATCATATGTTGTAAGAAATATAACAATTCTTGTTTATGGGCTCTGATAGGAAAGATATCTTGTATTAAAGACTTAGGCACATCCATCATGTCCATAGCCTCTAAGAAGCTGCCTAGACCCCTCAGTGAGATGGTTGTAGTGGTTTTGATAATTCTGGGGTGCCTAATCAATTATCTATAACCATTCTTGCTTTTACCATTCAGAGGCTCTTACTAATTCATCAACCTGGCCTTGTTAAGCTTATACAGAATGCTTTAAATCTTAAATCCTAAGCATTAAAGTCTCATTCTTGACCTAATCTGCTCTTTAAATCCAGTATAAGGGCCTTAAGATGTTCATTTTTCCTTCGGTAGGTTGATGCAAGAATGTAAGCTCTGATAAGCTTCTCCTTGTTAACCTTAACTTTTTTTTCCATTAGTTTGAATTTTGATTAAAAGCTGTTAAGTTGACTTTTTATTCGGCTAACGATTTACTAATATGCCTATGCTATTTGCATTTTAGAGCCTATGCTATTTGCATTTTAGAGTGCCACATAATCTTTGGTCAGGCTATCAAGATTTTTCTTAAGATGATTTCTCACTTTGACAACTCGATTCATCTTTCTATCTGAGAGATAAATATCCATCAGTAGCTGAGTCTTCTCTTCCTTCAATGAGCTATCTCTTTGGAAAAAGCTACTCTTCTTGTTCAAATTCCCTCTTGAGTAGTTTGATCTCAGAAAAAGCCTTACCAAATTGGCCTTAAATCGTCAGTTTATCGAGCAGTGGTAGAGCATTATTAACATGATGGGCCCTTCACTTATCATATTCCAAAGTCACATTGCTACCTCTTTAATATGTCTCCATCCAGTGAACTTTTTCTTAAACATAGGAAGCTACTTGGATTTTTGACTTGTTGTCGGCTTCACCATACTTGAAGTTCTAATGCTCGAGTTTTGAAAGAATAGGCTAAATTGTTGGCATTGAAATTGTCACAAAACTAGGAGAGACGTATAGCTAGTAATTCCTCATAATTCCATAAGTGGCACACAACTAAAATCTCCATATCTATATATGATCGATTAAAAAGACAACTATGAAGCACCCTATGTGCTTTTTTTCCTTTGAAATTTTAAAATTTCTTGATGCACTGTTTGTCGATCTTTCTTTGGGGCTATTTTTTCAAAGGACATTAGAGGTAAGGTTGAAGGTAGAAAATAATTTAAGCAATATTCTTTTCTCTTTAATGTGAAAGTGATTGATGAGCCAAATATGAAAAAATGACGTGTATCTGATGAATTGACTTGTCCTTATTTTCTTGCAAAGGCTAAAGACTCAAATAGTCAACAATAATGACGAGTGTGAGATTAATGTTGCAACATAATCAGGAAAATAGATCTACTGCTGCCCCTTCAACATAGCTTATTGGAAATATAACCAGTCCATATATTGCTAGAGTGTATATATCTTGAATTTTTGGGATGTCAGTGGTATTCGCCATTGCTTTTTTTAGACTAATCTATGAAATGCACTCATAGTTCCCTTTTATATTAACATGACTCTTGATCCATGGCACCGTTGCCTCAAGAATCTAAAATAATCTTTCCTTGAAAGTTGGAGGTTGCAACACCTTAGAAACTATTCTATGGGGTTTGGCCTTCTTAATGTTTAGTAACACAACATATTTGTTGACTATACAAACTAAATCCTCACGATTGAAAGTGAAGCATCGATACACTAGATTCTAAAACTATGCAGTTACTCATAACAGGGCAACATCTAACCGAACCTAAAGCAGAAAGGCTGTATCTCCATATCTCCTCATGAATGACTTATTCTCGATGTTATCCCAATTAGCCCAAATTTGTTTCTACTCTTGGTATTCGTTTTGTTGGAATCTAATCTTAACCCTTTCATGCATTATCAAGATGTAACTAAGCTTGAAAACATCTTTATCTTTATGTTGATGACCCTCAGACCATGTTTTAACTTCTTTAAAGGGCTTGAGGATGGAAACAAGCTATTGCTTTATGACATACACTTCTTACTAAACACCAAGCCATTAGCCAATTGTCTTGTGATGATGATTATGATGAAATGATGCACGCTTCAAATGAGTTGGTGATCGTACAAAAATAATATACATAAGAAAGGTTAAAAAAATAGCAACAAAAATGCATTACAGAAATTATGCTGACAATAAGCTATACGATGCTTAGGGGTGGATATAATAATTATAAATAAATGAATGGCATAACAACATGTCTAGGTTAAAAAATACCTTAGCAAGGTGATCAAATACCTCATGAGGATAAAAACTAATCAACTATGGCAAGTACACATTAAGCCATTGTTCAGATAGCATATCAACTAGCTTAGGTCTGATGTGACTCTTTTAGGACATGGGGTATTATAGGTGATAGCATTTACTTGTCACCACCCACTTATTGAAGAGGGTTAGCCATCGATAAAATAGCATAATGGCAAGCCCTGGTAAAAAAATGATCATGAAATAAAATAACAAATACAGTTGACAATGTTCATTTATCATTGCCTACATAACCATAGTGCTTAAGAGTAAATGTAGGAAGTGTTTCCCTAAGTGACCCTATTTTTTGGGTTATTCTAGTAACATTCTACTATAGCTTGACATAGTTTGGCTCGTAGGATTTAATATAAGGGATTAAATTGATGCCTAAATCAGTATCTAAGTTACTCCTCTATTTGGTAAGGACAACCAAAGCACCCTAGCCTTAGGCCTATTACAAGCTTGGTGGAACAGGTTTTATTTGGTTGATGTATTTCCCGTTGCAAATATGAAGGCTTACTTACATGAGATATAAGTACTTTATAGCTTGGAAGGTTTTGTTATGCCTATGCAGAAGTGTATTAACGAAGGCAGATAGCTCACTTCCTTCTAGTAGTTAAGACACTAACCTTACCATAGAGTTTATGGGAATCTAATGCAAATGCACACGCAAAGTGTGTCAGGGAAAAAATCAAACATTTTATTTTACTTCCATATTATCATACTTATTTGAATCGATAGCTATTCGAGAACATAATAGTCTCTAACAATCACAAGACAAAAACATGAAAGGTAAAAGGTTAGAAGATAAAAATAGAAGTAAAAAAAAAAAAACTAAGAATCGAGCAAGACATGACTAGTTGTAGGCTTAATTCCCTAAGTTTGTCCTAGTAGAGTCACCAGCTATCGTGGCATACATTTACCTTGAAACAACACCCGCCCGAATAACTTGGATGGTGATGCACTTAACTTAATAAGAGGGAATATGGTATATAAAAGAAAGACCTTGGCACTTAAGAGGATGAATAACCCACTTCTTAAGGAAACAAACACTGTTAGGAAAAGTGACTTAGAGAAAAAAATGAAAAAGCCCAGGTTACCTTATTTTGTTTTCCTTTAAGATCAAAATGAACCTTTGTTTATAGTGTGATTGATAGAAATAGCCTATCTATCTGCCAATGGGAAGCTTTGGAAGTAATAAAGTATAACTGAATTTTCATGTGATTAAATGACTATAGAAAAGCTCCACTGTGGCCAATTCAATAATTTATCCTAGCTTCATGCAAACAAGGGAAGAATGTTTGGTTTAGGTAAGCTTTTTTGAATAAGTTATTTCAGTAGAGAGGAAGACCAAGCCTTTTCATTTCAACTAATCATTGATTATAGGCAAGCCTGAAGCTTTGAGAGAGCTGATATCTGTATTGTGTAGGGCAGTAGGTTGGGGCCTAAACCCCTTATTAGAAAAAGGGAAAAAGGAAGGCCTTAGAGGGAAGCAAATGAAATCAAGAAGAAGCTAAGCAGAATAATAGCACCCAGAGCTTGTTAGTTAGGTTTTGATGCTACGAAAAGGAGTAAACTTAGGACTCAACTTTTGAATAAGAAGCATTTCTATGGCTTCAGCCTTTGGTGGATAAAAAGGCTAAAGTCATAGTTTTAGAAGTAAGTTTTCAAAAAACTAACTTTTCATTGCTTAGAAAAGTGGATTTCCCATTACGTGCTCAAAGAAACTGATATACTTCAAAAGAAGGTAGTGAAAATTGGTAAGTTATCAAATGAACTTCTAAAAAATAAATCTTTTCTCATCGAGAGTTAACCATCTAAGCGAAAGGTCAGACAAATAATCCTATTCACCTTGGTCTAATTCGAATGAATCTTGTTGAATGAATTGATCTATTATTGTATGCCTTACTTCTTAGTGCATTTTTTCCTACTCGAACCCGTCGTTCTTCCTTTGAGTACTATTAAGAGAAGATATATAGTGGAAACATTTTGTTATGGTAGAAAGTGGAGAATGAAAGCACGAATGTAGCAGAAAACAACTGCATGAATTGGAATCCACTTATATTAAGATAGATGACTAAGAAAGAAAGGTTTCATGTTCTCCAAGTGGTTGATCTAAGTGTGCTAGCCACTACTTCATTTCATATAGTGATAACGCTTTTCAGTTTTTAGTGCTTTATCCCCTCTTGTACAGTAAGAGGGACTCTGGTTACACCACTTTTTATAGGGGTCTATTTTCTCTGACTTGACTTTGCTTGACTTAGCAATTAAAGCATCATTTTCATACAGTGAGAGTCATTGGTTCAAATCCAATAGTAGGTAAAATCGATCAAAACCCTGACTTTCGTTAGCATGATAGCAAGCACAAAATTATGTTCTATCCATCCAACATTGCCTTTAGGTGAGCAGCTCTTCTCCTTTTTTCGAGGTTATACAAATGGCTTGCATTCAAACGAAAGATCTTTTTGAGGTCAAGGTTAAGATTATCTAATAAATAGCAGACTTTTATCCATCAGGAGATTGGATAAGGCAGGGAACTCGGGTCTGAGCTTTTCATGAATTACCTTTGGGTTATCTTTTGATTAGGATTTAAATTAGGCATAATGAGATAATGATGAGGGGGAGAATTGTTGGACAAATCTCTTGTCCAACCAATCTTGGATGGCCACCATGAAGAGGCTAAAGGCTTGGAGTCACCACTAATCATTTTAGGCTGGGCATGATCAAATGCCTATTGAAAATGATATCCCATATTATGAAACTTGAGACACCGATTTTGCAGTCTATGATGTCTTAGGATTCATTGGTTCGATTCTGGAGTTGGTTACGCATGGAGAAAGATTAGCACCCCCACGACACCTAAAATTAGTACTTGCTATCCATGTCTTGCTTTAATTTTAGTTTAATTCGTTTTACTTTGTAATTATTTCGATATAATCCCCTTTAAATACATGAATTCCAATGAAGTTTGTAAAACTTAAGTTTCGTAAAAATATGTAGGAATTTTTTATGTAAATAATTTTTGAATTTAATTTCAAAAATTTAGATATTTAATGTCAGGCACTAGAGAGATACTGGCACAGAAGATGGAAATAGGTTGGAGTATCCCTTCAAAAATATAAGGTGGGAGTATCCTCATTGGTGAAAATTTTAGATATGTGTAAAGAAAAGGATATTTTGGTAAAAAAAGGTGTTTTCTTTTTAAATGGAAATAGAGAACTTGATTTATCCCCAAGATTAGAGGACCAATTTAGTAAAAACATTAAATTCATGTTAGCTTCCTTCTATTAGATGTAGTATAGACCTAACATGGGCGTTTTAGTTAAAAATTAGATTTTTACAACAAACAAACAAGTATTTTTGGCAAAAATATTATGAATAGGATATAAGATACATAAAGAAGAACATGGATAGCATATTCAAACAAACAAAGATAACATTTGACATGGAAAAAATGGTCAAAATGCAAGGTAATGACAAATAACATGCATGAGAATGTTAGCCTAAAAAATAACATCTAAAATCGTGCCATGGATGATGATATGAACATATTTAACCAAAAGAAAGCATGCTGGCATTTTCTAGATAGCATTTTTTCTTATAAGACTTACAAACTATAAAAAATAGAGGATATGCATAGAGTATAATGGGATGAGCATTCGAGTATGAGTTAAGCTTATGAAAATGAATGGAACATGTCAAAAATGCATATAGAAGGGCTGTTTGATGGCAAAATATGAAAAGAAGCATGTTTGGCAGCTCAAGCAACTCTGAAGCATCATAAACAAAATAATCAAGGTCTTAAAACTACCATGACCAAGCCACAATAATGCATAAAAGTCCTAAGATAGTCATGGCACCATAAATGGCTCACTAAAATGATGCAAATGTTAAGAATATAAAATAATGGAGTAAGGTAAAGAAAATAGGCTAGAAAGCTTTAAACTTTAAGTTCTCTTTTTTTTGCTATTTATTAGCAAGAAAATTATTAAAAAAAGAGAGTTTTTGGTTATGATCTAAATGAGAGGAGTTTTAAAGGTTAAAGGAAGGCAATAAGGGTTTTTAGAGGTTTTTATAAAGGAAAAAGGGTGAGTTATAGGAATAAGAGAATGGTTTCAATGTAATAATGCTTAATATGTTTTCTTAAGTGCTTGAAAAATGTGTGCCAAGTCTGTTGCTAGTCATTTTGCTAAGCCAAAATTGGCTTTTTTATATAGATGTGTTTAGCTAATGTTTGTGAGGTACTATGCTCAGCTGTCTTTCTTTCCATTAGTTCTGACATGCAGAGTAGTGGAGCAGAGGGGCTGAGGAGGTTTACAACATGGAAAAACACTAAGCATGCCCCTAAATAAACCATGCAATCCATGACAATGTCCCATTTTGAGTGATTTTGAACCATCGAAATTTGTTAAACCTAATCATAAGGCCAATGTCGAAGCCTAGTATGAATTTTGATGATTTATGGTGCCAAAAATGTAGCCAAGTCATATTTTGAGATCAATGGTGCAAAAGTTAAAAAATGCTAGAGCTAGGTAATTTTGCTTGGATGTATCCATACATTGCATATTGTATAAATAAATATAGGCGAAAAGCCCAAAACTTATCCATACATATAAATCTTGCAAACAATTATTTTTTGTCCAGCCATAATTATAAATAATCTTATTCCATTTAAATTCAAACTTTTCAATTGTAACTATGTCATGAATGCAAAGGTGAAGTTCATCATAGAACAGAGGATATCTATTGTAAATATATGCCAAATGTTCTAAAAGGTTCTGTAAAATATGCCACATGCATAACCTAAGTAACATTAGGCAATACGTGAGTATTGGGCAATGCCATATGCCACATGCAAAGGTGAAGTTCATAATAAAACAAAGGATATCTATTGCAAATATATGCCAAATGTTCTAGAAGGTTTTATAAAATATGCCACATTCACAATCTCAGTAACATTAGGCAATACTTGAGTAATTGCATTACCGATGGCTTTGTCGTTGTCAGTGATAATACTTATAGGGGCACTACAAAGCACTGCCTCGAGTCAAATGGTTAGCAACCATTTCTTTAGATTCATTCATGAATAGATCATATCCAAACATTTTTTATTGATGATGACGGTTAACACTAGTGCATGGTATAAAAGACATACCATATCAATTTTTTAGATATGTATCATTAAAGGTGATAGCATTTCCAAAATATTGGTTTGCCATTCTCGATCTCGTATCTGCCTAAAAATAATTTCCCATGCAACCATTTTCATAAACTTGTAAAGAAAATAAAAAATTTTTGTTTTAGTTTCTTTTAAGAATGTATATACCTTCTATGCATCTCTTTCTTTAAGAAGCTTTTTCGTTTTATTTCCTATGTAATTTTGGACATCAACTGAAGTACAACCAATATTGTAATGGCCACCAAATTCTTGACTCAAAATTCATAAAATTTTTTGAGTAGAAATACCTATTTCATTTAATGTATTGATAAGATTCTTTTAGGTTGTTGTTATCTTTTATATTCATGAAGAAAACTTGTACTTCTAGGTGTAAGAAGCTTGTGATTATGATTATCTACAATTTACTTACTACCCATTCGTCTTCCACTTTTTTCAAACCTATTTGCTTTCCAGCCAATTCTTATTTTTACACTTTCTCACATTTTGTATCCTTTTGATGGCAATACTTTTGTCAAAAGCTTTTCGTAGAACAAGTGTAATTTACTCTAATAAAAAATTTATTTTTTTAGGATAATTAAGTATGACTTTTTCGCATACTAAAGCCATTTCATCTTAAATATGCCTTATAATAAGTATAAGCATCTTCCACTTAATCAAATTGCATTCCCTTGCATGATTCTAAAGGTCCATTATAGGTGCAAAATTTAAGAGCTAGCTACCTAGTAGTGTCATAAATGGAATCAATATCAATTTTATCTTATATACGTTCAACCTTAATGTTTACTTCATCTTTAATAGAATTATCTCCAATAATGATCTCATCTTCTTACATAGATGTATCCCTTATTATAACCTATATATTTATATGATTAGTAGCTAAAAATGTGATTTATAATAAAATAACGTGAGCAACAAAAAGCTCACAAAGAAAGGATTACATGTATGTTAAAAGCATCAGCATGTTTAAGGAGTATTTTAATATGACATTCCATGGATTTTTTATGAAGGATGCAGGTTGATTAGGTAATAGTAGTGTATGACTTTTCTAAGGTTGGTGCGTAAAGTAGGGCCCTATTTAAGGAAATAGGTGATGTGAAATTACAACATTCAAGTTAGAGATCATAGCTATTTAGATACAAGAAAATTATTTCTTAATATGATGCTATGTTAATGGTCTAGAAACTACAACCCAAGGATGAAAACATGTTAGACTTCGGCATATAGTAGCAAACACTAGAAGTTAGTTGTTGGGTTTTAAGGAATATAGAATCCAAGGTTCAAGGCCAAAATGTGACTTCTTATAACTGATTCTACTACCTATTTGTTTAAATGAATTGGCATTTTTCTTTCTTTTCTTTTGTTTAACTTATTTAGAAATTGCTTCTGTTGTTAGCGTAAGCCTTGCTAGCTAATCACTTAAGCTTGTAATACACTAGCTACAAGCAATTTCATATAACATACAGTATGTTTTATTAATGTAATATGAGGTATTTCTTTATCTATAAGATTATTTAATAATAGTTATTTAAATCTTATATAGATAAAGTCCATGAGACACATTGGCCTTGTAAAGGAATTATAATATGTTACAATTATGAGATCTTTATACATTAACTCTATGCTTCTAAAAACATTCCTAGTATCATATTGTCAAGACAAGGCATTGACAATGCACAAAGACTCATATATGTTAAGTCTCCATGCATTCAATAAATGCAACTAATCTCATAAGTTGAAGCATAAAGATACTTGGGAATAGCATATGGGTGTTTGTTATGAGAACACGTTCACTGAAGATGACCTATTATAAGAGTTGCATTTCGTATTTCACTCAAGTGTCTATTATATGTAATGTAGGTGATCCTTATACTTGTGACACCAGGTCATCTTATATGTGGATTTTGATACTTATAGGTCATCAAGAATAGGTCTACAATAGATAATGCTTATGGTAGGGTGGTTGTGGCATGACATGAAGCATACTAAAAGTGGATGAGTGGTTTAAAGAGGATTTATCAACCTAAATGATATGAGGGAACATATATCAATTATTCTTACCTCATGTTAACTCAAAGTCCTTGGCTAAGTTAATATTAATTATGGAGTTAACACATAAGAGCTACGAGACTAATATAGAAAAGGTTAGAGTAGACACTGCACCAAGCTCTTATCTGTTTTGGGATATATGATGAAAGGATTGAATTATAATAAGATGTTGTACACTAGAGTGCTTGTCATAACCATTTTGACACTTCCAGTACATTGAGTGGCCAGATGTATTGGTCGATGCCAATCTTGGTCTATAAATATAATTGTTCTTAGTTGAATAATTTATATTTATTATCGATGTGACAGGGGCCTAACGGGTTACACATATAAGGGTGATTTGTGGAAATTAAAATGAGATTGGACTTAAATACCTAAAGAGTAAAAGTTACTCATGACCAATTTGAATTGTTCAAAGCAAGGGGCTTAAGTGCAATTAATTGAAAGTTAGATAGCATTTCAACCCTAGGTATTTAAGCTAATCTTTGCATCACTTACTCTATAGATTAAAACCCTAAGCGTCGCTTGGAATTCTCACAAAAGAGAAGTTTGAGCATTTTTTTTGGTTTTTATGCCACTTTTTTTGAACTTGAGAGAAATTAGTTTCTCTCTTTTACTTTTTAATTTTAGGGTATGCATTCTTTTCCAAGTGAAAGTTTTGAAACCTAAGCCATTAGCATGTGTAGACATTTAATTTCATCTAGGCTATTCTTTTATGATAATCATAAATATCTCAAACTGAGAATTTAGAGGTCAACTTCTTCTAAGCAGGTTAGGAATTTTCAAGATCAATTTAGTCATACCTAAATGGCCATGTAAGCATTTGACCAAAAAATGCAATTTTAAAAATAAATCATGAATAAAAAAGATGAATATTAAAGGGAAAAAATTAGTTTTTAAATGTTTTCTAGTCAAAATTTGAAATTTATCTCTGCAAATGTTATTACGATTAATTTTTTTATTTTTATGGATTTTTTGGAATTTTTTGTAAAAATTGGCAAATTGATCGTTGTATATTTTTACCAACATCTACTTAATATTTACACCAATATGCACTCAAAAAAACCAAAATTCAAGAAAAAAATCCTTATTGGCATTTTGTATCACAATGTGTTAAATTATCTATTTTATCAATTAATTTTAATTTTTTACTGTATTACGAGTTTTGCTCGCAAATATTTTTAGTGGAACTTGTTCCAAAATTTAAGTTTTTATTGTTATTATTTTCATCAATTAATGTTTCAAGTAAAGTATTAAATTCAGCTCATTTTTTCAAGTTAGATTTATTTTTGAAATTTTTTCGTTTCTAAAATATGAGTTTTCTTCTCCACAAAAATTTTTTAGTAGGATTTCTCTAAATTCTTCAAATATTTTCAATAAATTCATTTTAATTTAATTTTAGAAATTTTAATTTATTATATGAGTTTTGAATTTTTTTCAAATATCAATTTTCTTTTATAAATATTTTTCTAGTAAAATTTTACAAGATTAAAATTTTTAATTATCTTTTCCTGCATAAAAGACTTCTTAAAAATTTCCTTTATAATTTAACATTTGGAATTTTTATAGGAAAATTTTATTATTTTTACTATTTTATTTTTGTGCTAAAATTCTTTAATGGGCATAAAATTTTCAAAGTTCGGTAATAAACCTAATAAGCTAATTTATTTCTCAACAAGCTCGATAGGCTTTCTAAAGCCCATTTTCGATTTTCTATCAAGCTCATTTCATTTTTTACAAGCCCAATTTTGTTTATTTCCAACAAGCCCATTAACTTTCCACAAAGGCCTACTTAGGCCCATTTTGATTTTATAACAAAGCCCAATAATTTTTTTCTCTTCAAAATTTTTATTAATTCTTTTGGATTCAAAATTTTTGCATGGAAATTGAATTAGGCCTTTCATATGATTTAATTCATAATTAGATTTGCTAATTTATGATTTTGAATTTCTTACAATTTAATCCTTTTACTTTAATTTATTCATTTTTTTAATGAAAATTTGCAATTATAATTTCATTTGTTCTTGTATTTTCATAAATTTATGTATATTTTTTTAATTTCAAAATTTGATAATTTGGTTATATGAGAATTAATTTAATCGAGGTTAAATTTTATCATTAAGTTAAATATTATCCAAAATAGATTTTTTCTCATTTTATTGTCTAAATGATGATGTCATGCAATATGAATCATGCATAAAGACAAGATTTAATAATTAAATCTTATCACCATTAAAAAATCTAAAAAAATTAATTTAATAAAACAAATAAAAAGTCTAGGTCATTCAGCCAAGACAGATTCTTCACCAGTTTGGTTGAATTCCTTCCCCTAGAAATAAGGGAAAATGGAGCCTTATGCTTTCATGAAGAAAAATCACTAAAAAACACAAAAATTTTCTATGTTATTATGCTTTTAAGGTAATTTTTCTTCCAAAAGTTTTGTTCATTTTTCTTCCTTTCAATAAGGCAAAGTCATGCTTTTTCTCATTGATTTGGATCCATGTTTAAAGGTCAAGTTTGAAGGCTATGATCAAAGTTTAGTGATTTTAATATTTAATTCGATCTTTGGTAGTAATATTGTGATTTTCATCATGGAAAATATATATTTGCTGCAAAAATGGTGTTGTGATATTGTGTATATAATTTTGAACTATTTTCCTTGACATTTTCATGTTGGTTGATGATGAACCAAGTTGATATTTTCATTATTTTTTCATGTTTTTATGGATGTCTAAGTGTGGAAAAATTCATGGTATATATTTATGTTAATATTTATGTAATTATGTGTAAGAAACAAATTGTCTTTGGTGGTTATATGGTGTTGGCTGAATTTGTTTAGTATGCTTGAATTAGATTTTTATGCTTGATTTTAAGTTATTTTGGAATATTTTTTATTTTTCAAACTTGTAGGAGCCAAATATTTTTACCAAAACTTTTAAGGCCTTAGAAGCGTATCTTTTATGTTGCCTGAACCATATAGGCTTGTTTGTGATGTTTTTGATTTTTTAAGCTATTTTGTAAATCTGGAAAGTTCAGTGACTAAAGTGTAAAAATGAAAATTTTTTCTAAGCCATACAGACTTAGCCGAGAACTTCATGGACCCTTATGGGTGTATTTTATGCATTTTTAAAATGTATAAGTGCATAGCAAACATTTTTTAGCCTTTTAAGGCTTTTTGTAATTTTAAAAAATTTAAGGACTTAATTGCAAAAATTTTAAAAAAATGTTTAAGGCCTAAGGTGCTTGGAAAAAGGCTACTTGTGACTTTTGATGAATTTTCCACGTCGTTTGTGATGTGTTTGATGGTTAATTATGATATGCATTTCATATAGGGATTAAATTGCAAAATTTAAAAGTTAGGGGAACATTTTGTAAAACTTTGTATGTTAGGGTTGAAGAGGTTATTTCCTACATCCAATTACCTATTTAGAGTATTATGGTAAGTTTAGGAATTTTTCTAGCATATTTAGTCATTTTAAGGCTAAAATGTAATTTTAGAAGCTATCATAACATGGTCTGAATATGAATATTGACCACACTCACTTAAAAAGTGAGTGTACCCTTCGTTCCTATATATATATATAT
>JBBYHO010000015.1:27922940-27997789 GCA_038382025.1 Adansonia gregorii | reverse complement strand
TATATATATATATATCTTATTCTTTTATTTGTAGGGGCCATGCCATTATTATTTTTCTTATTTCAAGTTTTGTGTTTGGGGACTGAGTTGTCTAGATGAATCATTTACTCGACTTAACTCTAAATAATCATTATGAACTTCGTTCCTATATATTTATATATATATATATATCTATATATCTTATTCTTTTATTTGTAGGGGCTATATCATTATTATTTTTCTTATTTCAGTTTTTGTGTTTGGAGACTGAGTGGTCAAGATGAATCACTTACTCAACTTAACTCTAAATAGTCATCATGAAATGCTTATTTATTTTAGAGTCACTACCAATCTGTTTTAGCTAGGTGAGATTGGTCACCTATTGCAGTTTGTATTTTGAGGGTTATTAAACGTTTAAAAACAAACTTTAAGATCTGCGATAATACTAGAGATCATGTTAATTTAACTTTAGGGTCTGAGAGTCGGTTACAATCATGAGTAAGGAACGATCTCTCTCATGATGCCTAGTAATCAACACTTTATTAATCACATATTAATTTAAATTTTGAACTTTATCTGATTTCAATATCTAGTATTTAATTATAATTCTTGTATATTAAAATATTATTTTTATGAAACAAATTTATTATTCCTTAGGTGAAAATCGAATTTTCAATATTTTCGAAAATGAAAATATCTTTCATACGCCCACTGGAAGATGAGAGTAACACAAAAAGTTTTATCATTATGTCTTTCATACCACAACGGAGGGCCAAAGGAATACAAAAGGTTTTAAAAATCAAAGTACTGCATCCCATCGAAGGGCCAAAGGAATGCGAAAGGTTTTATTTTTTCAAAATTTATAAAAATGCTACTTTTCTTGTTTTTTAAAAAACTAGCATGTTATTAAAATAATTCTTGAAACCCTTATCATATGCTGGGAGAAATTTCACGTATTAGTTTAACTTGGAGACATGCCTTAATTTTCAAAACTTTTTATTTTATGAAAAATAATAAAATTCATCATAAGTACCCCTAAAGTACACCTTCAACATAAAACTATCTGGTGACTTTAAAAAACTTGGTGACTTCATAAACGTATGAACCTATTCATAATGTCAATCTTTGAACATAGAAGTATCCCAGTGATCACGTCTGACTTGATTCTACTATAAATTTTTATAATGCCCTCAAGGTATGCCTTTTATGTTAAAATATCCTAGTAACCCTAAAGGACACAATAACTTTATAAATAGATGAACATATACTTATTATGCATCTTTAACTTAGAAGCATCTCAGTGATCATAAAAGACTCAATTTTAGGGTAAATTACTAAAATGTCTCTAATGTATACCTTTGATATGGAAGTATCCCGGCAACCTAAAAGACCTAGAAATGATAGAAAATGATAATTCTACCCTACATGAGTAACTTAAACATTGAAATTGACCTAAAATGCAAAATTTGCTAATAGGTCATTAATTTTTTCAAAATTGCATTTTAGCCTAAAATAGCTAAAAATGCTAGAAAAATTCTTAAACTAGCCAAAATAACCTAAATAGATAATTTGATATGACTAATGACTATTTCAACCCTTCAAATGCAAGGTTTTCCTAATTGATTTTACAATTTTCTTACTTTATAATTTAGTCTATAAGGGAAATAAAAGACAAAATCAAACCTTAAATACATCAAGATCATCATGAAGAACATACCAAATATCATCGAAACCATTCGACCAACTACTTTTGACTTTGGAACAAATTTTTTAATATTTACAAATAAGTCCCTACATAAAATAAATTAAAAAATCTAACATCAAACACATCAAAATCAACATGGAAAATTCACTAAAAATCACATAAATTATTTGGCCAAGTACCTTTGGCCTTAGAATAATTTTTTTTAATTTTTATAAAGAAGCCTCTAAACTTTCAAAAATTACAAAAAGGCTCCAAAATGGTTAAAAATGCATGAAACACACTCAATATCTTAGAATGCTTGAAAAAAAACTCCTAAATGTCTCAACATGGATTCGACAAAGCTTGGATGGCCATGGGAACAATTTTGCAATCTTTACAATTTAGTCCCTATGTTTTCTATAATTACAAAATAGCCTAAAAAGAATCAAAACATCACAAAATCATACATACTATTTTTGGCTGAGCAAGGAAATACCCTTCCAAGGCCTTCAAAATTTTGGAAAAATTATTTTTAAGTCTTGGCAAGTTTAAAATATAACAAAGTAATACAAAATATCACAAAACCAAGCATGACTAATTTTAATAATCATAATAATTTTCGGCCAGCATGTATTTCCACTAAAAACAATTTTTCATCATATATTTTCATGGATATCATATACATATATGTCATAATTTTTACCAAGCACAAATATAAAAAAATGATCAATAATGAATAAATCGACATGAAAATATTAAGAAAAATAGCACAAAGATATATACATAAAATAAGAATATTTTTATAAACAAAAACAAATTATCTTGATGAAAATTAACATATTAAAAATACAAGTTAAATTCAATAATAAAATCTATAAACTTTGTTCTTAGCCAACAGATTTGGCCTTTCAACATGGATTAAAATCCATTAGCTCAAGCATGATTTTGGCTCACTAAAAAGAAAAAAAATAAATGGATGTAGCAAAAACTAAGAATTATCTAAGTGTTTTTACCTTGGAAAGCTTAGAAAACTTAAGAAATTTAAGTAATTTTTGTGATTTTTTATGGAATTCTAAAACCTTTCCAAATGAATCAACCTTCCCTTATAAATATGGAAAAGATTCAGCCAAGGTGAAGGAAAAATCATCTTGGCCAAATGGCCTCTAAATTTTCCTAGATTTTTCCTTTTTATTTTTTAATCATTATTTGTTTTATAATTTTACCTTTTCTAGATTTTTTTCTTTTTTGATAAGATTTAACTAATGAATTTTTGTCTTTATGCATATTACATCCTGCATGACATCATCATCTAGAAGTTTTGCTAAAAAAATCTAATTTGGATAGTATTTAAATTAATGATAAAATTCAATCTTGGTTAAATTAATTCTCTTATTATTGAATTGTCAAATTCTAAAATTAAAATAAATATATACAAATTATAAAAAATGTATGAATAAATAAAATTATAATTACAAATTTTATTAAAAAATAGAAAAATTAAAGTGAAAAGACTAAATTGCAAGAAATAAAAAGTTATAAATTAGCAACTTCAATTAAAAATTTAGACACATAGGAGGCCCAATTAAATATTCATATAAAAATTTTAGATCCAAAAGAATTAATAAAAATTTTAAAAAGAAAAAAAATTATTAAGCCTTGTTAAAAATTGAAATGGGCCAATTAGGCCTTGTTGGAAATAAAATGGGCTTGTTGGAATAATTAAGAAATGGACTTGTTGGGCTTAGAAAGAGTGAAATGTACTTGATGGAAAATAAAATATGAGCTTGAAAATCTTATTGGGCTTGTTGAGAAATTAATGGGCTTATTGGGTTCATTAACAAAATTTACCAATTTTAAGTTTATTAGAGGAATTTTGCCCA
Source organism: Adansonia gregorii (assembly GCA_038382025.1). NCBI lineage: Eukaryota > Viridiplantae > Streptophyta > Magnoliopsida > Malvales > Malvaceae > Adansonia > Adansonia gregorii. The sequence goes on along the minus strand of JBBYHO010000015.1, from coordinate 27,994,246 downwards.
AAATAAGAAACATAAAAGTAATAAATTTTTCTTATAAAAATTTCAAGTATTGAATTATACAAGAAAATTTTAAGAAATCTTACGTGTAAGAAAAAGACAATTAAAAATCCAAACTCGTAAAATTTTACTAGAAATACCATTATGGTAGAAAATTATTATTTGGAAAAAATACACAACTCATAAAATAAATTGAACTTTCAAAAATTGATTTAATATAAATTTAATGAAGGTATTTAAAGAATTTTAGAAATTATAAACTTAAATTTATGGAGTAAAAAATTTTGTATCTAGGAATCGAAAAAAATTTCAAAAATAAATCTAACTTTAAAAAAAATAGCTGAATGTAAAATCTTGCTAAAAACATTAATTGGTAAAAATAATGAAAATAAAACCTTGAAATTTATGGAACAAGTTTTATTGAAAAAATTCTTGGGCAGAAACTTATGAGTGAAAAATTCAAAATTGATTGATAAATTTGTCAGTTTGACACCTTATGGTACAAAATGCCAATATAAATTTTTTGAATGTTTTTAATTTTTCTAAGTGTACCTTGGCATAAATACTACACGAGTATAGGTAAAAATATACGATGGTCAACTTCCTAAATTTTACGAAAAATTTTCAAAAATTTCTAAAAATGAGAAATTTAATCTGATATCATCTAAGAAATAAATTTCAAAAGAGTAAATTTAATAGCTAATTTTTTTACCTTAATATTCATATTTTTATCCAAGATCAGCCCTCAAAATGACACCTGTTCTACTACTTGTACATACGGCCATTTAGATATGATCAATCGATTTTTAAAATGTCTAGTCCACCCAAAGGTAGTCTACCTTCACCGAGCAGCTGCTAAGTTCTTGGTCTCAGATATTTTTGAACTGTTAGGGAATGGGCCTAGACAAAATTAAGTTTCTACAGTTGCCATTCTTGAGCCATTGCTGAGACTAAAAAATAAGACTGTGACTAAAATAGACATGATTTTGTTTAGGCCCTGATAAGTCTTCTCGCAAAATAGATTTTTTATTTTATTAAATTAACTTTTTTTACACACACATATATATACATACCAACGCGCTAATTTTTAATCTAACTAACTACATCGGGCTTTCAAATTTTAAATGCTAATTTTGGCTGGGCCTTTGTCATTGCTACTTTTAGATTTGGTACCAATTTCGATTAGGCCAAGGCCATCATCTACTTTTGGGCTTTTAAAAGCCTTCTTTACCTATCTTACATAATATCAAATGAAAAGGCTAGCTTTCCTTACCTAGCTTACATAGGATCGGATGAGAAGGCCATTTTACTCCACCAGTTCCTAGCCAAGTGAAGTTGACAAATAAAAACTCCACCGATCTTTCTGCTTAATTGGATGAAGTTGACTTAAAGCTTTTTTCACCTATGTTTCACAAAGTTGCATGAAGAGGCCACTTTACTTAACTCCTTCTTCATCTTCCTTAAATAAGATTGAATAAAGAGGCCAGCCTTCTTCACTTACCTTAAATGGGATCGCATGAAGAGGCCATATTCTTAAGGCCATCTTCAGCTACTTTAAATAAGATTATGCGAAAAGGATATTATACTTAAAAAATTACTTACCTTTCAAGTGATCAAATAAAATAAACTTAATCCTACTTCACTTACCTTTCAAAAGCTTTGATGAAGAGGGCATCTTAACTAAAACTTCAACTACCTTTTATAGGATCGAATAAAATAGGCTTAAATCTTACTTCAACTACCTTTACTTGATTGAATGAAGAGGATATCTTCAAAACTCCACCTACCCTTTATGGGATCCAATGAAATAGACTTAAATCCTACTTTACCTATCTTTCACAAGATTGAATGAAAAGGATATCTTACTTAAAAAGTCTACCTAAGCTTCAAGGGATCACATGTAGTAGACTTAAAACCTAGTTCACTTACCTTTCACAGGATCAAATAAATAGGATATCTCAACTAACACTCTACCTACTCTTCACGAGATTGAACAAAGTTGATATTTCACTCATAACTTTGCCCACCCTTCATGGGATTAAATGAAGTATACTTAAATCCTACTTTATCTGCCTCTGACTCAAAACTCTGTTTACTCTTCATAAGATCGAACAAAATTGATATCTTACTCAAAATTTTGTCGACCTTTTATGAGGTCAAATGAAGTAGACTTAAAACTTACTTCACTTACCTTTTCCAAGATCGAATGAAGAGGACATCTAACTTACAAACTCTATCTACCCTTCACATAATCAAATGAAGTTAACTTAAATCCTACTTCACCTATCTTTCATAGGATTGAATGAAGAGGACATTGGTTTCATATATGATAAGAATTCTTTTATGTCGATGAGGCCTAATCAATTTGAGCCTCATTATTGCTAATTTTTTCTTCTCGATAGCTATCATTAAAGGTTAAAGGGTGATTCCATGTTTGCCTCTTGAAATATTTCTTTTAATTTTGAATTCAAGAATTTAAGAATTATTTAATTTCTGTTGAAAGGTCACCAAATATCAAATTAGTGTTTATTAATTCAAGGATACAACTTCATGTAGTTGAATAAGGATTAATATTTTACTGTTTAAGGCAAATTTCTATTGAGATCATGACAAGTATCACAATTCATCTAAATTCTAGGATTTACAAAATGACGTCATCTTCTCATTCTATCCTAGGAAAGAATCTACTTGATTAGCAACTGTGAAAATTACATAATAATTTCAACCATGAATTTTCCAATATCAAGGGTAATGGATATGCCATCTCCATCTTTTTAATATTAAAGCATTCTTAAGATTGATGGTCATCATTTAAGACATCATTGAATGAAATGAAAAAATGGATGTAAAGGCACAAATGGGATGGCATCACTAGAATTTTCCTAAGACATTGATATAACAAGATTGAGGTTTATCAAAACCAAGTTCCGATGGATATTTCTTTTATAAAAATTCCTTAAAAAGAAACTAATCAAGTTATAACATCCTTTCAATCTTCAAAGACAATAGTTCGACAAGTGTTAAACTACTACTATAAACACCAAGTCTTAAGATGTTAATTTGAAAGGCCTTAAGAAGTATCAATTCGTAAGTTGGACATGAAAGTTTTGAAAAGTTATTTAAAATTAACTCAATGTTTGGACATTTGACTCAACCTTTTATTGTTGTCGTGAAATTTTAAAAAGTTTGGGATTATTTTTGGATTAACATGGAAGGGTTTTTTTTATGGCTATCTTTGTTATTTTAAGAATAATCTCTAAGCCTTTAAATTTATTCCAATTTGCCTTTTTTCAAGTTTTCACTCTAGAGCTTTGCTTTTTAATTGATTACTCCACCATATACTCGAGGACTCAAAAGTCATCCAAAAAGGTGAATTTAAAATGAGCTTCCTTGAAATGGCCTAATTGCTCAAATAACTATGTTTGATTAAAATGGACTTTGTAGGTACATAATGTAGGCCATGGTTCATGGTTCAAAAAAAAGGATAGATAAGCCCAAATTAAGTGTTTAAAGGTAATTAAAACAAAGATTATTTTTCTTCAGAAGAATCCCTATCCAGCATAACTTCTAAGACAAAATTCATCTTTATTTTTTCATCTCTTTCTTACATTTACATTTTCTTTTGATTTTTTTTGTTTTTTTTCTTTATCTTTATTTTTCACATTATAGGAACTTGAGCTTTAAACTTTTTTTATTTTTCATGCTGAAAGAAACTTGGGATTTAAACTTTTTTATTTTTCATTTTGAATATTTGAACTAGAAATTTAAGCTTCCTTCATTTTTCACTTTAAATATTTGAACTTGAAATTTGAAATTTCTTCGATCTTTAAAATTTACTTAATGACATTTAACTTATTCTTCTTATAACTTTGGAATGAAATTTGTTTCTTCTGACCTTAAAGCTTTGCTTCACTTTGCCCCCAATGTGAAGGCTGATTCTTGATCAAGGTTCAAAGAAAAACTAAATCATCAGGCTCGAAGGGCACCTTAAAGGGAATAATTTTCTATATTTGCAAAAGGATAGAGAAATATGGTTACTTATCATTTCAAACAAAGCCATTTAAACTGGCAAGCATTTCGCTGAAAAATGAGGTTGATTTCTTTCTGAAATTATTTTGAGTACTTAATAACATAATATTATACTCAATTTTTAAAGGCTTAAGGTATGTCCCTCAATATTTTTAGCTTTATAGTAACTAATGGATCGTGGTCATGGTTGAGCCTTTAAGAAAGAAATCAAATTATCATGGGAAAATCTTAAATATCATGTATTATTTATTAAACATTAGATTGAAAGGGTTTTATCTCAAAGGTGTTTTTCACTTACTTTTACTCTTGTCCTTCTTAAATCAAGGATTTGAAAGAGTGTCATGGAAGTTATGGTACAAGGTTATTCAAATAAATATAAAAGATCTTGGAATACCATCATTATTTTAACACATGTTAAATTATCGGTACCTAAATCTTTCAAGAGTATAGCTTGTTTGTTTAGCTTTCAAGAAATCTAAAAAAAAAAACATTTGGGTGCAAAAGGTCAATGATTATGAATGGTCTATGGTTGAATGTCTAAGAGGATATGTAAATAGCAATCAAAGACCTTTCTAAGAAAGTTTAACCTAATAATGATCTTCTTTCAAAGAAAATTTTTTCAAAATGTTGTCATTATCCTAGATACTAGAAATCATTATTAACAAAATTCATAGCCTATGATAGAATGCACACTATTTATAAACCAAAGTTTATTTCAAAATCCACAGTTTCTAAAAAAATATATAGAATTTTAAAGTTAAGATAGAAACCACCTTTGATTGGCATACTACCGTATGGTCAAGGACCCTTAGACCAATCATACTTGATAGTCATCCACCAGCTTCTGAAATTTCACTGGATCAACATCTCAAAAGCTTGTACTTTGCTTTTACTTAGAGTGAATCTTATAGAGGGGTTTGCCTTTTTTTTTCATCAGGGATGTGTTTTAACATGTAAAAAGAAAAACACAAGTTTAATAACCAGTATAGTAGATTTAGATATATAGACACCCTATTTTGTCTAGGCCAACATTCAAGGCATCAAAGGTCATAGTTCAAGGCACTATTAAAATCATTTAGTTAAGCATGTATTTGTTCCTTATCATTCCTAGCTTAGGCAAAAGGTTTGGAGAGTCAGAAGTGCATAAATTTTATATTTTTAAGTTTTTATGTATCGATACAAGGCCTTTGCATCATCAAAATTCAACATTTCACAAGTTGTATTGAATACAAATAGAGGTTATATCGATATATTTGCTTAATGTATCGATATATAGGTACAATATATTAATACAAAGGCTTGGTAGTAGCTAGTTAGACAAAATATATTGATGCATAAGTAATTGTATCAATATATTATGGGAATGTATTGTTACAACCTTTATTGTATCGATACATTCTAGGTTTTTTGCCCAGATTTATCGATACAATATGCAATGTTTTAATACATGTAGGAATTTTTAACTAGTTCATATCTTTTTTTTAGCCCTTGCACTATTAAAGTCAAAATCCAATTTAAGAATGTTTTTAGTACCAAAAATCATCAAAATCCATGCCAGGTTGATTCATTGGACTTATAATTGAAAGTTTTAACAAATTTAAAAGCCTAAAATCACTTAAAAGTAGGACATTTTCATGAAATTTGGCTGGTTAAAAGGCATACTTGGTTTTTCTCTAATTGTAAAGTGTTATAGCCCTTCTATTCCACCACCCTACCACTGTAGCCAATAAAATTTTAGCCAGCTGAGGATAGTACCTAGAGCTGCTTTAAGGTACATGAAGAAAGCTAAATATGCCTTACTTTGGCTCCATAATGAATTGATTGAAACTTGGACTATGAAAAAGCTAATTTTGGCTTAGCAAAGGGATCCTAATATATTCTCTCCTTTTATAACACTATTACATTAAAAACATTTCCTTGATCCTTGTAACTCCCTCTTCGGCCCTCTAAAAAGCTCTCCAAAACCCCTATTTCCTTTCATTATCAAACTCTTTTTCATCCACCCTATAACCAAAAGGCTCTCTCTTTTCATCTTTTTTGCTAACCATAGCAAAGAAAGGGAAAAATTGAGCTTAAAGTTGCTGCTCCAAGCAAAGTTGAGGTGCAAAGCTTTTTTTGGTATATTTTGTTGATCTAGTTCTATTTGTTTTCTTTTTTTAGCATTTACATCATTCTAGTGAGCCATTCATGTCCTTATGACCATCTTAGGACTTTTATGCATTGCTATGGCCTTGGATGTGGTAGTTGTAGGATTTTGAAGACCTTTTAATGTTTTAATGTTGCTTGGATGACGAAAGATGTCATTTCTTTGTCAAGACAACCCTGACTCATGCATCTTTGTCATGTTTTATCCATTTTTATATGCTCAACACGCGCTTGAATCTTTATACTAACATGTTTTGAGCATATTTATGTATTTTCTTGCTTTTTGATAAGTTTCATTGAATAAAAATGTTGGCTTGAAAATTCTAGCATGCTTTTTTTTGGTTAGACATGTTATACCATCATCCATGGCTTGATATTAGATGTTATTTATGATGTTAACATACTTATGCATATTATTTGTCATCATTTTATATTTTGACCAATTTTTCCCTATCAAATTATTATCTTCATTTGCATTTATTGTCTATGTTCAGATTTATGTATATTGCATTTTGTTCATAACATTTTCGTCAACATATTTGCTTGTTTGTTGTAAAATTTTGATTTTCAGAAACCCCAAATTAAATGTATGCTACCTACAATAGATAGAGACTAACATGGCTTTGATATTTTCACTAAATTGGTGCTCAAATCTTGGGGATAAATTGAGCTTTCCGGATCTAGACTCATGGTTAAATGCGCTCAAAAATAATGTTTTTCAAAAGAAATACCTTTTTATTTTTTAAAAAATGTTAAGCCTTGATCTTGAGTTTAACATCCATATTTTGGCATTGTTAAGGGGTTATCTTATTGTCCCAAACTACTTTAGGACTGTGGGATGAACTCATAATGCCCTTGTTACCCTTTTTTCTGTGTCATGGATGTTCAAATGTCTATGGCTTGAGTTTTATCATGAAAAACCTGGAAAAAAACACAAATTCCTTTATTTTTGCACGTAATACTATAGTTTGATTTTGAAAAATTATTTCTTAGCAATAAAACACTTTTCTAAAATTTTGTAATATTTTTCCCTTAAAGGGCACCATATTACCTTTCCAACTATATTTTGCTTCCTCTTGGATCATCTCGGATGAGGAAGTTGCAATTTTATGAATCTTTATTGTCCAAAACCCTTGGAACCAATGAATTGCATTCTGCTTAGGCCATTTTGGCCCATTAGACCAATTTTCTTAATTTTTAAAATATTTTCATTGTAAGTTCATGAAATTCATTGTTTTAGAAAGGTATAATTTATGATTTAATGATCCTAAATAAGTCCAGGATAATTTTTCAAAGTCCATAATGCCCTTTCTTCTACGTATGCTACCATTGCTAAAACAAACCCAACTTCAAAAATTAATTACATCTGGAAAGAGATTTTCTAGGATTTTTGAAATATTTTAATAGTACTCTTTATTATTACCTTTCCAATGGTACTTGTTTACCCTTTAAAGCCTTTGGATGAACCTAAAATAAATTCAGGGAGACAGCGTAATGTTGTCCCCTATTTTTGGAATTAAAGCAAATCTAATTTCCCAAACAACTTTTATCGAGATATTCGAATGTCTCGAAATACATCTAATTAACTCCCCATGGAGTTGTACCCTACAACACAAGACTCTTAGGCTCGGGTCAAGGCTAAAAACACAAGATACTTTTATTTAAATTCTCAATTTCTATTTTCAAAATATCTTTTTCACCTATAATATTCTTTTTCTCCATAAATATCTAAATTTTCATCAATAGGGATACTTCAACCCCACCTTTTCGAGGGAGATACTCTATCCTTATTTTTCATTTACAAACCTAAAATTTCTCTCTTAAATCTTCCTGACTTTTTAACCGAAACCTTATTTCAAAAATATAAAAATTTTCACCATTGGGATACTCCAACCTTACCTTGCCAAGAGGATGTTCTAACGCCGTTTTTCATCTTCTCTTTTAGACATCCCCAGACTTTTCAACCAAAACTTTATTTTGAAAACAACAAAAGTTTCACCAATGTGAATACTCCAACCCTACTTTTTTGAAGGGGTACTCGAACTTAGCTTTCCAATCAAAATCCCAAAATTTTCTCTTTCATAGACATCTTGAGCCTTTTTTATCAAAACCATTTTTTTTTCATACCTTAAATGACATCAAGTCCAAACGTGTCTTAAAATTTTCATCCTGGTTATTCCTCAATAATCGAAGACAATTATGAGATACATTCTAACCATTCATCCTTTTTTATGTTTTTGTGAGTTTATCCTTTGTGCAATATTATTATATTCCCTTTCATGGTGTATATTTTGCATTTATATTTTCAAATTGTTTTCAAACATTACAAGGCAGTGTTCCACGTTGGTATCTATCTAGTGCCTGATACAGAATATTCAAACTTTTAAATTAAATCCAAAAATTAATTTCATAAAAAAACCCTTTTGTTCCTCACACCTCTGGGATTATCTACAACTTTCACAAAAATTCATGCATTTAAGAGGGATTATATTGAAATAATGATAAAATGGAACTGATTAACTAAAATCAAAGTGAGATATGATTAGCAGGTATTGATTTCGAGCATCATGGAGGTGCTAATCTTTCTCCATGTGTAACTAACTCCCAAACCCAATTGACGAATCTCTGGACCTTGTAGACCTCAAAATTAATGTTTTAAGTTTTGTAACTTGGAATATTGTTTTCAATAGGCATCCAAACATGCCTAGCTAAAAATGATCGATGGCGATTCTAAATTTACGGTCATGTTATGGTCGCTTTCCGAGACTAGTTGGACAAGTGATTCACCCAACAGTTTTTGTTCCCTTCATATCACTATGCCTAATTCAAATCTTGAGCAAGGGATAACCTAAAGGCCCTAACAAACATAACTACCCACTTTTCAAGTCGTGCTTGCTCCTTTCGAATTGCGAAGAGGGGTACATAGCGATAACTTAGCGACTTTATTGGGGACGAAATTAAAGAGTTAAGCCTACGACTAGCTATGTCTCGCTTAGTTCTTGATTTTTTGGTTCCTATCAATATTTGGCTATAACCCTTCTTATTTTTATCTTTTAACCTTTTACCTTTGTGATTTTTGTCTTATGATCGCTAACGATTATTTTATTCCTATACAGATATCCATTCGAATAAATATAGTAATATAAGGGTAAAACGAAAGGTATGATTATCCTGACACATACTATGCACATATATTTGCATTAGATTACCACCAAACTCTGTGGTAAGTCATTAGGAGGAATTGAGCTATCTACCTTCATGAGTGCCCCTCTATATAGGCATAACAAGACCTTCTAGGGTATAAAACACCTATGTCTTTTATGAATAACCCTTTGCATTTACATAGGGAAATACGTCCATTAGATTAAACTCGTTCTACCAAGCTTGTGTGGGCCTATGGTCTGGATGCCTCGACTATCCTTTTTGGATGGAGAAGCAATTCAAATACTAATTTAGGCATAAATTCAAACCCATATAGTAAGCCTTATGAGTCGAACTATGTTAAGCCATACCAAAATGTTGCTAGAATAACCCCAAAAATAAAGTCATTCAGGGAGACACTCTTCCGTTTACTTCTATGCACCCGCTTACATAGGGAATGATGAATAAACATTGCCACCCGCATTTTTTAATTTATTTCATGTTTGTTTTTACCATGGCATGTTGTTATGCTATTTGATCAACGGCTAACCCTATTTAATAAGTGGGTGGTGACAAGCGAATGCCATCACCTACAATATCGCATGTCATTCTAAAAAGGTTATATTTGAGCTAAGCTAGCTATTATGCTATTCGAATGATGGCTTAACACATACCCACCTTAGATGGTGACAAATGAACTTTGTCACCTAGTTGGTTAAATTTTATCCATGTGAGTTACTGTATCACCTCTACAAGGGTAATTTTTTTAAACGTGCTATTTTGCCATTCGTGGGCCTTTAGCTTATCGTAAAATTTGCAAGTGTCAGGTCTACCCTTAGGCACCATAATACCTATTGTCCAAGGGATTTTCATGAATTATTTTAGTATTAATTATTTATTTCTTATTCTATCTATATTGCTTTGTATAGTCACTGACCTGTCTCATTTTAGTTTTTGATTAGCACATGTATCATAACATCATAATCATCATCACGAGACAACTGGTCATAGGTTTAGTGTTCAGAAATGGGTGTCTGTCATTAAGCAACAGTCCGCTTATGTTTTAAAGTCTTTTAAAGATATCCAAGCATGGATAGAGTGTCAACAGCCTAAATATGAGGGCATTTTCAAACAAAGTCTATCTCAAAGATACACAAAAGTGTCAACATGGGGTATCATTAGGATGATTAACAAGATTTGAAGGATATATGGGCTAGTTAGAACAATACCAAGAGGGAAGCATTCACGAAGTGATATAGAGACATAGCCCTCTTACTTTAGTTTTTTTAGGTGTTAGCCTACAGCGAATAGCATCTCAGTTATAGAACCCAATGTATCAATGTTTTACTTTTAATTATAAGGACTTAGTCCCCACAGCCGATGAATCTATCATGTCACTCAACATTAAAAAGGCAAGCCTAATAGAATATATGGTAAGGCATTGCAACCTCTAACTTTCAAGAAAATATTAGCTTAATTCTCAGGGTAGTAGAGTCCTAGATCGATAGTCATGACATAATGAAGGGGAATAGTGGGTCCATTTCATGAGCCAGTCTAAAAAAAACAATGGCAAACACCACTGACATAAAAAATTTAAAGATATCTATGTTCTTATGCTATATGATCTAGTTATATTTTTGAAAACCTTAGGCTACGTCAAAAGGGCAATAGCATATCTCTTTTCCCGGTTATGGTACAACATTAATCTATAATCCACTATCATTGCTAAGACCATTCGAGCCCTTAGCTTTTGCAAGAAAATAGGGATAAGTTGGTTTATTTGATGTGTACCATTTTTTCATATTTAGCTTATCAGCCACCTTACCTCGAAGAGAAGAAAATGTTATACAATTTCTTGCCTAACTTCAGCCCTATCTTCAATGTCCTTAAAATTGAATGGCCCCAAGATAAGACTAAAAAGTAATGGGTCCAGAAATTTTAAATCTCGGAGGGGAAGAGGTTGCATGAAAGGTCTCTTAGTTTTCACCAGAAATAATCACATGTTAATGTGAAGATTATAGTTGTATGCTACTTATGGGATAATGGAGAAGCAATAGCTATACATCTATCATAGTCCAATGTCAATCTTAGTGTTGATAATTCATCCCTTTTGTCCAAGGCCTTGAGCAGTGGGATTTTAATTGTGGTGAACCAGACTATAAGTCAAAAGTTTAGCTAGCATTCCATGCTTAGAGGTAAATCTACAAAATGGAGAGGTATTAAAGAGAAAGTCGTATAACTCAGGTATATGATGGTGAAAAATCTGAAACATCAATGATGTTTTATGTTTATCAAGTGTTAGAATAGCATAAATATTATTGGTGGATTTCCCTCTGTGAAATAATTTCTTAAGCGTGAGTTTGAATAAGAAAAGGCAACCTTCGCCAAGGAAATCACCTATTTAAAGGAAGAAAAAATTAACTAGAAATGGATATCTGTCTCTTTAATGAAAGATTATATGGCACTTAGTAAAGCAAGCAAGTCTCGACACCTTGGTAAATCATTAGTTGAGTGAAAGGTAATTGTTGCCCTCGAAAAAGAGCTGTATCGATGGAAAAAAAGGCTAGGGTTAATAGGAATAAGCTTGTTAGAACTTATGCCCTCACATTAACTTATCAAATGAAGAATAGATGTCTACAAGGTTAAGTTTGAGATATAAGGGCAAATAGGGTCGAGAATAAACCTCGAACACTTAGAATTCAAGAGTTGAAATAATCTTTGCAAACTTATCATAATCATATTAAGGACTTAGAAGCTACAAAAGCAAGAATTGCAATAAACGGTTGATCAAATGCATCATAGCTATTAGAACCACCATCGCTATCTCATTGAGAAATTCAAGAAGCCTAAGTAGAGTTGGATGACATTATCGAGGTGGCTAGGTCTTTCAAACGAGATATTTTGCCCACAAGGCACCATGAACAAAAGCTGTTGTATTTCTTGGAACATGTGAACAAGTAATGTAATTGTTCAGTCATTTTCGAACATAAACACATATGATCATGTATAATCAAACAATTTTCTTGCTTTATGAAAGACATAATCGGTGATTTCGTTATTTAATTATCCCAATTTGCATAGCTAACCTACTCTTTTATTGCTTTATTCATTCATGTTAATAGTCATCTACCATTATGATTGCATACTCACTAGCATCTTATCAAACATACTTATGATACATCATAAAAGTCTAATATGGTAATAATCTAAAGTGAATGTGCTCTAAAACATGAAACTATGATTCATCATTGGTATAACACTCACAACCAGTAAAAAGCCATTGAAAATGATCACTGAGCCCATATGAAAATGACTAAAACTTATGTATGAGGAGTTTTAGGAGTAGCCACTCTATAAGAATGAGGAAAGCTTAAATTGTAGAATTAACTAAGCTACTATCCAAGGCTCTAAAGGATAATGGGCAAACAAGCATCGTTGATGTGAGAAAAGAACCAATTAATCTTGAGAACAACTTGATAGTGGTATTAAAGCCACCAATGCTCAAAAAGGGAATTACATGAAAGGTATCCTCCAAAAATGTCGATCCTATTAGCTTAACCATTCATTTATATTAACCTTACAATAGTATCCCATCTTGTTCAAGGATTTCAAGGTGCAAGCTCTTCATTAACAAGACCTGTAGTGCCAAATCTTGATGAACAAACGAAGGAAGAAAAAGCAAAGAGGTCTTTAAAAAATAATAAAAACTTAAACAAGTATTAGTCACTAGAAAAACATCTTTAAGCTGTTAAAGGAAAATATATATTTGGGATTGTAGACTCTAAATCTTAAGATTGGTTTCTAATCTCATCATCTCACCTAAATTTAAATAGCCAAATTTTAAAAAATACAATAGGACTACAGGCCCCACTACCTACCTTCACATGTACTATCATAAGATGTTTGGATACAAAAAGAAAAAATAGTATTAATCCATTACTTTAGGATATCCTAACCAAAACAACCACCTGTTGGTATATATGGCTTGATCTTGATAGAATTCAAATATAAGCAGACTTACTTGGCACTTTCCTAAAATAATATAAGAACGTATCTGACTGGGTTATAGATCATCTCTCATGAATATGGGAAAAAAAGCCTCTAAGAGCTTTAGACAATATCCTCAAAGGTGGATAAAAGAAACTGCTCAAGTTCATCATCCTTTAATTGAGAAAGAAATTATGGTCATGTTTGTCAACGCCTTCAAAACCCCTATTATAAAAAATTGGTGGAAAATGCCACAAAAAACTTTACCGACATGGTTATATCAGGTGAAATGATTGATGACGATAAGATATCAAGAGAAGAATCATCTAGCTTAACTAAAAAGTCAATGACCAAGGGTAAAGAAGAGGAAATGAATATTGTTAGTGAACTCCTTGCTTAGTTCACTCAAAATCTGCATCTGGCACAGGGTATGTACTTTTTGAGCGTGCTGTACCCAAACCTTAACCCTTACTTACCGATGCCACAACCAGTCTATTTTGTAAGGTTTGCTCCAAAAATGAGCTTCATGATAAATTCTGCCTAAAACACCATTCAGAATGTACAACATTGCAACATAAATAATGTAAAAGCTCCAAACAATCAATAAGTACCTTGAGAAAGAAAACTTTTTGATCCACTCTTATAGTTTTACAAAAAGATCTACTCTCAATTACTAATAAGCTAGTTACTGGCCCCAGTATTCATAAACCCAAAATCACCTCCATATCCCAAATGATATAATGAGAATGCCTATTATGAGTACCATGCCAGGGCATAAGGCCACTCTATTTAGAAACTGTACCTTGTTTGAGAGAAATGTGCAGAATTTGCTAGAAAATAATGTGATCAAGGTCGAACAAGGCCTAGACCCAATGTTGGAGCCAATCTTATATAGAGGCAAAAGTGAACGATGATTGATGGGAAAGGTTGTTAGGTTAAAAAAAGCATTATAGAAGTCAAGACACTAATGAGCAGGGTATGGCAAGCTTTTTGTGAACTTAGAATGGGAATGTCAAAGGCTAGAATGAAAAAACCACTAAACCTTTTACTGCCACTGTGATCAAGGAAACATTCTATAACATTGCCTACTTTTCCTATAGATGGTCCAATGGATGATACCTATAGATGGTCCAATGGATGATAGACTAGTTTAAAATTGAGTTTTATATAGAGTGCGATGAATACACGAGCCCATCTAGTAAGGTCGTAAATAAGGAAAGAGCTGTATTTAATTGGGTTTCAAATTACCTTTCTCTTATGAGCATGGAAAAGAAAGACGATGGAAAGTGGTACGCTTAGAGATGGATGAAAGAGGCTGCCCAAATCCACTGATTGTTAGTAGAGAAAGAGGTAACTGTTAGATTTGTCAACACATTATAAGTGCCTTATTATGAGAAGATAGTAAAAGGCATCCCGAAGAACTTCATAAATATAGATTAGTGAGGCCATGAAAAGTGACTCAAATAAAAGAGATGCTTTCAATGGCAAAGAAAAAGAAAAAATCGAGGCTAAAAAATGGTCGTTAGTATTAGAACTAGCTTACCTTAAGCTCATACTAAATTAAATGCCAAGGGAAAAGGTATTAAATATGGCTATGAGATCATAAAAATCATAAAAAAAAGTTAGGATACCAATGAATCTGATTTGGCAAATCCTAGTACGATTGACTCTTGCTTAGGATAGACTCTATGCACACTTTTAAGGGCTTTCTCAGTTGTTGACTAAACTATCTCTTTTTTCTTTCTTACTTTACTGGAATCTAGTAAAAAAATCACCAGGATTGGCACATTTCTCAAGCTAAAGCGAGTATTTACTTCTCTTTCCTCATAGGATGGTAAGAGCCTTTAAACCATTAGTAAGGTGTAAAGTAGGATCCTCGGAAAAGAATTAGATCTACATACATAACATACTTGTTTTTAGCTTCAGAAGTAAAAGTTACATAGAGTCTGCTGGTATCATATATTTATAATCAATTTTTCAAACCAAAAAGAAAAACTAGAAATATCTTGAAGAAAAGAACTTTGACGCCCAAAAACTCCCATTCATTTTATTGGTTAATAACAAACCACAGCTCTCATTTTATTCTTCACTACTCGTACAGTAAAGAGTCTCGTTCTGTTTAAAGGGGAGCTTCATAGTTTCTAACTCTAATTACTAGTTTAAGGATTTAATCTAAATGTACATAGCATTTTTGTTACTGGCATTCCTTCTCAACTCTAAATTCAAAAATAGAATTATTTATGGAATTCTCTCCTAGAGCTACAAAACTAATAACTCTATTAAAAAGTCAAATTAGCAATTTTGACATGAATTTTCAAGTTGATGAGATTGGTTAAGTGGTCTTAGTTAAAGAAGGGATTGCTCAGTGTTTATGGATTGAACGAGATTCAAGCTGGGGAAATGGTTGAATTTACAAGTGGTGTGAAAAGAATAATGTTGAATCTTGAAAATGAAAATGTAGGGATTGTTGTCTTTGGTAGTGACATTGCTATTAAAGAAAGGGATCCTGTTAAGCACACTTGATCTATTATGGATGTTCTTGTAGGAAAGGCTATGTTAGAACGTGTGGTTGATGCATTGGAAGTCCCCATTAATGGAAGAAGAGCTTTAAGCGATCACAAATGATGATATGTTGACGTGAAAGCCCTTAGGATTATTGAACTTAAATCTGTGCATGAGCCTATGCAAACAGAGTTAAAAGCAATAGATAGTCTAGTCCCTACAGGTTATGGTCAATGAGAACTTATAATCAGGGATTGATAAATTGGAAAAACAACTATTGCTACTATTAAACCAAAAAGAAATGAGCTCAAAGGCCATCCCTAAGAGTAAGGCATTGTATTTATGTAACAATTGGACAGAAATGTTCAACTAGGGTAGAATTAGTCTAAATTCTTTCAAAAGTAAATGCTTTGGAGTATTCCATTCTTTTAGTAGCCACCACTTTAGATCCCGCTTTTTTGTAATTTCTAGCCTTAAATTTTAGTTATGCCATGGGGGAATATTTCTGCAATAATTTACTAAAATAACTAAAAAAAAGTACTGATTTAATCTTGTTTCAATTTTCTTTCCTGGGCTATAGTTTAATAGGACTATGCATATGACTACCTATGGAGGGATAAAGAGATAAGATGTATTTCAACGAAATGCTATTTCTTTTAAGGGGATATAATAAGTATGAGGATAGACCCATTATAGTTTATTAAAGGGAAAGTAGCCCATAATAGAGAGATATTGGTTCAAATCCAATTTGTGAGCTGGCAATGATTTTTAACTGGTCATGGAAAAAATATGCTATTTTCCTCGAATTCATTAGAACCCTTTTTTTAAACAATGAGACTCCCTAGGGAAGGGCTTTTTAAATAGTTCTAAACTAATAGGTTAAGAAAAGGATAAAAACCAACTTTCGCTTACTCGAGTTATTACTAGAGAGCTAATCATGTCTTTTTTTCACTTAGGGAAGATGTTGCTAATGCTTGACTTCACTATGCGACTACTTTTCTAAAACTATA
The DNA here is from genome assembly GCA_038382025.1 of Adansonia gregorii. Lineage (NCBI taxonomy): Eukaryota > Viridiplantae > Streptophyta > Magnoliopsida > Malvales > Malvaceae > Adansonia > Adansonia gregorii. The sequence continues at coordinate 27,977,435 of JBBYHO010000015.1, read as the reverse complement.
TGCAAAGTAAAAAAAATTACTCAATAGAAGACATGGCATGATACTTGGCTTCTCCTGTACTAGACTAGGATATAATTTTTTCTTTCTTGCCTCTATAAAAGATTAATTTAAGTAAAGAAAAACACTATAGTTGTCTCTTTGGCCAATGAAATTTTCCTTAACCTACAGGCAAGCAAGTGCATTACATTAAATAAGAATTTAGAATAAAAGAAACTGTTTGGAAGAGACGACCATAAAGACATTCTTTTGAACAAAACAATTTGCATGCGGATGATGATTTACCTTTGAAAATAAAAAAACGATTTAAGAATGAATCTACCATTCATTACTCTTGTTATTATTCTCAAATAAGCTTTTAGATGGACATGGACAAAAAATGTTGCACCTTATAGAAAGTAGTTAGTCTTGTCCTTGTTTCGTGCTATAATCCAAGGAATGATAAATAAGAGCAACATTGAATTCTATGATAAAAGGCAAGCTTCACACACTAAGTTAATAAATGTGATACCATCATTAATGCCATAAAAAGGGACAAGAAGAATCCACCTTACTAGGTTGAAAGGCCATTGGTCTTTTTGGACAACTGCCAAGTATGAAAACTACCTCTGTTTAGCTTAGACCAAAGATAATTATTCAACTTCCATCCCTTTTTCCTTTATAAAGACAACAAGGTGGTTCCCTGGAAATATGAAAGTAAAATTTTAATCATAAAAAAATCTAGTCAAGTAGAGCAAACATTGACCTCTCAAGGGTAAGCCATCTAACTCAAAGCGCCAGATGTTATACTCTAGTTGAATTAAAAAATGAAACTCAGTAAAAAACAGCACTTATCTCTCAAATACCAAAGTCGATAACCAAAAGATCAAATCCAATAGCTGTTAAAAAGTTGATGAGTGAGAGGGAAGCTATAAAATTCCTTAAGTTCATCAAGTAGAGTAAATATAGTACCATTATTAGTTAAACAAGCAACCGACTAAGATATCTATGTTATCAATGCTATTGAACTTGGAAGTTTAAAGGAATACTCTCTTTAAAATCTTGAATTGGGCATATGTCCCTCCTTACATCCCAATAAGCCAATTAGACCATTTAGTAAGCAACATCACTACCAAAAACCATATATCATTCAGCAATGATAAAATTTTTCATAGAGGAAAAGGAACTACAAGGCCCTTCACATCACCATATAGCAAAGGTGGCACATTGCCCAAAGTGCTTATTGATAATGGTTGACTTTAAATGTAATGCTTGTATCATACTTGAACAAGCTCCCCATTAATGCATCTTATATCAAGAACAATTATGTGGTTGTGCGAATGTTTGATAGGACTTGTAAAGACATTGTAGGAAACATCACTATTCTACTTTAAATCAATCCATGAACTTATGAAATAGGCTTTCATGTGATGGACATTACTTATCATATAATTGCTTGTTGGAAAAGCCTTGGATTCACTTTGTAAGGGTAATACCATTATCATTGCATCAAAAGTTGAAGTCCATTATTAAAAACAAAGTTGTCAATATCGGTAGGAAGGAAGACATTATCACTGTTACTTCTACTGATGCTTGTATATCGAGCTTGATGAACATGTTCAAAATCCTTGTTTTAGTTTTTTAAGTTTGTCAACACCACTTATGTCAATGAGGGGTTGTTAATGGTTGAGCCTTATTTGTCAAGAAACACTCATATAGGTTTGACTTAAAAGGTTGCTTGGGCTAAGAAAGGATTCAAAAGATATCCCCAAGGTATTGTCAAAACTCTAAAGGTTGTTAATAAGATCAATAAGAAAGGTTTGGTATTCAAGCTTAATGCATAGTAAAAAAAGTAAGCTCAAAAAAATTATAAGAAGAGGATGGCTAGTCTATAGAGACAAGACTTGGGGCATGAATCAATGTTATTTCCATTATTTTGAGAAAGTTTCTATTCGAAAAGACTTATGAATATTGGCTTTAATGATGTTATTCTTATCTGAATAAGGCATTTAGGGATTTCTCCATCAATGTGATCGATGACCTAAAAATGTTATTAATGGGCCAAAAGACCAGTCTATGCCTTCCAAGATTTGTTCTAAGTGTTTGGACTAAGAGATTCTTGTACTGTTCAAGTCTGTTTCAAAGTAATGCTATGAAATAAATTTACATGCTTTTACCTAAAAGCATTGTAGGATCCTTTTTATGGGTGTCTTTTTATTAAGTTTTATCAATCAAAAATGACTTATGCATTTCATCTTTTGTGTCCATTTTCATATTTCTTGCCAATTTTTAGACTTTTTATACATATTTTTTTGCCTATATTGTTCTTTTTCAATTTTTTTAGGTATCCAAAATAAAATGACATGAACATCCATACTAAAATTTTGAGAATCAATTTTCAACAATGAATCTACATCGACAAGGTTGGGCCTAAAAAGGGATTCTAAAAAGAACCCCGTACACTCAAACTTACTGAGATTAATTGAATAAGAAGAAAAATAGATAATACCTCATGAAGAACCAATTGAAACCATAAGTTTAGGTTTAAAGAAAGAGCAAAAAGAAGTTAAGATTGAAACCTTCATAAACCTACCAACTCAAACTGAGTTGATAAACCTTTTCCAAGAATATCGATATGTGGTTGCCTAGTCCAACCAAAACATACCTGAATTAGACACCAGCATTATGGTCTACAAACTTCCCTTCAAACCTCAATGTAAGCCCATACAATAAAAGCTTAAAAGAACAAAACCAGAGATGCTTTTGAAGATCAAAGAGGAAGTGAAAATGCAATTTAAGGTAGGACTTTTTTAAGTAACTAAATATCATGAATGGGCAACAAATATGGTTTTCGTCTCTAGAAAGGATGGTAAGGTACGTATATGTGTAGATTATAAGGATCTAAATCAGGCCCGAAAGATAATTTTTCTTTGCCTTTATTAATATTTTAGTAGATAACACTGCCAAAAATTCCTTTTTTTTAATGGATGGATTCTTAAGCTACAACAAAATTAAAATGGCACCTGAAAACATGGAGAAAATCACCTTCGTGACGATGTGGGGCACTTTATGTTACAAAGTTATGCCTTTCGAACTAAAAAATGCCAAAGCTATTAGAAAGTAATGGTAATATTATTCCATGACATTATGCGTAAGAAGATAGAAGTCCATGTTGATGATATGATCGCTAAATCACCAAAGGAGACTGAACACATTGCCAATCTATGGAAACTTTTCAAATGGCTTTATAAATACCAATTCAAGCTAAATTCCCATTAAATGCATATTTGATGTCATATCCGGTAAGTTATTAGACTTCATCATGAGTGAATAAGGAATAAAAGCCAATTTTGACGAAGACAAGGCCATTCGGATCTTGCCACCACCTCGAACACAAAAATGAATTAAGTAGTTTCTTAGGAAAGTTAAACTACATAGCCTGATTCATATCTTAGCTAAATGACAAATATGATTCAATATTCTGATTACTTTAAAAATATAATCTTAGAGAATGTAATGAAGAATGCTAGGAAGCCTTCAATAAAGTTAAAAATCACCTTTCAAACCCTTTAGTATTTATGCCATCAATCTTAGTTGAGCTTTAATCCTGTATCTTTCAATTTTTTATGAGTCTATAGGCTATGTATTGGGTCAACATGATGAGTCAAGTAAGAATAATCAAGCTATCTACTTTTTAAGCAAGAAGTTCATAGAGTGTGAAAATAACTGCATAGTAGTAGAAAAGTTATGTTATGCTTTGGTTTGGTTTAGGCAATTCGAAGGTTAAAGCAATACATACCATATTACATGGCCAATCACCAAACTCAATCCCATCAAATACACATGCGAGGTGTCTGCCTTGTCAAGAAGATTAGTTAGTTGGCAAGTCTTATTTTTTGAATATGTCATCATGTGCATAAACTAAAAAACCATCAAGAGTAGTGCAATGGTAGACTTCTTGTAAGCCAATAGATGGCTATCAATGTTTGGAATTTAAATTTCTTGATGAAGACCTAATGTGCAAAATCCAAGATAAAAGATACTTTTAATATAATTTATTTTGGAAGATGTAGTTTGATAGAGCTTTAAATGCATTGAGGCATAGAATCAAAGTAATTTTGATATAACTGGATAGAAACTACTGCCCCTTCATAGCTAGACTAAACTTTAATTGCACCATTAACATAACTAAATATGAAACCTGCATCATGGGACTCCAAGCTGCCATTGAAAAGGGTATTAGAACTTTATAAATATTTAGTGATTCAGCCCAAGTAATTTATCAAGTACAAGAAGAGTAGGAAACTTGAAATGTTAAGCTAGTCTAATATAGAAAGCTAATCTCTAAGCTGAGACAAGATTTTGATGAAATTAGCTTCCAACATTTACCTTTGGAAGAAAATTAAATTGCTAATGCTCTCCCAACTTTGCTTTCTATGTTTAAATTAAATCAAAAGTTAGGGGTCACCCTATTTAAATGAGTATCAATGAAACTTTGGCCCATTGCCATAGCATAGAGAAAGAAAGAGTTAGGCTATCATGGTATCATGATAATATCCTATACGTTAATGATCAACATTACCCAAAATACTACCAGAATTAATAAGAGACCCATCTAAAAAATAGCTATGAGCTTTATTTTAGATGGTGGAACTTTATACAAGAAAAGCTAGGACCAGGTACTGCTCCAATCATGGATGCCTTCAAAGCCAAAAGAATTATTGAAGAAGTCTATAAGGGAATCTACAGTATGCATGCCAATGGACACTAAAAAAATAAAATAAGTTATACGATCAAGCCATTATTAATTGACACTTGAGAATAATTGTATTGACCTTGCTTGGAAGTGCTACAAATGCCAAATTTACATGACAAAATCCATGTCTTGCCATCAGCTCTGCATGTTATGATAGCCAGTGGCCTTTTTCTATGTGAGGCATAGACATGATTAGACAGATCAATCCTAATGCTTTCAACAGGCATTGTTTTACCTTGGTCGCTATCGATTATTTCGCCAAATAGGTGAATGTAGCTTCACACGCTAATGTTACCAAATCCATGAAAATTTATAATGTGGGATATCATCTATAGATTTAGGCTTGCTGAGTAGATTATTACGAATAAAGCTTGCAATCTGAAAAAAATAAAGCAACAATCTACTCTCAGTTCAAAATCTAGCATCATAATTCCATGCTATATTGTTAAAAAATAAATAGGGTAATTGAAGCAACCAATAAGAATATTAAGTAGATAGTCAAAAAGATGGCTAAAACATACAAAGTTTGGCATAAAAGTTATCTTTTGCACTGTAGTCATACTGCATAATAGTTTAAACTTTTACAAGTGTACCTTATTTTCCCTAGTTTACGGCATGGAGGCTATTCCACCTATTATAGTCAAAGTCTTTTCACGCAAAGTCTTGAGCAATCATAACTTGAAGACCTAGACTATGATCCTACGCTCAACCTATTCTTAGGTTCCACTTAAAAGATGACATAATGTTAATGAGCCAAATCATGGCCAATGATGTTAAACTTTTAAAATATTTCTTAACGAAGGCTCATGACAAGGGTTCTCGACAAAAGTTCTTAATAAAAGTTCCTGACAAAGGTTCTTGAAAAAGATGCCAATAAGCCGAATCATAATGTTCTAGCAATATTAGACTTTGAAAAGAGTATTTGACAAAGGTTCATGGCAAAGGTTCTTGGCAAAGGTTCATGACAAAGATTTTAGACATGATTTTTTGACAAAAGCCAATTAGACAAATATTTTATACATGAGTTCTTGACAAAGATTAGACATGAGTTCTTGACATAAGCCAATTAGCTAGGTCAAACTTATCGACATCACCGGGTTTGGGTTCTCTTGATACGAGGGGCTAACTAGCTAGGACTGACTTATCGATGTCTTTGGGCTTAGACTTTCTGAATAGGTTAGCTTGGAAAGATAAAGTGACCTTTTTATTTAGGCAATTTTTTTATGTTAAAGATTCTTACTAGGAAGTTTTTTAACATTTAATAGATTTTGGTTGACACGACACTAAAAAAATGATATTATGTAATAACATTATGAATGCATGATGCAATGTTGTAAGTTCACCGTTATTAATAATATGACTATATGATCATGACATAAGGTCCAATATAGAAATAGATATCGAAAATTATCCTCTTGACTCAAAGCTCTAACAACTATTTTCCTCTGCCATAGTTTAAGGTGTTGATTTTGGACTTGACGAGCTTTGAGATCTTAACTCTTTTTGGGTGACTTAATGTTTAGATGATTATCATCCTAACTTAGGGTATCTAAGTTTTTCTAATAGAGTGAGAATTTGGATGATCATATTTCTTAACTTAGGAAGTCTAATGACTTTTTTAACAATTTAGGTATTTATGTTTCTTGGCTTAGGACATTGATTATTCTTCTGATAAGGTTGGTTGGTTTTATTGATTGTTTGAAGGCTTGGTGCTTGTTTATGTGTCTTGACTGGTTTGGTTAATGTTTCAGTCCCGATCATATTCTTGACTTGGATATACAAATTTAGCTTGGGCTAGTCTTTGATGATTTTCCATGACGAATTGCTTTGGAAGATGAAGAGGATTTGGCATATCACCATGACTAGTACATGTCAAATGTGAAAGACTAATGATCTTGACAGTTAAGATGTGAATAGATCTTTATATGCTTTCCTTGTACTTTTGATGTGATATCAAGAAATCTTGATATGGATTTAATTTGATTATCAAGTATTATCAATTAAATGATAAGCATAATTCAATGCAAATGTAATGCAAAAAGGTTAAAAATAAATAAGATAATAATTCATTCATGACAAGAAAAGTGATACAACTACATTTATGTTTGACAACAAGAAATCATGTCAAGAAAGTAATTTTTTGGGTGATTGATGCCTCTAATAGTCATGATATGAATGCTTTATGTGATATGCCCTGTTTCAAACTTTCAAAATGTGTGATACGAGTCAATCTTCTCAGAACCATTAAGATTACTCGATGCCATTTTATAGTTGCCCTATATTTACACACTTTAGCTCCTTACCCCTCTAGACTTAGGTTAGGTCTCTTCAAGGTTTGACTCTGGTTTAGCAAGGGTTTCATTTGATTTGATCATGGTTTTGACTTAGTTTACTTGAGATAAGGCTGAGTTTGATGTAAGGTAACGAGGATTAAGGTCTAGTTTGATTTAAGTTTTTGACAAGTGCTTAAGACTTGATTTGGTTTAATAAGATTTAGGTCTGGTAAAGGGTAATTTTCTTGAGCCATCTTTTTAGGTTTTTGATTTAAAATTGGATTGGTTACCTAAACATCCTTTTGGGTTTTCATTTGGAACCTTTTTTATTTTTATTTTATTATTCTTGGCTGTTTCTTAACTTTTTTTTTTACTGTTTCTAGACTTTTCCTTTTTTTTTGACTAAGAATACCTTTTCAAGTTTTCATTTTTTAAGCATAGTATTTCTTAAGAAAGTATGAGTTGACCAGATTAGGCAAGATGTTGCCATGCATTTCTATTAGGATCAGGGCTCCTCTAGAGAAAGTTTGTTTCATCATGTAAGGTCTTTCCTAATTAGGGGTCTACTTGCCTCGAGCATCTTTATAGACTGAGAGGATTTTCTTGAGTACTAGTTCACCTTCATAAAAGATAGCAAGGGCAAATCTTTATGTCATGGGTCCTGATCATGCATTTTTTAGACATTTACCCATGACATATAGCTTTAAACGACTTTTCCTTGATAAGATTTAGCTGATCATGTTTGTTCTTGACCCATTTTGCTTCTTTGAGGTCAGCCTCCATTAAGACTTTTAGAAAAGAGATCTCGACTTTGATAGGTAGGATGATCTTTATCCCATAAACAAAGGTAAACAAGATAATAGTTGTAAAAGTCTAGACTAAAATTCAATATGCATCGAGTGTAAAAGGTAGCTTATTATTTTAGTCTTTGTAAGTCTTAACCATTCTCTTAACTATATTCTTGATGTTTTTGTTGGTTGCTTTAACTGCCTTGTTCATTTTCAAACGATATGGCATCAAATTTTGTACTAGATTTTAAATTAAGAACACATTGCATGTGTCATATTGTTTTTCAATCTACTAGCATTATCCATTATGATTTATTTAAGAAACCTATATCGATAGATGATGTCCCATTTCATGAATTTACATATAATTGATTTGGTAACATTGGGATATGAGGCTGCATTGACCAATTTTATTGAAGTAGTCAATTGCCACTTGGATGAACCAGTGTCCATTAGAGGCTTAGGAGTGATAGGCTCAACAATATCCATTTCTCACGTAGAGAAAGGCCATAGGACTGTCATTACATGAAGCAATGAAGGTAAAACATTGATCTTATTTGCATAAACTTGATACTTGTGCCACTTCTAGGAATAATTGATTCAAACCCTTTTGAGATTAACTAATAATAGCCCAACCTTATGTTTTATTTTGCCATCAGTGTCTATTAGCATACGTGTCACAAATTTTCTCATGAACTTCCTCTAAGATCCTTTTGGCTTCAAGAGCATGGACGCATTTGAGCAAAACTTGATCCCAACTTTTCTTGTATAAAATTTCCCTATCCAAAATCAATCTTATAGCTTTTTTCCTAATGGTACTTTTGTCATTTTGTGTGGCATGCTCGAGGTACTTTTGATCCTCAATGTAGTGAAAGAAGATTTGTGATATCATGGTAGGCCATCCTTCTCTTCTTTGACACTTTGATAATGTGCCAAGGTCAATATAAATGCTCATTTGAATTGGAGTAACATGTGATTCTTAACTAAATTTAAACATGGATGATAAAGTGGCTAAGGCATCAACTACTTGGTTCTTTTCCCAAAGTAAGTGCTAATCCTAATACCATCAAATTCTTTTCAAAGTTTAAGATTAGTTTTCCATAGTGGATAAGTTTGGGTTATGGATTTGCCATTCCCGTTTTAGTTGGTATATGACTATGGTTGAATCCCTAACAACTTGTAAAATCTTAAAATTTTCTTGATGGTCACTTGGAGCTCCATGACAAAAGGTTTTGTATTTTGCTATGTTGTTGGTGTAATTAAAGTTTAGTCTTACTATAAAAGGGTAATGACTTTTAACAGGTGAAAATAGTGTTGCCCCAATTCCATGACCCAAAGTATTTGATGCTCCTTCAAATACATCTTCCAAAATTGATCATGATTAGGCATTTAACCCCTTTCAATTATGCACATTAGGCCTTCATCCGAGTAATTAAAATCCAATGGCTTATAGTCACTCATGGCCTAGGCTACCAAGAAATCAACTATGGCATTACTTTTAATGGCTTTTCGGTTGACATAAACAACATCATATTCGAAGAGAAAAGGTTGCCACCTAGCTAGTCTTCCTGATAGTACAGGACTTCACATAGATACTTGATAGGATTAATCATTACAATTAGCCATATGGTGTGGTGTAGCATATATTGACTAAGTCTCTAGGTAGTCCAAGCCAATGCACAACATAATTTCTCCACTATAGAATAATTGCTCTCATCCTCTATGAAATTTTTGATCAGGCAGTAAATAGCTTGGTTTTTCTTTCTCGACTCATCATTGTCGCAATGTGGCCTGGATATGAATCTTGACTAGTCGAACTTAAAAAGGCGGGTGTGCCCATTCTATGTGCCATTTTTTTTCATTTTAAGGGTCTTATCATTATTATTTCTTTATTTTTGGTGATTAATTTGTTGAGATTAATCATTCACTCGAGTTAACCTTAAATAGTCATTATAAAATGACCATTTATCCTAGAGCCGCTAGCAATCTATTTTGGTTAGGTAAGATTGGTCACCTACTAGGGTTCATATTTTGAGGGTTATGAAACCCTTAAAATTAAACTCTGAGGTCTGCAATAATACTAGAGATCTTATGACAGATTTTGGGAGTTGGTTATAATCATGAGTAAGGATAATTCCTTCTCAAGATGCCCAATAATCGATACCTTATTAATTAGGTGTTAACTTAAATTTTGATCTTTATTCGATTTCAATATCCTGTATTTAATTATAATTCTCTTATTTTTAAAATTTTCAAATTCAAATTTATTTTTTCATATGATAAAATCAGGTTTTTAATATTTTTAAAAATTAAAAGATCTTTCGTACCTTCCAAAAAATGAAAGAATATGAAAGTTTTTATTATTCTCTTTCATACTCCACTAGAAAATCGTAAGAATACGAGAAGTTTTAAAGTCAAAATATCTTTAGCATCTCATCAGAGAATCGGAGGAATATAACTTTATTTTTACAAAACTGGAAAAAATCCTTATTTTCATTTCGAAAAAGATATCTCATTATTAAAATAACCCATGAAATCCTTCTCATATTCTGGGAGAAATTTCACGTACTACTTTAACTCGGAGACATTGCCTTAATTTTTAAAAATTCTAATATTATTATTAAGATAAAAATAAAAATAAAAGATTACTTTAAGACTTTGTTTAGATAAAAAAGTACCAAACTCGACTCTGAGGATTTAAAGTTGGTCGAAGTGACCAACATGTCCTCTAAAATGCATTTTTGTCATGAAAGCATCCTGATGACCCTAAAGGACTCTATTTTATAATAAATTACTAAAATGCCCCTAAAGTATACCTTTAATGTGAAAGTACCCTAGTAACCCTAAAGGACTCGATAACAATTGTGTAACTTCAACATGAAAGTATCCTGGCAATCACTTAGGATTTAGTTCTAAGGTAAATCACTACAATACCCCTAAGGTATACCTCCGATATGAAAGTATATTGGTAACCTAGAAGACCCAAAAATGATCTAAAATGATGAACATATCATAATGTGTACTTTCAACCTAAAGTATCCAAGTAATCACATAGGACTCTATTTTAAGATAAATTACTAAAATACCCTTAGGCTATAACTTCGACGTGAAAGTATCTCGATAACTTAAGGACTGAAAAATAATAATTATAACCTAAATGATTACATTTGATATTAAATATGACCTAAAATGCAAAAATTGCTAATAAATCTCTAAATTTTTTAAAATTGCATTTTGTACCCCACCAAAGAATTGAAAAAATAAGAAAGGTTTTAATATTTTTTAAACTATATTGGAGAATCGAAAGAATGTTAGGAGTGCTCCTAAAATGTCTAAAATATTCTAAATGTATGGTTTTATATGAGAAAAAACTGTTTTTAACCCATGCAAGGTTTTACTAAATTGTCTTTAGACTTTTGCAACTTGCATAATAATCCTTACATAATACAAAATATAAAATCAAACATCAAACATATCCAAATTAACAAAAAAAATCATACCAAATTTACAAGGAAGGTCTGGCCAAGCACTTTTGGCCTTAGGACAATTTTTTTGAAATTTAACAAAACAATCCCTAAACTTTCTAAAATTACAAAATGATCCCAAAAAAGGTTAAAATGTATAATATGCATCCAAACATGTTGAAAATGCATGGAAAACACCTCTAAAGGTCTACCAAGCATTCAGGCAAACAACAAAAGTCTTAAAACAAATTTTCAATTTTGCAATTTAATTCGTAGACTTTGCATATTTATAAAGTGACCATAAAAAGGTTAAAAATTCATAAATAAGCTCACATGTGGTTTGACCAACTTAGGAGATACCTTTCAAAGGCCTTAAAAAATAGGTAAAATTATTTTTAGGACTCTAAAACTTATAAACAAAAACGTTTGAAATATCATGAAATCAAGCATGAAAATTCACTTAAAAATCATTATCAATTTTGGCCAACCTGAATAATCAAGAAAAATATTTGTACAACATGATTTCATGCATATCAATATACATTCTAATATTTACCAAGCTCACATCATCATCATCATCATGCATAAAAATCATTAAATATGAATATATGAGCAAACTTTAATAATAATCAATAATGAAAATATCAAGGAAAATAGCACAAAATCACGTACATAATATCATAAATTAGTCCATAACCAAACATATGCTTTTATGATAAAATTAGATTATGACTAATAGACATCAAATCCAACAATTAAATCAAGAAAAATTGATCATAGCCTCCAAACATGGCCTTTAACATAGATCAAAATGCATGAGCTTAAGTCATCAAAGGAGGAATAATACATGAAATGAACAAAGATTGAAGCTTTTAGAAGAAAATATGTGTTGAAAAGCCTTAAAACTTGGAGAAATTTATTATTTTTAAAGTTTTTTCCCATGAAAACCAATAGCCTTTTAAATGAAGCTTTCCCCTATTTATAAAGGTGAGGTTCAGCCAAAAGGTTGGGAATCCCCTCGGTCAAAAATTCATTATATTTTTAATTATTTTAGTTTATTTTTTATGGATATGTGTAATCTAAGGAAAATATGAAATAATTAATCTTGTCATTTTGTGTGACTCATCCTATATGGCAATCATCTTAATGATAATCAAGATAAAATCAACTAACGACATAGTTAGAAATAGCTAAATTGGTTAAGGGGAAAATTGGAATTCAATTCAACTAGTTTCCATGAAACTAGCTTATAAATTCTAACATAAAAACAAAATTAATAGCATAAACAAAATTTTAGAAATGCAAGAAATAAAATTAAAATAATGAAAAAAATTGGAATTTTAAAAACTGAATTAATATGAATTTAATGAAAGTATTTGAAGAATTTTAAAAGTCCTAAGCTTAGAAAAATTCTACCAAAAAATTTTACAGAGTAAAAAATTTTGTATTTTGGAAATAAGAAAATTCCAAAAATACATTTAAATTTATAAAAATGAATTGAATTCAACATATTATTCAAAATAATAATTTATAAAAATAAAAAAGATGAAAATCTAAAAACCAAAACAAATTTTACCAAAAAATTTTAGTACCATAATACTCATGATACTGTAGAAAATTTAATTTTAAATAATAAATTTGACAATTTGATACCTCATGGTATAAAATACCAATATAAAGTTTTTCTTTATTATTTTTTTTATTTTTTGGGACAAGTATTGGCATAAATACTACGTGAGTATTGGTAAAAGTATACGATAGTTGACTCCCAAAATTTCATAGAAAAATCTTGAAAAATTTTATAAAAAGTAAAATTCGACTTTCATATTATCTGTAAAAATAAATTTCAAAATTTATCAAAAAATTTAAAAGCTAATTTTTCTCTTGAATATATGTCTTTTTTATCTGAGATTTATTCTTTTTGAAGCTCCAAATTGCACTTTTTCTATTATATGCATGCACTGCCATTTAGGTATGCCAAATAGGTTTTGAAGATGCCTAACTTGCCTAGAGAAAGTCTCATTCTACCAAAACGGTTGCTAGGTTCTTTTTCTCGAATATTTAAGATTATAAAAAAAAGGGCTTAGATGAAATTATGTGTCTATAATCATTTTGCCCGAGCACATAACCCATGGATTTTCAAAAACTGATAGGTAGAGAATTAAGGGTTGACTGGGAATTAGAGTTACTAATATTGATGGGTTTAAGAGATAATGTTTGACTTTATTAAAGGTTTCTTGGCATTTTTCATTCCATTCCTTAAGATCCTTCTTTGGAGTCTAAGGTGGCGGCATGTTTTGAATGGTTTTGACTTTTTCTTGGTCGATTTATATTTTTCTTTCACTAAGGATGAAACCTAGTAACTTTCCAGATATGATATCGAACGTGTACTTGGCAGGATTTAGTCTTAGCTGAAATTTTCGTAGCCATTCAAAGAGTTTTTAAAGGTCATAGACATGCTGATTTGCTCATGCCGACTTAGCAGTCATGTCATCCACATAAACCTCAATCTCTTTATGCATTAGGTCTTGGAAAGTGTTGTCATGTCTCTTTGATAAGTTGCCTCTGTATTTTTAAGTTTGAAAGGCATGACCTTATAGCAAAATATGCCCTACATGGTTGCAAAAGTAGTTTTCTCCATGTCTTCGAGTGCCACTTTAATGTGCTTATAACCCGAAAGTCCATCCGTGAAAGAGAACAAGGAACTTCTAGCAATGTTGTTGATCAATGTGTTAATGCGGGGTAATGGGAAGTTGCCTATTAGATTAATCTGGTTTAAATCCTAATAATTAACACACATTCATATTTTGCTATCTTTCTTAAGAACTAGGATTAGCAACCAATGTTGGATACTTGGTTACAGTAAGGAATCTTTTAATTGTTTATTGACTTTTTTCTTGATTTTGAAGAACATTTTCAATTTCATCCTCCTTAACTTTTTTTTGGACTCATTTGCATTCAGGTTTAAGGGAAAGCAGGTGTAGGAAAAATGATCAGATGTGCAGCAGAATTTTTGAAATTTTTAATCCGATCATATCAAATTGTGTTGTTATAAAAAATAAAACCATCTTAATTGGTTACATGAGTTATAGACATAAAGAAATAGTCCAAGAATTTTTCAAACTGTGCGAAAGCTTTAACCAACTAGCCTTCTCCACTATTCTCTAATTCCCAAATGGTAGAGTATGTAGGCACCTTTTGTCTCAATCAACTTCGGATTATACGGGTTGATTATCCTTATTGACCACCTTGTGCCGCCAAGTTTAGAATCATGAGATATTGTGATTAGAAATCTAAGTGTGGTGCCAAAGTCTAAGAAAAACCCTTGGAAAAGCCTCTTATTTATATTAAGCAACAAGATGGCCCTAATTTTAATTTTTTAATTAAAAAAATTATTTTATTAATTCCATAAAACCCATATGTGGTGCCAACTCTAGTATGGGTGCCCACTATAAATTAGCCTAAACCTTAGTGTCCGTAGACAATATTTGGGCCCAAATTTATTTTATGACATTTAGCCTATTTAATCTAAATACTAATTAATTCTGATTAAACTATCAATTTTATTTAGCCAAATAATTTTCCATAACTCCAATTCTAATTCAAATTAAAATCATGACAATTTGATTCAAATAAAATAATTGTGTACTAATTATCAAAATAATAATTAACTATAATAAAATAGTTAATTTAATTGTAAATTAAAATCAACAAATAAATAAAATATTTTTTTTAAAAAAATTTACTTAGAATATTATCCATATTTAATTTATAAATAAATATTTATAGAGATTAAATTAACTATATAAATAATTAATTTCCCATATCTATTTAATTTAAATTAATTTTTACATTTATCAAAAGATAAATATAATTAATTTAAATTACTAATTCTTTTCTAAATAAATATTTAATCAAATTAAATATATATTCTAAATGAATAATACCAAATAATCATTTTCATTTATTTACTAAAAAAAACCCATACTCTTGAAGTGAGTGAATCTGACATACCACTTCAGCACATTGAGAATCTTTCATTTTTGGATATTCTAATTGATAACTAATCGTTAAAGAATTATATTGAGCTAGTGGAGGGACCAATTGGACAAATATAATTAGGTTTTGATAATCTATGAATTAATTATTCTATACCAATTAATTAAATCACATAATTATTAATATTAGAGTTGTACCACTAAAGACCTAAGATTGCACTGCCAATTATACACTGTATTACGTAAGGTTTATAAATAGCCTTTTAGTCCAATGACCTTGTTATTTGTGTAATTCCCTCACATGATATCCATGATCAACTTAGGGTTAAAAGTTTATTTTACCAACTTTATCAACTTGTCTCAAAAGTTCCATTATACTCTCCATGTGAAAATGATTGCTCACCATATGTGAACAATTTATCATTTAACATACACATGACTGAGGCCTCATCTATTTTCACTATACCATATAATGCCTTTTAAAAGGGTAACCTTAATTCTTTATGGGAGCTATGATTCCCTATCTATAAGTAAAGCTTTCATTAAGTATAAGTTATACGTGCAATGAACTAGCCTAGTAGCTAACTACTTTGAGTCACTTTAGCCCCTGAAATGTCAAAGCATATAAGTTATACACATGGAATTAATTACTTACTCAGGATTTAGGTAACTACACAATGAACATCAAAAATGAATTAATCCATGTAAATGAACTTATCAAGGGACTCATTGCACTTCGATCTAGTCCAATATATCACTACCTTTAGGTAATATTTTTATGTCTCTACTTAAGAGTCAAACTGCTCCAGATGACCAAGATAAGCCATCTCCTTAATTGGATTTAGATGACATAATAGTCTTAATATGAGTTAATTGCTCATATTAACCCGGTAGACTATAGACTATTGATTTAAACTATTTACCATAAAATGTTGCCTTCCTGCATGTGAAGTCCATTATATGCAACATTTTAATGGTATAGGCACAAGTAGTTAACAAGCCATATTTGCTTACATTTACTTTAACATGTAAATCTAAATAAGGATGAAATAGTAATGATATAATGATAAATATATATAAATAATCAGTTCAAAATAATGATATATATATATATTAATGTCTTTCATCTTTAAGGCATTCCTAACAATCTCCTACTTATCCTAAGGGAGTAAATGAGTAATGTCTCACATCCATGTACCCTGAACGTGCCTTTTAAAACTCTTAGCCATCAGAGTTTTAGCAAAAAGATCAATAAGTTTATCCTCGGATAAAATTTTCAAACACCAATAACTCCTTCCATCACCAGTTCTCTTATACTGTGGTATTTCCTATCAATATGTTTTATCTTTTTATGGTGTCTAGATTCCTTAGTATTTACTATTGCCACACTGTTATCACTATAAAGTGTAATATGTCTATCCATGCTAGGAATTACCTCAAGGCCTCTAAGAAACTTACGAAGCCAAGTTGCTTCCTTAGATGTTTTAGAGGCAGCCAAATATTTGGCTTCCATCATGAAGTTAGCCATATTAGTTTTTTTACACTCCTTCATACAATAGCAATTTATTTTAGGAGAAATATAGACTCAAAAGTCGATTGCCTCAAATCTTTACAAGTTTAAAAGTCTAAATCTGTATAGCCTATAGGTGTTAGGTCCTTTTCAGAATATACCAACATATAGTTCCTTATTCTCTGAAAATACTTGAGTATATGCTTCACAGCTTGCTAATGCTTGTTACCAAGGTTCAACTGATATCGACTTACAATACCAACTGCATAACATATCTGGTCATGTGCAAAACATAGCATACATATGACTACCCACATCGATTGCATAAAACACTTTGTTCATGAGTTTTTTTTTCTTTATATGTCTTAAAGTAATCATCCAATGAAAGAATGAACCTTGCCGTAAAGGGGTATAAACACTTCTAGGCATCTTACATTGCATACCATTCAATAATTTTGTCAACATGTAAAGCTTAGGACGAAGCTATCATTATTTTTTTGATCTCTAAAGAGATGAATGCCAAAAATATAATTAGCTTCCCTTAAATCCTTCATGTCAAAATATTGTCACAACCATAATTTGACTAATGACAAGTTTCTTACATCATTCCCATCGAGTAGTATGTCATTAACATATAAAATTAGAAAGGCAACTTTGCCCTTTACCTTTTTTAATATGTTTATAAACACAAGATTCCTTAATGCTTTGTTTAAATCCAAAGACCTTAATTGTTTGGTCAAATCTTTGGTTCCATAAGCGTGAGGCTTGTTTAATCAATAAATAAATCTAATAACTTACAAACTTTCACTTTTTGACCTTTCACTACAAACCCATCTAGTTGTGTCATATAGATGCTCTCATCAACATGGCCATTCAAGAATGTTGTCTTAATGTCCATTCGCTAAATTTTATAATCTAAAGCTATAGCAATGGATAAAAGAATGTGAATGGACTTAAGCATTGCAACAGGTAAAAACATGTCATTATAGTCAATATCAGCCTTTTCCGTGCTTTTCTTTATTACTAGTCTAGCCTTAAAGGTTTTGACTTTTTTTTATCATTGTTTTCTTTTTTAAACCCACTTACATCTTATGGGTTTTACCCTTTTGGGAAGGTCTGCAAACTCTTAGGTCAAACTGGATTTCATCAAATCCATCTTAGTGTTCATAACCTTTTCTAGAGCTTAGAATCAACATCACTCATAGCTTTATCATAGGTGACTAGATCATCTTCATGTTCCCTAGCCTTAAATTGATAAATCTTACAACCATACATGAAGAAATTAGGATTTTTAGAAACCCTCCCACTATGACAAAGCTCCCTAAGTGCTTGCTTGTTTGCATGTATTTTTTTAGAACTTGGAATAAAATCTAAGACTGAAATCTGTGGAGCAACTTTATTTCCTGATAATTCCTCGAGCACCACTTTACTTTAAGGCTTAAAGTCATTCATGTAACTTTTCTCAAGAAAGGTTGTATAGGCTGATACCATGACTTTCTATCCCATCACGTTATAATATAGTCCACTGTTTGTTCTCTCGGGATATCCTATAACGTACATAATTCTAAATGAGATTCCAACTTCTTTGCTACTTTATCTAATACATGTGCTAGGCACCTTCATATTCTTATATGTACAAGGAAAGGTTTCTTTCCCTTTCATGATTCGTATGGAGTTTTAGAAACTAACTTACTTGGAACCTAATTTAGAATGTAACCTGTTGTTTGTAGTATATATCCCCAAAAAGATATTAAGAGTTTCGAATAACTTATCATGGACTGTACAATATCCAATAAGGTATAAATTTCTTCTCTCTATTATACCATTCTATTGTAGAGTACTTGGCATAGTCAATTAGGAGGAAATCCTATTTTTTATGAGGAGTCTTAGAAATTTATCGAAGAGGCATTCTCCATGTCAATCAGATTAAAGTGTCTTAATGGATTTACCCAATTACTTTTCCACTTTCATATAATACTCTTTAAATTTATCAAAGGTTTTGACCTTGAGTAATCATCTATGAATGATACATAGTACTCACACCCTTTTCATGCTTTGATATTCATGGGGCCACATACATCAATATGTACAATTTCTAGAAGTTCTTTAACCCTTGTACCTTTTGCTTTTAAAAACCTCTTGGTCATTTTACTTTCAAGATAATATTCATATTAGGGAAGACGTACCCCTTTTAGAGATTCTAATGGATCGTCATTTATTGATCTCTAAATCATTTCTTAGCTAATATGACCAAGTCTTAAATGCTAAAGGTACACCTCATCAAAGTGAAAAGTTTTTTACCTTTTAGAGTTATTCGTTAATATAGTGTCTAGCAGTGAGTATATCTTTAGTTTGATCAAGTAAAGATTACCATCTATTCTTCCATAATGGATAAAAGAATTGTTCTTAGGAACCACTATAGTTTTATTAAAAAACTAAATAAAAATATTTAATTACACAGGCGACCAAAATAAGACTTTTTAAAACTAGGAACGTAAAAACAATCATTTAACAAAATAAATCTAAATTCATTAGATAAAGGTGTACATCTCCCACTACTTTTAGTAATACCAACCTCCCACTACTGGTTCTTAATAAAACTAGGAACGTAAAAACAATCATTTAACAAAATAAATCTAAATTCATCAGATAAAGATGTACATCACCCACTACTTTAGTAATACCAACCTCCCACTACTGGTTCTTAATAAGAGGTTCCTATCAAGTAGACTTTTTATTTCCTTAAACCCCTGCAAAGAAACACAAACATGATTAGTGGCTCTAGAATTAATGACACAAGTGTCTTTTGAATATTCCACTAAACAAGCTTTGATGTAAAGAAGATCTTAACCTTCCTTCTAAAAATTCCATGCAAGTCTTCTTAAAGTGACCAAACTTTCCATAATAAAAGCATTTTGAATTTTTAGGGTCCTTTGGCTTTCTCTTTTCCTTTTTACCTTTGAATAAAGGAAAAATAGAAGATTTAGAAGCCCTTTGCTTCTTGGAGTTTTACTACTTCTTTTTCTTGTTCATGGAACCAGAATTAGAAGAAATAGCTAAATTTGCCTCCATCTTAGGTTAATGGCCATCATTAAGCATGAGTTTGTAAGATTGTAACTCTCTCATGAGCTCGGTGAAACCTAACTACTTTTTTCCTAGATCATATATAGCCAATAAACTTAAAAATTCCCTGAAAGAATTTTAAACACCATCTTAATTTTGGTATTATATTCCAACCTAGCACTGTGTTTAGAAGCCTCAGCAAAGTACCCTATAAGTGTAAACATATTATCTTTTACTGGAGTCCTTACTTTTTGCTTATAGTTCATTAAATTTGTAATAGCTAATTGTCTAGCCAACTTGATTTTACCTCCGTACATATCCTTTAAATTATCCATGATCTGTCTAGCGGTGACATATCTTTTGTATTGCTTTTGCGAAGCATTTGAAAAGCTAGCCAGCATCTAGCAACATGCTATGTCATTAGACTTTTTTCAATAAGTGCAAAGTAAGAAAGCCTATCCATTAAGTGCATCATGTGGAAGCTTAAGTGGGTAAGGTTTGTCAAGTATGAACTTTTTGTTTCTCACAACTGAGAACGATTAACAGATTTTCTTTCTAGTCTTTAAAATTATCTTCATTCAATTTGTTATCAGCAACAATTTTAATAAGAGGTGTAGATGACTTTTTAAACTAAAACTAGTAAATATATTCGAAATATTACATGCTAAGCAAATATAAATCATATATTTAGCAATTAAACATAGATATATATATATATATATGTTTCTACACTAAATCCTTACAAAAATCATAGCATTGCAATGGCAATTTTTAGCATCTATTGTCTTAAGCCACTATGGGCTGATCATAATTCTAATAGTGAAAACATGGATCCCATCCAGTTGATATATGTTAACTTAAATCCTCCTAGCTTAAGACATATGTTAATAATTATTTATTTAGCCACCAGTTTAACAAACAGAGCTATGATAGGAGGTAATTATTAAACCAGTCTTCGTGAATAATCATTGTTTATGGAACCTGCTCCATGCACTATTCAAGTCATCAAGGGATGATATGGAAGAGAACATGCCCAAGCACATTTCTTAAATAATAAATCCAATCTAATATACCGACGATGGTCAACTACCTATCTATTGGTATGGCTAAGGTGGAACTGACATGAGGTGTTACCATGCTTTTAATATAGATCAACAATAAAGGCTATGGGTTTGGTTTGAAACTTTCTCCTACTCAATATTTTAAAGAACAAGTAAGGTTTTAATATGCATGATAAGTATATGTCTGAGTGGCATTCACTTATTCTATATGGCATGCTATCAATCATACACATATATCTATCAACAACATATAGACAAAAAATATTTAACCAGCCAAACCATGATCCCATCCTAGAAAATAGAAAGAAAATAAGATTACAAAAATTTCATCCAAAGTATAATTTGGGTCTTAAACCTTTTGCTCTATCTTCATGGATCGATTTTCATCCATGTAATTTATTTGTTCATATCCATAAAATATTTAAAAATAACCATCTTTATAATCTGATAAAAAAATCCAGATTAAAACATCAATCATTCAACAGTTACAAGCTCAAGCCTTTTTTTGTGAGAAGTTTTTACAAATAATGCTCAAAAAATTCCTTGAGGTCTGAATCCTAACTTTTTTCATGGCCCATATAAGCCCAATACCCTAGTACTAGGCCATAGATATGCCTAAAACTACCACCAAGTTTCAAGCCCTTCTAGCCCAATAGAACACCCCTAAGTGCTTACTTGCATGCTAAGGGTGGGCGTACTTTGCCCCAGAGTGCATGCCTTGTATCCCTAAGGTGCACGTCTTGCACCTCGGGGGCCCAACCTTTAGTGTGGGTGGGCATGCCTCACACCCCTTGGGCGCACTCGCCCCATAGCCAAGGTTGGTAGGCACACGTTTCGTACCTTCGGGTGCAGCCAAGCCACACCTCTAGTGCTAGAGTTCGTATCCCAGCAGCACTTTAGGCAACTAGGGCTACTAAGGTTTGATTTTTAGGTTTTTGAGTTTTCAAGGTTTTCCTAATGAGAATACCTATGCCTAGGAACTTTGCACACCATTAGGCTATTGGTTTTGGATAGAAGCTATTGATTCCAGATAGCTTTTTAATTATAAAAAAAATAAATAGGTTAATTTAAAAATAATTTAAGGTCTCCAAATCTTCATCTTCCATGTTCATTTTACATTAAAATTTGAAAAAAAATAAAAAACAAACCTATGCGGTGATGATAGACGACATCTAATTGCAAACATGATAAAAACCTAAATACATCAATTCTAAAATTTAAGGGATCATGATCGGCAAAGAAACAATATATTTCATGACAAACAACATAATAGAAATCCTAGAATTCCAGCTCTCTAATAATTAAATCCATACATTTTTAAGGAGAAATTTTGATTAAAAGTTTTTTGTATATAACATAATCATGACTGGCTTGGATACCAATTGTAAAAAAGCTTAATCAAATGCATAGTGAAATTTTTAAAATTTTTAATCTGATTGTACTAAATCATGTTGTTATATACAATAAAACCATCTTAATCAGTTACTAAGTTGAAAAATCTGAAGATGCCACCCAAGAATTCTTGGATTTTTGTAAGTTTCAATCAACTAGCCTTCTCTAATTCTTGGATGGTATAGTTTATGAGCATTCTTTGTCTCGATCAACTAGGATTCATATGGCTTGATTCTTCTTAATGACCACCTTATGCCATCAAGTTTAGAATCATGAGATATTATGATTAAAAGCCTCTAGGTGTGGTGATAAAGTCTGAGAAAAAAACATTTGGCATAAACCTCTTTTTTATGTTGGGTAACACAGTAGCCCTAATTTTAGTTTTTTAATTAAAATGATTATTTTATTAATTTCATAAAACCCATATATGATGCTAACCCTAGTATGGGTGTCTACTATAATTTAGCCTAAACCCTAGTGTCTAATGACAATATTTTAGCCCAAATTTATTTTATGGAATTCAGCCTGTTTAATCTAAATTCTATTTAATTCTAATTAAATTGTTGTTTTATTTAGCCCAATAATTTTGCATAACTCTAATTCTAATTCAAAATAAAATCATGGATGTTTTATTCAAATAAATAAATAATACCAAAAAATTATTTTCATTTATTTATTAAAGAAAATGCTCACACCTCTAAAGTGAGTGAATTCTGCGTACCATTCACGATATTAGGAATCTTTTCTTTAGGATATTCCAATCAGTAACCAACGGTTGAGGAATTATATTGAGCTAGTGGAAGGACTAATTAGACATATATAATTATGCTCAGATAATCTATGTACTAATTATTTTATACTGAATAATTAATCATAGAATTATTAATCTCAGAGAAACACCACTAAAGACCTTAGATTGCACTCTCAATTATATACCATATTACGTAAGCTTTATAAATAGCCTTTTAGTTCAATGACCTTGTCATTTTTGTAATACCCTCTTATGATATCTGTGATCAACTTAAGGTTAAAAGTCTATTTTATCAACTTAATTACTTTATCTTAAAGTTTCATTATACTCTTCATGTAAAAATGATTGTTCACCGGATGTGAATAATTTATTATTTGACATACAAATGACTGAGGCCTTGTCTATTTCCACTATACCATATAATGCCTGTTAAGAGGATAACCTTATCTCTTTTTGGGAGCTATGATTTTACATCTGTAAGTAAAGCTCTAATTCACTATAAGTCATATGCCTAATGAACCAATCTAGTAGCTTACTACTTTGAGATGCTTTAGCCTTTAAAATGTCTAAGCATACAAGTTATACACATAGAGTCAATTACGTACTCAAGATTAAGGTAATTACACAATGAACATTAAAAGTGAATTAATCTATGTAAACAAACTTGTTAATGGACTAATTGCACTTTAGTTTAGTCCAGTATACTTAAGTAATAACTTGTGTTTATACTTACCTTATATTGTTGCCTTCTTGCATATAATGTCCATTATATGTAACATCTAAACATTATAAATATAAGTAGTCAACAAGCCATATTTGCTTACATTTACTTTAACATGTAAATCTAAATGAGGATGGAATAACAATGATATAATTATAACTCGAATATATATAAATAATCAGTTCAAAATAATGGAATGCATCAAAATATCCTGTATCTTTAGGGCATTCATGGTAGCCTGTGGACCATAATGTCGGTTTATAGTCCAAGCATGTCCTAATATGACTAGGCAAATACGTTTTGGTACTCTTGAAGTAGGTTTATTAGTTTAGTTCTAGTAAAGGGTTTTCTAGAAGTTTTAATCTTGCCCTTTTTTTATCCTCTTCAGTCCCAAAGTTTATGACTTCGATTGGCCCTTCATGGGGCAAAATCTATTTTTCTTCATGCTCAACTAATCATAATAGATTTGATGGCAAAAGACTCCTCTGTCTTAGAATCAACTTCACCAGTATAGATTGGCTATTCAAAATGGATCTCTAAGAGCTCATTAAAGACATCCATGTAACTTCTATTGGAGCATTTAAAAGAAAAAGGAAATAAGCAATATGGGTAAAGTACATAAAAATAAAGAGTTTGAATAAAGGTAAAGAATAAAGTAAGCACACAAGATGAAATATTTTATGCAAAAATCATTTTGATTGACAATTCTTGATAAAAGATGCCTATTACATAGAATGCCTACATGCTGTTGGGCAAAAGCAAGTAGGTTTTAATTTCTATCATTAAATGAAAACAAACTAAAAAAGCATAAGGATTCTTGACACATCATCGTTGTTAAAAATAAATTTTGATGGATAGGGATAGACTTTATTGCTCGACTCTGATGGTCTTGATTGGTTATTGATGGCGTTGTTGTAGACATTGTAGAGTGCCCGATTCAAAAATGAATAAGATGTCCTGGGTTTTCACTTTTGATTAATTTGGATTTATACGTCTTTCTGAACAGAAAGCCTTATAAACTAAAAGGACTACCATTGGCTTTGGGCTTAATTCTTGACCTAACAGACAAGCTAATATTTAGTCCTTAGCTTTCTTAACTTGTTGTTTCTTATACTGCATGTCAAGTTTAAACCTTAGGCGTTACTTATCAACTTGAATAATAAATTTTAAAGCTCTGCCACACTTTGTAGATTCTTAAAATGCCTTTTTGAACTCAGCAACCCTTGCCAGCTGTCAATTTCAAGCACATATGAGTATTCCTCGACAACTGAGGCTTAACTATTAGTAGGCCCTCTCTTATGATTATAGGATTAGCAAACTCGATTGACTAGAAAAATGCCTGAGGTGCATATTTATTTGGTTCAATGTAAGTACCATTAGTAAAAGTGGTGGCGATTATCTCTTATTTAGCCCCAATACTAACTACTTTGTCATTGATCATGAATTTTAGCTTTTGATGTAAGGATAATAATACTAGCCTAACTGAATGTATCCAAGGCCTTTCTAGCAGACAATTGTAGGGTGGAACAATGTCCATTACCTAAAACTCAATCTTATAAGTGTATGAGCCGATCTAAAGAGCAATGGTGATGTTTTTAATGACTCATGACAATTTTATCAAATGCTTGTACTATTGTGTGGTTGTCTTTGATGTGAAATGCATCCATAGAAAGCTTGTTTAAGGTGGCTAAGGGCATGACATTGAAGGTAAAGCCATTGTCTATGAGAAGCTTTGGTAAAATATGACCTTGGTACTATGGTGATATTTAGAGCTTTATAGCTACCTTTACTTTTAGGATGGAACTCATCATTGGTGAACAAGATATAGTTGTCAGTAGTTATGTTGTTTACCAAAAGGTCTAATTTGTCTACCAAAATGTTTGATGGCACATAAACTTTATTCAACACTTTCAACAATGCATTTCAATGAACTTCTGAGTTAAGAAGTAGAGATGACATAGAGATCTTCGCTGATGGTTTACTTAGCTAATCAATAACACTATAATCACTGTGCTTAATGAACTTTAAAAACTTCGAGGCTTCTTTCTCGCGTACCATCCCTTTTACTTTCCTAAACTCCAAGTTTTTTATTTTATCTTGAGATATGTCAATTGCCATGAAGGAATTGCTTTTTTGACTATCTTGAGCTAAAGGTGCATAACATCTACCACTACAGTCAAATGGCTGACTCCTAACAAGTTAACAATAGCAATTAGCTAGTAAGCTCTTCGATCATCATAACTTGGCCTTCATAATTTTAAGGGATAGTTTGTCGCTCTTATATGAAATAAGGGTCTATGAATAGCCTTAGCATAGGTATTGATAAACTCACCCTGGAATTTAGTTGTTCATAGATGATGAGGGGTCATCCTTTCTTATATAGGGGTTAGGTTATTCCTTCCTAATTATGTTCATAGATTCGAAGGAATATGCTTGCTTCTTGTCATAGAATTCAATTTTACTCTTATCCATCATTTTCTGAATCATTACATAGAATTCTCTGCATGTTTGAAGGGTATGCCCATGAAGTATGTAGAAGTCATAGAAATTGATGAGTTTTTTTTTTTGACAACATCAAGCATTTTTGCCTAAATCAATATCCACCAAACTACATTCATTGGAGTCTGGACTTCCTCTATGCTTCTCTTGACTTCACAGTCATCTTCAAAACTGATCATATTTACTATCAGCTTGGCATGGTTTTGTAAAAGATATGTAGCAACATTTAACCTTTAATTCATTTTGAGTTATAGAATCTTTAAATCAATAAGGCTTTGTACCCTTCACTTAAAAGAAATGCAGTGTTCAATATCATGCCCCTTTGCTCTAGCATGGTAGTTACAATAAGCAGTAGGGTTATACCACTGAGGGTATAGAGGTTTTTTCTCTAGGAGATATGTGGAAACAATTAGATACCTTCGAAACAGAGTTTGATAAAGCTCTTTAGAAGTCTAGGGGACATGGTCAAGCTGCTATCTTCGTTAATTTGCACCTTAATTATTTAGTGCATTGTTGATAGGATTGTTGACATTTTAGTCAACTTGCAATTAATTATTTTATAGGAGATTTAATAAGATAGTAAATGATAGGTTATAGGTTGTAGCGTAAACTAGCTGAAGAAATATCATACTAGGTTAGGGTAGGTACACCCAAGTAGTAAAGATTGGGCACTTAATACTAGCTCGATTGAGATAGGTTGGCATAGCTTATGGCATTTACCTTCCTTTCTTTTTTCTTGTTGGGAGCAAGCTTCTTACCCGACCCAGATGATTCACTCATGAACATCCTACCACTTTTGATTGCTACGTTAATCATCTTGCCTGATAGAACTAAGTTAGGGAGCTTCTTAGTAACATTTCTTATAAGTTTTCATAATATATGGCACATAGGATGTTAATAAATGTCATGGTCATTCTTTTCAGTTAAAAAGGGCTAAACCAAAGCTGCCTCTTTTCTCTACCATTAAGCATATTGCCCAAAGCTTTTGGAAAGCTTCTTCTCTAGATACATAAGAGAAAAATAGTTGAGGGCCCAATCTGACACATGCTAGTATTAGTTCAAGAAGGCCCTAGCTAAGTTAAACAATGAGTGAATCTTGACATTATCAAGCTCGATGTAGCATCAGATGGTTGCCCTAGTCAAATTATGCTAAAAATAATGAACGAAAAAGATTATCATTTTTCTCGTACTTGACTATCTTTTTGAGGTATACCTAAATATGCACGATGGGATTAGTAGTTCTATTAAATTTCTCAAAGTCTAGTATCTTGCACTTTAGGGGAATGACAAGGTTAAAAACAGAGACAAAGATTCTGTGTCCATAGCTTTGAACTTGTCACTCCCTTCGATGGCTCGGAGATACTTCTGTAATAGCTAAATCTTATCCATGTCTTTGACAAATGTTGCAGGCTTTTAACCATTTGTCTTCTCTTGATCATCATAGTCAAGGGTCATGGGATAGGTTGAAGAAACTGCACATTCACCTCTTAGAATCCTAGGATAATTCATTTGCCATTATGGGATTCAGATAGATAATTAGTGGGATTGGTGGTGCAAAAACAATATTGGGTTTATGCTTTTGACGAGTCTTTTCTTGGATAGCCTCAATACTACCAGTAGGATAATTTTTTGGGTTAATCAATTTTTTTAGTATTTGTAGTACTAACCTATCCCTTTTTTAGAGGCTATTAATAGTTTATTAGGCTTCATGATTTGTACTTACATCTCATCTTGCCAACAAAGCACTTAGTCTTGAAACACCTTATACATCAACTCAAGTCATTCTACATGCACTTCATGATTGCTTTCCATGATTTGTTTGCAATAATAGGTATGGGAGTAGTATAGGATGATTAGTTTTATGCTCTTTGCTTGGTTTTATAATCCCTTGCACTTTTATGGCCATTCTCGTATTAGTATTTGTTAAAATGTATTTATTAATGATTGTTTATAAAGAGATGAAGATGAGTATAGAGTCATGACAATAAATGATTATGGATATGTATACAAGAATAAGATAACAAAAGAATGGAGTCGGTTATACAAACATAATAAAGAATTGGTTTGTAGAACAACTTCATTCATAGTATTTTTCATAGACTAACAAACAAAGCTTTGATTACATTATTTAATCACGTGTTCCTAAAAATTCAAGAATTACTTTTCATGGTCCCTAATAGGTACAATGTCTTACTTTAAAGATTGAGATATCTTAGCCATATCAAATACCACCATATGGGCTACCTGAATTTGCTTGGTGAATTGATGGTGATGCTCTTGATAAGTTAAGTGTGCCTAGACAATCATTACCTGCCATTCTTGTTCAAACTGCTTAAAAGCTCTCATTAACTCATTAATGTGGTCTCAGTGATCTTAGAGAAAATGTTCTAAATTCTGAACATTGAGTGAGAGAGCTTTATTCTCAGCCATATTTGCCTTTAAATTGGCACACCCAAGCTTCTAAATGTTTTTCTAATTGGCTGAGATGACAGCATGAGCCCTAATGAGCTTTTCCTTATTGATTTTAGCTTCTTTTTTCCACTGATTTAGCTTTTTGCTGAGGGCAACAAATTTTGCCTCCCATTCAGTGATGTCTTACTAGTGCATCGAGACTTGCTTACTTTTCTGAGTGCCATGTAGTTTTTCTTCATACTCTTAGGATCTTCCTTAAGATAATTTCTCTCTTTTATGACTCGATTCATCTTGCCATCCTAGAGATAGATGTCCATCTCTAATTAACTCTTTTTATCCTTTAGATAAGTGATTTTTGCAACAGAAGTCATTTTTTCTTATCTGAGTGCTCATTTAAGTAATTCAATCTCACAAAAGGACTTATCGATTGGTACTTATGACGTCTTAACACCAGATAGCTATAAGTTGTTATTAATAGATCCTTCATTCATTGCACCCCAGAGTCATGCTGCTTCCTTTATGATACTTTTCCATGCAATGAATTTACTCCTAAGCATGGAAGACTGCCTAGACTTTTGACTTGCAATCGGGCTCACCATAATCGAAGTCCTAATGTTCAAGGTCTTGACTTAAAAGGATGAATTGCTGATACTACAACTATCAAAAAACTAATAGAGAGGCATAGCTGGTGCCTCCCCATAATCTCATAAATGAAACATAATTAAGATCTTTGCGTCTAAATATGATGGGCTAAAAAAAACCATAAGGCTTCCATGTGACCTCTTTTCCTTTAAGGCTCCAAAAATTTTGGACCCATTATTTCTCATACTTGTCTTAAAGCCATTTTTTCTCAATGACTTTAGAGATAGGGCTAAAATTAAGCAAAAAATTATGCAATATTCTTTCTTTTTGAGGTAAAAATGGTTAATGAGCCAAATATGAAAAACGGATGCATCAAATGAACAAACTTATCCTCATTTTCTTGTAAAAGCTAAGGGCCCAAATAGTTTCAGCAATAATAATGGGTGCAGGGTTAATATTGCAGCATAATTAAGAAAAGAAATCTAGGACTACCACTTCAACATAACCCAAAATATTTAGGAATATGATAATTCTATATATAGCTAGTGCATAGACATCTTAAATTTTCTTTGTATCAATAAAACTCACCATTGCTTCCTTTAGACTAACCTAAGAAATGCAATATCATTCCCTTTCACCTTAATATGTCTATCGATCTATGGCTTTATGGCTTCAAGGATCTATGCTAGCCTCTTTTTAAATAGTGAAGGTTATGATGCTTTTAGTACTTCTTACAAAACTTGACCTTTTCGAAGTTGATTAGGGACGTTTATTCACCAACTGTGGGACCAAATCTTTTGAATTAAAAGTAAAACATCAATATGTCAGGTTCTAAAACTGTGTTACTGCTCACAATAGGTCAACATCCAATGAAACTTATAGTAAAAGGGCTATGTCTCCATCCCTTTTCATAAATGATTCCCTCTTAATATGGTTCTAAGTAGCCTAAAATGCTTCAAGTCATGTCAGTCATTCTGAAAGTACCTTATATTAACCCTTTCATTCATTCCTGAGACATAAACAAGCTTGAGAATATCACTATCATCACACTATTGACATTCTAACCATGCTATGACATCTTCAAAAGTTTGACAATGGAGGCAGACTATTGCTTTATGACAGACACCCCTTGCTGAACACTGAAACCTTAACCAATTATCCCATGATGGTGATTATGATGGATGATATGTGCAATAATTGGAAAAACAAAAAGAAAGGAAATAGGTTAGAAATAATAATACAGACATAAATACAAAATAAAAGAATGCAAATAACTTATGGAAAATGCCTCAAAAATAGACGTTATGATGTCTAGGAGTGAATATGATAAATGTAAGCATTATGGTAGGCTAAGCACTCGCAGATAGTATAATGACGTGTTCAAGTTTAAAAAAGACACCCTTTTAAAATGGTATGTACGCCCATCATCTTGCCGTCCCCTCACTTGGAAAAAAAGAAAAAAGAGTGAAACAATTCTTCCAAAAATAATTCATAACTTCCATAAGCCAAAAACTCCAAAAATCCATAAAAATCACTTAGGTTTTTTATGTTTTTCAAGCTTTCAAGGTAACTTCTCTTCCAAAATCTTATATTTATGTTGATTTCATGCTTGATTTCTTATTTTAGTGAGTTTTATGATTGCTTGAGCTCATGGATTTCATTCCATGTTGAAAGGCCAAGCATGAAAACAATGACTAAATTTTATGGATTTTCTTGATTTATTTAATTTTGTTATATTTCTTTCTTTTATATATATATGTATATAATATTTTGAGTTCATTTGTAATAATGATATTATCTTGAATGAATACATGCTTTATAATATTTATTATGTTATGTTTATGATTATGATTAATTTTATTGAAGTATTAGTAATTTTTTTTAAGCTTAAAAAATTTTTGTTTCTAAAATTATGATACTATTTATGAAATTTCAAAATGAAAAATTTTATCTTGATGCTTTCTATGCCTTGGACGAACCTGATTGTTCTTGATAATGGTAACTTTGTGTTTATTTTTGCTTTAATTTTAGGTTTTTTAAGTTATTTTTAATATTTATAAACTTAAGGACTAAATTGCAAAAGTCATAAAAGTTTTATGTGATATTTTTGGCTTCGCTGAGAGCTTTGTAAGCCATGAGATTTCTGATTCAAGAGTTTGTAAGTGTGTTTTAGGTATTTTCAATATTTTAAGGCTCATTTTGTAATTTTAAGAAGTTTAGAGACCAAATTGCCAAATATAAAATTTTTTTTAAGGCTAAAAGTGTTTGGCTGAATTTTTATACACATTTTTGCCATGATTTTTAAGTGAATCTTTGTTTGTTTGATGATCTGTTGTGATGTTTTGTGATATTTTATCATATAGGGGTCAAAATATAATTTTACAAAGTTTAAGGGTTATTTTACAAAATATAGAAAAATTTATTTTAAGGCCAAGATGTTTGGCTGAATTCTTGTTGATATATTTTCTGTATTTTCCATGTATATTTTCATGTGATTTTATGATTTTAGGGCATTTTACCATGTAGGGATTAAAATGAAATTTTTTTAAAGTTTAAGGGCTAAATAGCAAAATTTTATATTTAGGGGGCAAGATGTGCATTTCATCAGTTTTAATGATTTCTATTATTTCTATGGCCTTTCGTAGGGGTATAGAAATTTTTAAAACTTTTTATATTTGTTTGGTCCTTCGAAGGATACAAAATACAATTTTCAAAAATTTAGAGGCTTGATTGCAAATTTTGCATTTTAAATCAAACTTAAACTTTTAGGTTTTCTATTAAATTCATTTACTTTTCATCATTTTAGGTCATTTTAAGGTCCATTAGGGTTATCGAGATACTTTCATGTCGAAGGTATACTTTAGGGGCATTTTGGTAATTTTGCTTATTGAAACACTTTTAAGCTAAATGTGAGTATTTTAGGATTGACTTAGCCTTCCAAGATCATTTTAAGGTCCATTAGGGTTACCAGGATACTTTCACATTGAAGGTATACCTTAGAGGCATTTTGGTAATTTTGCTCGCTAAGATGTTTTTACGCCAAAGGTGAATGTTTAGGATTAGTTTAACCTCTTAAGATCATTTTAACGTCTATTAGGGTTACCAGGATACTTTCATATCGAAGGTATAACCTGAAACCATTTTGGTAATTTCGCTTACCAAAATATTATTACGTCAAAGGTGAATATTTAGGATTGGTTTAACCTCTCAAGTTTATTTTGAGGTTTTTAGGGTTATCGAAACACTTTTATGTCAAAGGTATGCCTTGAAGCATTTTGGTAATTTTGCTTACCGGGACACTTTTATGCTAAAGGTGAGTATTTTAGGATTGGTTTAGCCTTCCAAGATCATTTTAAGGTCCATTAGGGCTACCATGATACTTTCACATCGATGGTATACCCTAGAGGTATTTTTGTAATTTTGCTCATCATGATGTTTTTATGCCAAAGGTGAATTTTAGGATTGGTTTATCTTTCAATGTTGTTTTAAGGTCCATTAGGGTTGCCGGGATACTTTCATATCAAAGGTATACCTTAAGTGCATTTTTGTAATTTTGCTTCAAGTCTGGTCTTATATAAGCATTAAGATGCTTTTAGGCCGAAAATGCATATTTATGATAGGTTTTCCCTTTTTCAATCATTTTCGAGTCCTTTCGGTGTTACTGGGGTACTTTCAAGTGGAAGGTATATCTGAAAGGTATTTTTATAATTTTGTATTCGAACTATATCCTATATGAGTACTAGGATACTTTCATGTCGAAAGTACACGTTAAGAATATGTTCATCATATTAGGTCATTTTTAGGTCATAGAGTCTGTATTTTTTTAATAATAAAATTATTTTTATAAATAAGGTAATATCTCCTAATTAAAATTATATGTTAGATTCTTACTAGTATGTGTGAGGAATTTTACCAATTATTTTAATAACAAGATATCCTTTTCAAATAAAAAGTTGGGATTTTTCAATTTCAAAAAAATAAAACCTTTTCATTTTCCACATCATTCTCGAGCAGGATACGATAGAGAATTCATGCCCACTTGGTTTCCCATGAGGGTACAAATAATTTTATGATTTCCAAAAACATTAAAACCTAACTTTCTTGAAATAATAAATTTCTATAATGAAATCTTATGGGAATTATAATCAAATATCAAATATTGGAACCAAATAAAAATCAAAATTTAAGTTAACACACGATTCATGAGGTACCGATTACCGAGCATCACGAGAAGATTGACCCTTTTTTGTGATTGTAACCGACTCTCGAACCCTTTTTATATGATCTCTGGTATGATCGTGGGCCTTGAGTTTATATTCTAAGGTTTTGTAACCCTCAAAATACAAACTTCGATAGGTGACCAATCTCACCTAGTCTAAATAGATTGGTGCCGACTCCAAATAAATAGTCATTTCGTAATGACTATTTAACGTTAAGTCGAGTGAGTGATTCATCTCGACCACCCAATCCCCAAAATAAAAAATTATCGATAATGATATGGCCTATAGAAATAAAAGAATATGAAATAAGAATAAATTTAAAAAAAATATAAGAGCAAAGGCTATTTAAGTCGGGCTTGGTCAGGATTCATATCTAGGCCACATTACCACAGAGTGATCCAAGGGAAAATGAGATATTATGGAAAAGGTAATTTAAAGCCTTTTCTAGGAAAAATATTCAAAAATTCATGAATAATGGTCAATGGTTCAAAAATGATTTTTTACGTCATGACTATAGTGCTGCCAAGGAAAAAACAAGGAACTTTTTCAGTTATTACGAGTTTCTTAGGTCTAGGCTTGGGCCATGGATATTTTGTGATAGAAAAGAATCTATGACATAGGCTTCACAAGCTCATAGGCATAGGCCATGGACATCAGAATGTTTGTGATAGAAAAGTATTAGTGACATGGGCTTCACAAGCTCATTCCATAATCCCAGGGTAGTTTGGGACAATGAAACAACCCATTAATTATGCCAAAAACACAAGGACTCTAAGCAAAAAGATCAAGGCATAAACAATTTTAGACACTAAAAAGAGACATTTATTTTGAAAATAGAACATTTGACCTTAATAATCCTTTAATCCAAACATTAAAAATTTGATTTTCCCTAATCAATTCAATAAAAACCTTAAGTCCACGTTAATCCTCATTTATTAAGTTTAGCATAACCTTAACATGAGGGTTTTAGGAAAACTGATTTTTGACAGTTCCAAATAAGCCTTTTGACAAAAATGACAAACTAAAAATGATATTCATGACAATAAACATAGTAGAAATATTCAAATATGTAAAGATGACATTTAAATGTGGAAATAATGATAATATATGAAAATATACGCATGAGAATGCATGGAGATAATAGCTAAATGCATGACATCAAGAACTATGCCATGGAACTTATGTAGACATGATAGAATAAAGAAGAAATGCTTGTCAGACTTTTATGGCAGCATCAAAACTCATCACCAAGATGAAACAAGTATATAGTAATTTAAAAAAACATGATAGAGGGGTCAACAAAGCACCAAAACAACTTAAATCTACCATATCCATGACCACAAAATGCATAAAAAATCCTAAAATAAGATCATGGCCAGCATGTTAAAGCTTACCAAAATGATAAGAAATGCAAAAAAAAAGGAAAAAATAGAGGAAGAAAGGATAATGAGTATACCCTAAAACTTTAAAAACCTTATTGGTAGTGTTAAGCATAACAAATTTTTAAGTTGTAGCTTACTTTTCAACCTTCCCTTGCTATGATTTTAGTAAAAAAAGATGGCCAAGAATGAGTTTAAAGGTTGTTATATCAATAAACAGGTGTTTTGTGAAGAATAGTGATGGTTTTAATGGGTTTTAGGGTGGTTTTCAAATGGATGAGAAAGAGCTATAAGAATGAAACTTCTTGGAGTTTGGAGGCTAATCTAAATATGTATATCCTTTTTTTAGCTAAGCTTATAACATATCTTATATAAGATTCATTATTAGCCCTTATAAGCCCAGGAAAGATGGGGTTTAGGTACCAAAGAAAAACCTTTCAACATTTTATTGGTTGAGATATGGTTCTAGTACTAGTAACAAACCATGAATAGAGTATTATAAGCAAGGTCATGCATGCCCTTCTTCAACCAATATTTTCTTATAAAATGCCTTGTGACACTTAATAGATCATTCAAAAATGTTAAAACCCAATATTTGAGCTCAAAAATAAAGTCCATATGATTTAGATGAAGTTATATCCAATTTTGGATGATTTTTGAGGCCAAAGTCATGATCAAATTTGAGTTTTAGCTACATCATATAAAAGGAGCAAAATGTCTCAAGTAGGCCAAAAATAACATTGAGCTATCAATACAAGGTTTCTTGAATCAATACCAGAGGCTAATTTTTGGTCTAGGTTTCGAGACCATGAAGCTGGTATCAATACCTGGCCTTCCAATATCGATACAATGAACATTGTGTCGACACCATGCATAAAATTTTTGCAGATATTGATACTAATTGGCCTGTGTTGATGCACACTGACCCAAAGTTATGATTTTTGCTTCAAGACAACCTAGTATTGATGCCAAAGCCTTTTTAATCGATATCATAGCCAAGATTTCCCTTAAGTATCGACACGTTGTGCCCTATGTCAATACACTTTGACCAAAATTCATGATTTAAGCTTTGAAATAGCCTAGTATCAATACCATAGTAAATGTATCGATATATGGCCCTTTGTATCAACACCAACAATGATTCTTTGGGACTTTAACAATATGGAAGCTTTGTATCAAGATTTAAAGGCCATGTATCAATACCTATTATCACAAATGCATATTTTATGCACCTTTGGCTCCTTGGGCACCTCACTTTAGCTAAAATAATGGATGACTAACCCATGCTTGCTTATATGACCTTGATAACACTTTAAATAATGACCCTTGATGCCTTGAATAGTGGTTCAGACAAAAAAAGGTTTTATAAGACCCTTTGAAAATAAACATATAGGTAGTGCCTTTTTAGGTTTACTTAAAGCTCAATTAAAACTAATTTTAACTAAGTTGTCTAAGATTTGACCTTAGTAGTAATATGCAACCCAAAAACATTCCATAGATGGCTAAACCATGCACTCAGCCTGTTAATAAGCCTAACTCGAAGTAATTCACACCCAAGTTCCCTTTGTCTTGTTAATTTAAGGCTTTTTTGCTAAACCTCTAATTCACTTATTAGACAATTTAATCCAAAATAATTTCTAACCTAAGTAAAATAATTTTGCTTTATATGAATAAGATTAAATAATTAATTAAATAATTATCAAATAATATATTTATTCCTAAATACAAATATTTAGCTTATGCAAAATTTTTCTTTAACTTTTCAATTTATCTTTTATTCAATTAAGTCCAACTTAATTGAACACCAGATTTAATTCAACAAATTTTTTTATTATTTGTGACCCATTAGGTTCCTATTGGGTTAGCAATGAAAAATAAATAATCTTATTAACTAAGTTTATAGATCAAGAGTGTGATCTAGCAACCTATCATGACCACCCAAATGTTAATAGAAAAAAACATGACTTCTTTAAAGCTTTTCAGTAACTAGCCTATCAGTGTACTATAGTTCTTTCACCAGATATCCCATACTAAAGATGAGCATCGTGCAGTGTCTTCCTAAACCTCTATCCATGTTAGTTCTTGCAATTCATGGTAATGATTATGAATCTATGAAGAACCATTATTTATAATTTGCTATGCTCTAGCCAGAGACTTTAATTTAATTAACCATAGTCAAGATCATTTGATATATATCTTCAATGTTATTTAGAGTGGTGAATCTGCATTGGATCACTCATTCATCTTTATTATGTTTCATATCATACCCAAAACCACCCTTATTTTATATCCATCCACTGTTAGCCTATTTTTGATAATATCTAAGTATATTACTCCACATACAAGATGAGCTGGTATCATAAGTTTAAGGACTAATTTACACGATTGACATATGAGAACATCTTCCATAGACACTTGAATAATTTGTAGCAAATCGAGTTCTTATTTGGGCTATGTTTAGTGAACTTATTTCCATAAAACAAGCACCTACATGCTATCCTCAAGTATCTCATATACTTTAACTTCTATCAGATAGAGTTGCATGTATCCAATGCTTGGAGGTTTAGCATATGCTAGTCTTTGTGCATTGCCAATACCCTATCTTGACAACACAATGACAAGGAATCCTTTTAGAAACATAGCTTTAATGCATAAGGATCTCATCATTATAACTCATTACTATTTTTGCAAGGCCACTATGTTTCAAGGGTTTCATCTAAGTAACGTTTGCATGAATGTTTATCATGCCACTAATATGAAGGAAAACCTTATTTTGCTTAAATTAGAACATGAATATTGCTATTTGACCATGTATCATATGTCCTACTTTGATTGGTTCAAGGGCATAAACTAACATCTCCCGCTTGCACTTGAAGCAATCATATTGCTCTATGCTGAGTGTATGTCTAATTCATTAATGATAATCTCTATTTTATCAAGTCATCAAAATATTTGGACCCAGTGAGACTATGATTTCAATCTTATTACTTAGTTATCATAAATAACTATCTGAATCAATTTATTAGCCTGATAACACAAGGTCTAAAACAAATATCTTCGAAAGCCTTTTAATAAAACAATTTACTTGATGGCTTAGTATACAAATATGTAATTTTTCTTGTTGAAACTCTTTTAAATATTACATCTAAGTATGTATAACTCTTATTTATCATCTATTCATGAATATTAACCTTTAATAACTCATGAGGACTCCAACTAAATCTCAATAGTGTAAAACTTCTTGATTTAATCTTTAACTAGATTTGAATTTAAGTTAATTAGGCTAATTTGATTTAATGATAACAATTCTACTAAGATTTATTAAATAAAGGAAATCATAAAAGTATGGCAGCATATGCCAACAATAAAATATATATGTTCAAAACACTTATCCTAAAAAAATTCCTAAGATCGATCCATAAAACTAAAAAAAAAAATCTAATATTTTAATAATAAATCATCGAAAATGAAAGTTCTCAGTAACTTTCAAGCATAAGGGTGCAAGCCTAATCCATTTCATCCAGGTTGCCTTCCTTTCATTAGTCCATGTTCATTTGTCATTCCCTTATCATTATCATTGGTCCCTACAATATCTCAAACATATTTAGTACTAATAATAAGGTATCATATGCAATGAAAGTAAATGAATTATTCAAATTTATTCTTGAGGTTGAAACTTTCTTCAACTTTTTAACCTTAACTGACTCAACGTAGTCTTTGCAGTTTTTCCTTCAATGACTAAACTTTTCCCAATGTGACAAGTTCCCTTCTTAGTCCCTTATTTGCCCTTCACTTCATCAGTTAGCTTCAAACTCTTTTGGTCAAAAGATTTATCCTTTCTTATTTTTTTTTCTTGGATTTCTTAGAAGTAGAAGTTGAAGCAAATAAATGGACAGCCTTTTGTTTTGTGGGAGACTTCTCTGCCATATTCAACATGTTCAACAATCCCAGAAAGGATGTTTCTAGGTAGTTCATGTTGAAGTTCTACATAAGCTATGAAAAACTTAGAGGGAAAGAGGAAATAATCAGATCAATAGCTAACTCATTATCCATCGACTAACCTAACTATTCCAAATAAGTGATCCAGCCAATCATTTGAGCACATGAGTCCTAATAGGAGTTTCTTCAGATATCTATTTGGAACAATGCCTTTGAGATGTCAAATCTCTTAGTGTGCCTTTCTTTATCAAACAATTCTTTAAGGTTCAAGATGTTGTTTAAAGCATCCATGCCTTCATGTTAGTTTTGTAGATCAGGTGCCATGCTAGCTATCATCACGCATGTAATCTACATAAGGTCATCTTTATGAGCTCCATAAGCATCTCATTCTTCCCAAGACGCATCAGGTTTTGGGCTAGTAGGCATGGGTTCATCAAGGACTTAAGTCTGTGTTCTTATGTTAAAATGATTTTGACATTGCAGAGTCAGTAAATGAAATCCAGTTTGTTAGCTCAAGGAAAATATTGAAGCAAAAGAGGGTGAATTTGTTCTACAGGAACTTGATAAATTTGCAATAAATTAAAAACAAAAAGGAGTTAAGGGTAAGCAAAATATAGAATCAATATATAGAGGTTTGATCCTTAAACTCAGCACCTATATCCTCTTTTCTTAGTACTTTCTTACTAAGGTGATTCCCAAGATTTACTAATCAAATTATTTACCTTTAAGGCTAAGGCATAACCTTACACCTCTATCTTTTAAGGCTTAGGTAGAACCTTTCAATCCTTTTAAGAATTCTCCTAAATTCTCAAATATTTTCACTTATTTTCACACAACTCTTTTTGTGATAAGAATGAAGTATTTGCAAACAAATTAAACCTCTAGTAGATGGATGCTTCCTGGAATTTAAGTACAAGGTTAATGAAATACAAATAGACTTGGAAGAGTATAAATTTGATACAAGAAAATTGAAGAATTTGAAGATTTTGAGCTTTTGTTATTCAATGCTTGATTGATCTTTGTATCTCTTACTTCTTCAGCTGCTTGAACCACTATTTATAGCTTGAAATTGATTTATAGACATTGGGCATTTAATGTGGTGGTTGGAAAGCCGTTGTAGCCTTTATAAATGCTTGTTTCCATTCAAACCTACTTTATGGAATCGATACAATACCAATGGTATTGATACAAAAATAAAAAAAATGATCGTCACAGCCTATTGTGTCGATACAGAAGGCTGAATCTCGATACCTGCCAAGCTGTATCGATACAAACACACCTATATTGATACATGCGAGGGTTTCAACCAAACCTTGGCTACTACTAAGCATTGTATTGATACATATGGGTGAGTATCGATACTCACTGGAATGTATCGATACATGCTTGGGTTTTAAGCATAGTATCGATACATTTATGCATTGTGTCGATACATACCTTCAAAATCCTTTGTAAAATAATTTTTCTTTGCTTGATATTAACTCAAACATTTCTCAAAAATATTCTAAGTATAAATATACATTTTAGAATATATATTTTTGAGAAAATAACAAACTTAGTACTTTTCAAAATGTTTTTCAATTTTAACACAAATACCAACTTGAGTACAAATTAATTTCGCTTAAGTTGTTTGTTATATCAAAACCAAATTCAATAAGATAATCATCTAGTCAAGTTTTAATATCAAAATGATTATTCCTTATTACCTTGCATAACTATAACCCTTAA
Source organism: Adansonia gregorii (assembly GCA_038382025.1). NCBI lineage: Eukaryota > Viridiplantae > Streptophyta > Magnoliopsida > Malvales > Malvaceae > Adansonia > Adansonia gregorii. Next base: position 27,936,923 of record JBBYHO010000015.1, on the reverse strand, counting down.
CTATATTATGAGAAGTCCTATATATGAATCTTTCTAACGAGCTAGGCAGCCATTTCATCTTTTTATAACCTTGGGTTAGTCCAACAAGCCATAAAAAACTAGTTAGTTAGGTAACTTAGTTTATCAATTGCATCTCTAGGCAACTCCTAGATCATTAGTTGGTAAGCTTTTACCTAAATGTATCATATACATTCCATTTAACCATCACTTTTAAAGCCATGCAATTAAATTATATGCATCCAAACAACATAGCCTTAGCTGAGTAAGACATTAATTATAACTCAAGCAACTCAGGTGGAAAGGACCTTGAGTCAACTCAACAAATCCCTATAGCCGAAACTCGAGTATTTTGTTATAATCTAATGGAAGGCATCTGATCATGCTTAGGCATAGATTCAATATTTTGCAAGGGATTTTTTAATTTAATTTAATTATTAAATCTCTTTGATTTGGATTACATCACACTACTTTGGCATTTATTTTAAGTGCATACATATCATATACATATCAACATAAAATAAATTGAGTCTTGCAAACCTACATGGATGATCATGGACTTCACCTATGTTTAGTTTCCATAAGCAATTCGAAAACTAGTTGGTCAAAACCCTAGGATACCTTTCTAAGTCTTCTTAAGTCTTGATAGTGATTTCCTTTGGCAATTTTCCATAGGCCATCTTCAATTACATTTATGGAAAAATAAAATTCCTCTAATCTATCCTAATGTTAATTTATAACTATGCAACATTTGCATAGGTCAAATAGAAACCTTAAGTTACATTCAAAGAGAGTTAGGCGATTAGAGAATTTTGCAACTTTAAAATGTAATAAAGATAAGATAGGGTTTGCAGACCCTATTTAATAAAAAATTAAATACCATAATAATATATTTCAACCATACATTCACTTAGTCACACTAAAGTCTAAGTCCATAACCATCTATCATGCTTTAACTATTATAACATAATTAATATGTATAGGTAAGGTCACATGGTAATTGAAATGGCTATCCCTGGCTTACGCATATCGACATAGGCATAAAATTTTAATCAAAATTAAACATATGCAATGGAATTAAACAAAGAAACACTTAAATTTCCTCAGAATCTTAGGAAAAGAAAAACGCATGATTAGATTGCAATTTAAAAATATAGATCTACTAAAAATCATATATACTAAAAGACTTATAACTCAAAGCCTATCCTATACGAACGCACCATGGGTTGATTACTGTGATCTCTTCTTAAGGCCACAAACAGCATAAGTGTCCTAACTCTAATGGTGATATACAAATATCGCTATTAGAACCTTCATGAGTTTCGATAGTTCTTTGGTGATAGCCAAAGGCTTATCAAGCCTCAACCAAAAGATATGCAACTAGGTTTAGATTTGAAATGATTCAAGAACAATTCTCATGTCTGTTGTGCTAAAAAAGAGAAAAAACAACTTTGGAGGAAAATAACTATTTTTCATAAATGCAAGCAAATGAACCCAAAAATCCAAATTTTTTATTCTAATTGATTCCTTTAGGCTTGAAAATAGATTTTCTGCCTTCGTAATGATCAAAAACAATTTCAAATCACTAAGAAATCATGTTTGTGCCAAGACAACCTTAGAGAAGTAGTTATTTTATGCAAATACCAACAAATGGATCCAAAAATGCTAGTTTTTTATTCCAATTAATTACACTAGGATAGAAAACTAATTTTCAACCTTTATTATGATAATAAAAATACTTTGAGTTCACCTAGAATACCAATTGACATAAAAGAAGATTAGGAAAGCAAGGATTTTGAGATTTGGCTAATTTCACAATTTTTGTAAAAAAAATCTCTCAGTGCTAGAAAATTATTTTTCTATTTTTTGTGTTAAGAATAATTCAAGAACACTAAAAAAACCATGAAATTGCAAAGAGAGTTTAAAGACATAACTATTGCCACAACCCCTCAAGAAAGTCTAGGATTAGTACTTAAGGTTCTAGGGTAGGCACTTAGGGTCTTCTTAATGCTTGTTAACAGTCAAAAAACCCTTAATAATGTATTTAAGTACACCTTGGGCTAGGTTAGGGTTGATCAATGGGCCAGTCTTACCCATCCTCAAGTTTGGCATCACTTTAATGTTGTCTTGGAGCCTAATTAAAACTATTTTTAATTCACTTAACCAAGATTGGGCTTTAGTATTAACTTATTCATATTTTAGCCTCATAGCACACCAAATATAGCTATCCCATGTGTTAGGCCTATTAGCAAGCCTAATTTGAAGTAGTTCATAACTAAACTCTTTTGACTCGATAATTAAGGTTTTTAGCTCAACACTTTTAATTTACATGTTAGATAATTTAATTCATAATTAAATTTTCTAACCCAAGTAAAACAATTTTTACTTCATGTAAATATTATTAAATAATTAATTAAATAATTATCAAATAATTATTTAATTGTTCAAATACAATTATTTGGGTTTATTTAATAATATCTTTAAGAGCATTCTATAAATAGACATTATCTTAATAAGACATTCTTATCGTTATTGCCATATTAAAACATCTCTAATTAGATTTCATAAATCTAGTTTATATCTTTAATAATAATTAATTAAACTTATTCAATTAAATCCTCTTCATTATGCGTTTTTTATTTAAGTCATATTAAATTAAATCTCGATTTTAATCCAATAGATCATGTTATTGGGTGTGACCCATTATGCTTCAATCATAATGATAATAAATATAATTGCCTAATTAAGTGCATTTACATTTATAGACCAAGATTGGCCTCTAGCAAGGTATCATGGCCACCCAGTTTGCAGGAAGCATCAATATGACCTCTTTAAAATACTCTTTCAGTAACTAGTCTCTTAACGTACTCGATTGTTTCACTAAATATCCCAAAAAGACCATGAGCATGGTGCAATGTCTACTTATATATCAATCCATATTAGTTCTTGCAACTTTTAGTTAACCTCATGAATTTAGAGAAACAGTCAAACTTCATGAATTTTAGGACTGCAACCTCACCATGGTGTTTGGTGGGAATCTAATGCATATGCAAGTGCACAATGTGTGTCAGAGAAATAATCAAACATTTTGTTTTACTCCCATATTACAGTACCTATTTGAGTCAATATTTATTCAAGAATGAAATATTCCTTAACAATCATAGAGTCAAAACCATGAAAAATAAAAAGTTAATGGATAAAAATGAAAAGGGACTACAACCAAATAATGATGGAATAAAAAAAAAGCTAAGAACTGAGTGAGATATAGCTAGTCATAAGCTTAACTCTCTAAGCTCTTCCCAGTAGAGTTGCCAAGCTACAGCCATATGCCACTTTTATTTTTTTTCTAGATGATCCAAAATAGGAATGCATAACTTAAAAGATATATATGGTGTTTGGTCGAAGCCTTTCCCCAGTGAAGTCGCTAAGTTATCACCACATGCATTTTTTCTTTTTCTAGATGATCTGAAGCAGGTACGCATGGCTTAAAAGATATATATGGTGTTTGGTCAGAGCCCTTGAGTTATCTTTTCATAGGGATTTGGATTAGGCATAATAATATGAATAAGAGAGTGACTATCAGACAAATCAATCATCTGACTAGTCTTAGAAAGCTACCATGAATTAACCATAAATTTGGAATCATCGTCAACTATTTTAGGCTAGGCATGATTAGATCCTATTGAAAATAATATCTCGAGTTACAAAACTCGTAACATTGATTTCAAGGTCCACAAGATCCGGAGATTTATTGGTTAGGTTCAGAGTTAGTTACGTGTAGGAAATGATTAGCACCCTAAGATGCTTGAAATCGGTACCTGCTAACTATGTCTTACTTTGGTTTTAGTTTATTCAGTTTCATTTGGTCATTATTTAGACATAATCCACTTTAATGCATGAACTTTATGGAAATTATAAATCCAAGTTTTAATAGAAAATTTTATATCATTGATGTGCTGTGAAGATATGAGGAGCATAGGGATTTTTTATAAACATAATTTTTGGATTAAATTTGGAGTATATTCTGTATTAGGCACTAGAGAGATACGGCACAAAACATTGCCTCATAAAATTTTGTGAAAACAAATTTTAAATATGAATGCACGATAGTCACTACAAAAAGGGAAACGTGATAGTAAAATGAAAAAGAATATAATAATTTTACAAACAAACAATCACAAAAAAAGGACATAAAAAAAAAGAGGGACGATGGAATGTATCTCATAATTATCTTCGATTATCGAAGAATAATCGGGATGACAGTTTGGATACGTGCTTGGATTCGGTGGTAATTTGAGGGACCAAAAAAGGTTTTCACTAAAATAATTTGGGGTATCCAAAAGAGAGAAAATTTTTAGATTTTGAGGTAAAAGCAAGGTTAGAGTATCCCCTCAAAGAGTTGGTGTTGGAGAATACCTAAAGATTAAGATATTGATGTTTTAAGAAAATAATTAAAAATCTCGAATATATTCAAGAAAGAAAATTCACGTTTTTAATGGAAAATGAAGTTGGAGTATCCCCTAGGAGTGGTGGGGTTAAAGTATCTTTAAGAATGAAAATTTTTGACGATTTAAGAAAATAATTGTAAATCTTGAATACATCTACAGGAAAAAATTGATGGGTTGGAGTATTCCCTGGAGATATGGTGTAAGAGAAAAAATTAATAGGTTGGAGTAAGATGAATAATTTTGGATGTTGTAAAAGAAATGGATATTTTAGAGAAAAAAAAGGGATATTTGAAATAAAATATATTTTTGTCTTAAGCCTTGATCCAAACCTAGAGGGTTTGTGTAGTAAGGGAACCAATCGGATGCATTTTGAGACATTTAAACATCTCTATAAAGGCATTTTGGAAATTAGGTTAAAACAAAGGATAGCATCGCATCATTTTTCTTCCTGAGTTTATTTTGGGTTCATCCAACGACTTCAAGAGGTAAATGAGATACCATTAGAAAGGTAACTTGACGAGGATTAATATAAAAATATTCTAAAAATTCAAGAAAATCAATTTCTAAGCAATTAATTTTTAAAAGTAGGCCTGTCTTGATACTAGCAGCATGTATAAGGGAAAGGGCATAATGGAATTTGAAAAATCATACTAGACTCATTTAGAATAGTTAAATCACAAATAATACCTTTTTGAAAAGTGAATTCTACAAGTCTTCTAGGAAAAACATTTAATAATATAAAAAGTTACCTAATGGACCAAAATAGTCATATATAAAATAATGCACTAGTTTTAGGGGGTTCTAGATAGTCAAGATTAAAAAAATCATAATTCCTTCATCCAAAATGATCCAAGGTTAAACAAGGTACCATTGGAAAGGTATTTTGATGCCCTTTAAGGAAAAATGTCAAAAAATATTCTAGAAAAATCATTTATGATTTGAAAATAATTTTTCAAATTTAGACTATAGTGCTGTTAGAGCAAAAAGAGGAGGCTATTTGACTTTTTAGGTTTCTTCGGGGTCAAATTTGAGTTATAGGCATTCGAATATCCATAACACAAGCATTACAAGTTCATTCCTCAATCCAAGGTAGTTGGAATGATGAAACAACCTGTTGAACATGCCATTAAAAAGGGTATTGAACTCAAAACCAAGGCTTAATATTTTAATAAAATAAAATAGCATTTTATTCTTATGAATCCAAACCTAGAAAATTTGATTTGTCCCTAAGATTTGAAAGACCAATTTGATGAAAACATTAAATCTATCGTAGTCCCCATTATTTGAAGGTAGCATGGACTTAAATTAAGGGTTTTTTTTAGAAAATCAGATTTTTTATAATAAACAAGCATGCACTTTGACAAACAAGTCATGAATGAAATGCAACTTGCATTATAGTGAACATGAATAAAACATTTAAGCAAGCAAAGACGATGTTTTGACAATGGAAAAGGTGGCAAAATGTAGAATTATGACAAAAATATGCATGAACATGCTTAAGATGAACATGTTTAAACTACAAAATGCTAGAATCTTTAAAAGCATTTTTATTTCATGGAACATATCAAGATGCCAGAAAATGTGTGAAAAAGACATGTCTAGGTGAATATTCAAATATGAGAAAATATATGAATATAGAAGGCACATGGCAAAAAGTGCATGAATAGAGGCCGTTACAATGATGAAATGAAGTATGACACGTTTGCATGTCCAAACAACATCAAGGTCTCAAGAGGGTCATCAAGTCTCAAAATAGCATAGCCAAAGCCACAATAATGCATGAGAATCTTAGAAGGATCGTGATAACATAGAGAAATCACTAAAACGATAAGAATGCTAAAAAATTAAAGAATATGCAGAGTAAAATGGAGAAAATATGCCAAAGTTTCAAACTTTAGGCTTTTCCTCTGAGCAGCAACTTTGAACTCACTTATTTCTTTCTTTTTAAAGTTAAACAGCCAAAAAATTATGGAAAGAAGGGGCCTTTTAGTCAGGATATGAATGGAAAAGAGTTTTGAGAGAAAATATAAGTGGAATAAAGGTTTTGGAAGGGTTTTCGTGGTGGTTTTGATGAGTTCCAAGAATAAAAAAGGGTTTCTTAGTTTTTAGTGGCTAGGGAATACTGAAAGAATGCCTGAAAGTAAGTGTTTTCTCTGTTAAGAATGTTTATGGTAAGGTTTCTCTCTAGTCTTTATCTTTTTTTTTCTAATGTTCCCTTTCAGTCTAGTCCAAGATTGGCATATATAGCCATGTGACCATAAGAAAAAGAAGCAACAAATAAAGGCATTTTAGGTTTTAGTGCATATACGTCATGTAAAGATCAGGTACTATGCTCAGCTGCCATTCAAACCCATTGGTTTGCTCAACAAAAATAGTGGATCAAGGCTACTTTATGTAGCTGAGCTTTGAGAAAAGTCAACCTTACCTTTTGGCAATTTGCATAATGTCATGAAGTGTCCCTTATCATTTGGTATTTAGGCTTCAATAATTTGTTTAAATCCAATCACAAGCCTAAGATGAAGCCTGGTATGAATTTTAATGATTTTTGGTGCAAGGATTTGTAAACACCTAATTTCATCTAGGTTTTTTTATCCAATAATCCTTAATATTTGAGATAGAGAAGTTAACAGCCATCTTTATTGAGAGTGAATTTTTTCAGATGAACAAGACATTTTTAAAACCTTTTTAGTCATAATTTGAATAGCCGTAAGTTCTCTTGACAGAAAAGTCATATTTTGATCTCTAATTTAGGATATATAAGACAAATATTTAAGAAAAAATTTATTTTTAATATTTATTTGTCAAAATTTTGAAAATTTATTTTTGCAAATGTTATCACAGTCAAATTTTTCATTTTTTAGAATTTTTCAAGAATTTTTCATTAAAATTGGGAAGCTCACTATCATATATTTTTACCAATACCTAAGTAATATTTATATGAAATTGCACTCAAAAAAGTCAAAAATATTCAAGGAAAAATTCGTATTGATATTTTATACCATAAGTTATCCATTTTTATAATTAATTTTAAATTTTTTTTACAGTACAAAGAGTATGTACTCGAAAAATTTTTCCTGATAAAATTATTTTCAATTTCAAATTTGCATCTTTACCATTTTGTAAACCAATATTTTGTGAATATGTTTTATTTAATTTATTTTACATAAGTTTTAATGTATTCTTCAAAATTTCTCAGTTTCAAAATACGAGCTTTTGTCAGTTTTTAACTTCAAAATTTCGATAGAATTCTCTCGAGTTTTTAACTTTAAAATTTCCATTTAACCACCATCAAATCAGTTTTGCAAAATTCATTTTATGAGTTTGGCATTTTCTTGTTATTTTTCCTATTTTCAAGATACTGAGTTTTTTACTTCGTAAATTTTTTTGGGAGGAATTTTTTAAGTTTAAGATTTTTAAAATTCATTAAATATTTTCATTAAAATTATATGAAATCAATTTTTTAAAATTCAATTTATTTTTTAAGTTTTAAATTTTTTTCAACTAACAATTTTCTTTTATAAAAGTTTTTTCATAAAATTTTACTAGTTTTGGATTTTAATTGTTTTTTCCTTGCACATAAGAATTCTCAAAATTTTTCTTGTATAATTCAATGCTTGAAATTTTTATAAGAAAATTTTATTAATTTTATTTTGTGTAAAATGTCTCTAATAGACCTAAAACTTTCAAATTTTATTAATACACTCATTGGTATATGGCATAGAAGCCGTTTTACTAATTGAAGTTGAAATCCCTCGCTCCAAGTGTTGATGGAAACCAAATTAGAGGAAGCTAAATGGGTCCAAGATCGTTATGAACATTTGAACGTTATTGAAGAAAAGAGGTTACGAGTAATCTAGCATAAGCGAATGTATCAGAAGAAAATGATGAGAGCCCGTGATAAGAAGCTTCGCCCAAGGCAATTTCACGAAGGAGAGTTAGTATTAAAAAAGATCCTTCCAAGAAAAAAAGATTCACATAGCAAATGGGCTCCAAAGTGGGAAGGTCCCTATGTGGTGCAAAAAACATTTTTCGATGGAGCGTTAATTTTGGCAGAAATGGATGGGCAAACTCTATCCAATCCTGTTAATGCTAATAATGTAAAAAAGTATTATGCTTGAAAGAGCAATTTAAAAAAAAAACAGAGAAAAAGCAAAAACAAATAAAAAATGAAAAAATAAAGGTGTTAAAAGAGGGAAGCCTTAAGTTAAAAACCCAAAAAGGGTAGCTTAAGGGTAAAAGGATATGTAAAGTGAAATTCGTTAAAAGCTCAAGACTAAGAAAGAGGCACTGAGGAATTAAAGACATCTTCAAAGAGATTAATCCACGTAAGAGCAATGTTCTATTCAAGAAACACTTTAAAAGAATTGAATGAAAGATTCCAACTACCTGAACAAAACCTAATTTTGTTTTATATGTTGAAAATACTCTTATTGTATTTTTTTCCTCTCTTGGAATATAACTACATGTTTTTGTTCAAACCTTTGTTACTCTTTTATTCATATTCCTATCATTTTCATTTTTACCCTTGATAATTTTACCTTTTTCATACTTTTGTTATGTGCGTATATATTTTTGAATGGTTAACCTTTTACAAAAAAATAACAAAGAGATTTCTTTGCATTACTTTGGATTAAGTTTGAACATTATTGGGATTTTAGTTACTGTTTCAATTTTTTAGATATTCTAGGAGGGTTAAAATCAATTGATAATATGGTTGAGTATCATTGAAGAAAAAGAAATTTAGAAGTCGAGGAAAAATAAATTATGCACAAGAAGCTCCAAATGCAGGCATCATCGGCCTTATTCGCCACTCTAAACCCAAGCATCATTAGCCTTGTTTCCTCCACTCAAAGAAAAAAATCTTTATAATGATTTCTGAAAATGCCTTCAACCTCGAGTATTAGAGTAGGTTCATTTTGCCCAAACTATCTCCTGCAAATACTTTCAAATTAAGGTTCAGGCTGATTATCTTGCCTAAAAAAATAAAATAAAATATAAATATTTATAATATTTTTTTAAAAATGCCGTCAACCTCAAGAAAAAGCATACATTCAAACTATGAAGACATTTCAGGAATAGTTTCTATATTGTGCATGCATTCACATTTAATAACTTGTAGGAAGAGTTAAATATGATGTATAAGGAGAATGATGGTCATGCTTATTCCCTAAAAGTCAAAATATAACTCCGTAATCTTTTTAAATTGATAAAGCATCAAATGTTATCTCAAACCTCTTTATCTGTTGACTTGTAGGTTTCATCCCAGTCAATCCTAACCTTTACTGATTTGTCAATTTTATCTCGGTTAATCCTTTTCATTTGTTGACTTATAAGTTACATCCCAGTCAACCTTTACCATTGTTGACTTATCAATTTTATCCTGGTCAACTCTCTTTATTCTTTGACTTATTAGTTTTATCCCAGTTAACCCTATCTTTGTTGACTTATCGATTTTATCTCGGTCAACTCTCTTTATTTGTTAACTTATCGATTTTATCTTGGTCAACCCTTTTTATTTGTTAACTTATAGGTTTTACCCCAGTCAACCATTATCTTTGTTAACTTATAGGTTACATCCCAATCAACCCTTATCTCGGTTGACTTATCAATTTTATCTTGGTCAACTCTCTTCATTCATTGACTTGTTAGTTTTATCCCAGTCAACCCTTATCTTTGTTAATTTATCAATTTTATCTCAGTCAACTCTCTTCATTTATTGACTTATCGATTTTATCTTGGTCAACTCTTTTTATTTGTTGACTTATAAGTTTTACCCTGATTAACCATTATCTTTGTTGACTTATCAATTTTATCTCAGTTAACTTTTTTCTTTTGTTGACTTGTCAGTTTCATCCAGGTCAACCCTTACCTTTGTTGACTTATTAGTTTTTATCTCGGTTAACCCTTTTTCATTTATTGACTTATGGGTTTTGTCCTAGTCAACCCATACCTTTATCGACTTGTTGGTTTTATCTTTGTCAACTATTTTCATCTGTTGACTTGTAGGTTTTGTCCTGGTCCACCATTTTCATTTGTTAACTTGTTGGTTTTATCTCAGTCAACCTTTTTCATTTGTTGACTTGTTGATTTTATCCCAATCGACCCTTTTCATTTGTTGACTTTTAGGTTTCATCTTGGTCAACCCATACCTTTGTTGACTTATAGGTTTCGTCCTAGTCAACCCTTACCTTTGTTGACTTGTTAGTTTTGTCCTGGTCAGCTCTCTTCATTTATTATTGGTTTTATCCCGGTCAATCCTTTTCATTTGTTGTCTTGTAGCTTTTACCTTGGTTAACCTTTTTCATCTATTGACTTGTTAGTTTTGTCTCGATCAACTCTATTTATTTGATGGCTTATAGGTTTTGCCTCGGTCAACCTTTTATTTTTGTTAACTCATAGATTTTGTCTTAGTCAACCTTATCTTAGTTGACTTATAGGTTTTACCTCGATCAACCCCTTACCTTTATTGACTTTTATGATTTCATCCTAATTAACTCATTTTGTTTATTGATCAGCATGATTTTTTCTTATTAAGCTACTTGTGACTTAGGTCTCGCCCTAATTGCCATTTAGTTTAAGATTTCTTCTTAGGGCTGATTAGCTTTTATTTTCATTTTGAGTTTAGTTTATCTTTCAAAGCTTAATGACCCAAACAAAATTTTGTCTATTTGATCATTGCTCTGTTCTTAGTTCTCAGCAACGATCAAAGAAAGGCAGCTGTAGACACTTAATTTCGTCCAAGTCTTTTTTCCAATAATCCTTAATATTCGAGATCAAGAACTTAACAGCCATCCTCATTGAGAGCAATTTTTTTTAGATTATCAAGACATTATGAAGACCTTTTTAGTCATAATTTGAATAGCCGTAAGTTCTCTTGATAGAAAAAGTAATATTTTGATCTCTAGTTTCAGACTTATAGGACCAATATTTAAGAAAAATATTATTGATATTTATTTGTCACAATTTTGAAAATCTATTATTGTAGATTTTATCATAGTCACATTTTCCATTTTTAGGAAATTTTCAAGAATTTTTCATTAAAATTGGGAAGTTGACTGTCGTATATTTTCACCGATACCTATGTAGTATTTATATCAACATGCACTCAAAAAAATCAAAAATATTCAAGGAAAAATTCATATTGATATTTTATACCACAATGTGTCAAGTTGTCTATTTTTATAATTAATTTTAAATTTTTTTATAGTACAAGAGGTATTATAATCATGAAATTTTTTTTTAATAAAATTATTTTGAATTCCAAATTTTTATCTTGACCATTTTGTAAACCAATATTTTGGGAATATGTTTGATTTAATTCATTTTGCATAAGTTTCAATTAGACCTGCTCATGGGCCAGGCTTGAACATGATATTAACATTGAATATGTTTACCCAAGCTTGGCCCAACCTAAAATATGGGCCTCGAATTTTGCCCAAGCCCACCCATATTTGTAAATAGATAGTCCAAGCCCGTTTAGGCCCACCCATATTATATTTTTTTAAATTTATTTAAAAAAACATATTTTTTTAAAATTTTATCTTTATTAATTCAATAATTTTCTTTTATTAAGTTTATAAATATAAATAATTTAACTTAGTTTTTTAAGGTTTATACTATAATATTATATATATGTATTGTTTATATGACAAAAATTATATAATACGTAAAATATAAAATAAATATATATAATGTAATAGTGAAATGGGTTGGGTCGGGCCAGGCTCAGGCTTTCAAAGTTGAAGCCAAGGCCCGACCTATTTTTAATCAAGCCTAATTTTTTTATCCAAGCCCATTTTTCGGGCCTAATATGTTTATTCGAACCTTCTCAAATATCAGGCAGATCTTCGAGCTTGGACGGGTAGCCCGGCCTTTGAGCAGGTCTAGTTTCAATGTATTCTTTCAAATTTCTCAGTTTCAAAATACGAGATTTCTTTTATCTGTAAAATTTTTGGTAAAATTCTTTAGAGCTTTGAACTTTAAATTCTTTAAGTATCTCCATATAACCACCATTAAATCGGTTTTGCAAAATTCATTTTGAGTTTGGCATTTTATTGTTATTTTTCTTGTTCTCAAGATACGGAGTTTTCTATTACGAAAATTTTTTCGAGAGGAATTTTTTTATTTTAAGATTTTAAAATTAATTAAATATTTTCATTAAAATTATATTAAATCAATTTTTAAGAATTTAATTTATTTTTTGAGTTTTGAATTTTTTCACCATTGAATTTTTTGATTTGTCATTAAAGGTTTTTTCGTAATATTTTACAAGTTTTGGATTTTAATTGTTATTTCCTTGCACATAAGAATTCTCAAAAATTTTTTTGTATAATTCAATGCTTGAAATTTTTATAAGAAAATTTTATTAATTTTATTTTGTGTAAAATCTCTTTAATGGACCTAAAACTTTCAAATTTTGTAAATAGGCTAAATAAACTTCATAATCTCAACAAGCCCAATGATCTTACCAAGTCCATTTTCTAAATTTTTCACCAACCCCATTTAATTCTCTAAAGGGCTACTAAACCTATCTTAATATCCAATTTTCTAACAAAGCCCACTAATCCTTTTTCTTTCTAATTTTATATCAATTATTAAATTATTTATTTATTTTTTACAAAATTTTGATTGGAATTTTCACATGATTAAATTCTTAATTGGATTTATCGTGTGAATTTACTTATTTATATTTTTGAACTTTGCTAATTTTTTTATAGAACTTTCAATTAGGATTTTATTACAATTTGATTGTATTAATTTCTTTACTTTCAATAATATTTTTTGTTTTGTAAATTTATAATTTTATTTTGCTTTTCCATAATTTATTCTAATTTGCTAATTTAGTTACATGAAATCTAGTTTGGTTGGAGTTAAATTCTTTTCCAGTTGATTTAGTTTCATCCCAACTAATTCCATCAAGTTAACCAAAATGACACATGATCATCATTCTACCTAAAATAGCATAATCATAACAATGGAGATGGTGGCTTGTAAGAAAAGATTACAAGGATATGGGCTGATGATACAAGATTTATTATTTTCTTAACCTAACAAGTAATCTTAACATCAAACAAATTAAACAAAGAAAAAATATTAAAAAGAAAAAGAGAATGAAATTTGGCCAAGGAGGATTCTCACCTTTCTTGGCAGAATCATCCTCCCTTATAAATAGGGGAGGATTTTTTCTCAAGCATTTTTTGAGTTTTGGAGAGAAAAAGATGGAAAAAAAGACAAAAAATTACTAAAAAAAATTCAAAGCTTTGTTAAGGTATAATATCTACTAAAATCTTTGAAGTTTTATTTATTTCATGCATTTTTCTTCTCTTTGGTGAGCCAAAATATGCTTAAGTTCAAGGATTTTTTATCCATGTTGAAAAACTAAGCATAATGGCCATGAACTTATTTCCTTGATTTTATTTTATTTTTTTCTCTTCTTGTTAGCAAATTATTTTCTTCACAAATCATGTTTATGTTGACATGATGTTGGTTTTGGTGTTGTGTTTGTCATATATATGTTCATATATATTTTATTTCTTTT